>JAFBJR010000081.1:845914-937508 GCA_016785285.1 Brachirus orientalis | reverse complement strand
ATACACAATACAAATACAGTAATATATTAATGTAAATGATGTGTCAAACAGTGACAAACATTGATTTAATGGAGTTTAAAGGAAATTGCTTCTGAACAAGAAAATGATAGATCGATAACATGCAGTTCTTTCTTCAGGGCAGGTATTAGCAACTCCTTTGAGAATACTGCCGTGGCAAAGACAAATGTTACAATCAGGAGTGTAAACCTGTCAGTCGTTACGCCCTTCCTACCTTTATGGATCACGCAGAAGATTCACTGAAATTCATTCTCTTCATGGGAGATCAAAGAGCAAGTTTCATTAAATGAAGAATTACAGAAGAATATCCTCAGAGATGCCATTTTTAGATCTCACCATAATAACCACCTCAGACTAAAGGTTATGGTAAGACTGAGTTAATAACACACCTGTCCAAGGGGCTAATAATAATAATAATAATAATATTGCAGGTATTAAAGTACATTAGTGATGTAAAAAAAAAATCAGGAATATTAGGTTTGGCATCAAACTGTGATGCAGCTTCTCATGCACATCAAACATGATGCAAAGAAACTAATAAATTATGAGGAAGAGGAGAAAAAAATCACGTCTGCATACGAGCAGAGCAAGTTGTTGTCTCTGGCTGATGCAGCTCACAGTGATGTCGGTAAAAACGATTTTGAAGCTTGATTTTCACTCGCACCATCTCACTGAAGCACCTTTACAAATCCCTCTCCACACATCTGTCATTATTTTATAGTTTATTCTTGCTTATTAACATGAAATGGTTTTTGAGAATCAAACACAATCAAGCGATCCACAGTGTTAAATGATTTAAATGTATGTCATCAACAACACTCATAAACTTTGAGGTGTGGTGGAAATGCAAACTGCACACATTACCAGGAACTTCTTTACCCAGGTAAATAAGTTCATGATAATAAAAGTTCCTGGTAATTTTGGTAGAAAAGGGGCTAATGTGTTAGGGATGTTTTCATCAAGTGCACCTTTATCTCACTTGTTGCCTTGGTCTAATCGATTTGAAATGAGACTACATGTTCTAATGTTTAACTGAATTTTAATTGTGACCACTCCACATCCATGATTTCCAAGGACACCTCTGTGAATGTGTTTGGCAGTTCAGTCAATCAAAGACTGGTCAAGACCCTGGTAAATGTTTAAATGTGAATGAAAAATACATTAGATCATGAACTCATTTGCAACATGAGCTTTCAGTTATTTATGTCAGCCCTCAAAAAAGAAAGAGGAAAAAAAAACATGTTGCTGAGGATATTACTAAGACTCAAGCTTCCTGTAATGTAAAATTGACATTCAGCACATTTGTAGTCTGAGTCATTGCCTGCTGTGATCCAAAGATAAAACGTCATTGACCAGTGTGAGGTTACTTCTTTGGGCACCGACTGTACAAATTATAATTCTGAGGAGAAGGAATGGAGGGCCAGGTTCTACGGTTTCCTCCCACAGTCAAACATGCAGAGGTGATCTGGACACTCTAAGTTGACCGTAGGTGTGAGTGTGAGAGAGAGAATGGCTGTTTGTGTGTATGGTGGGCCTTGCGCTAGACTAGCGACCTGTCCAGGGTGTAACCCCACCTTTTGCTCTGGGTAAGCTGGGATTGGCTCCAGCACGCTACCCACATGTGGAGGATAAAACAGTAGACAATGAATAAATGAACGAATGATGGGAAGGAGGGAAACGAAAGAGAAGAAGGTATCAATGCAACATCACGGATGCCAAGTGCTATAAAACACCAAGAACAAACATGAACTGTATAAATTACTGTTGACTTGTGTCTTCTTGTGTATGCATATTCACAAACTGCTTGTGTTAAAAAAGCCACATCACTAGAAGTCTTAGTATTTAAGTGACAGCTACATGTAACAGTAATGATTTATTTTTTCCCCTGATGCCTCATGCTTGTCAGCTTTTCATGTTTTTTATATATCTATCATTGACAGAGCTGTCCAAAACAGTCTTTTGTCATTTCTGTTTCAAAGTAACAGGAATGCATCTCTATTTTAACATTGCAGAGTGATCAACTACTGAAGAAGCATGTGAATAGAGTGGCACCACTGCTTTAATTTGTTTTAATTTCATCAGACTTGTTTGTTTGACAAAATCTCTATGAATAATTTACTGGATGTCAGCTTAATCCCTGTTTACCCTTTCTGACTGACAAAAGCATTCAGCAAACTTGCCAGCCTTGGTTCTGTTTATCTTTGGTGCAAAAGGCCAAGGAAAATAAAGTTTGAGACATACATGCATTTAATACAAACTGTAAGACTATGAAATGTGAGGAAATTAATACTAATTATAATACAAGCAATAGGGAATTGTAACTCTTGTTTGCACAGGCAGTGTGATGTTTCAACCTTTTCAGTTCCATTCCTACACAACTTAATTGCATTTTAAATTTCACAAGACAAATCCAAATTATCTAACACATATTCACATGTCTGCATATGTGTGCTGTTTATCAACATGATAGTGTTTTGAAGAAATGAGGGCAATGATTATGGTTTTCTCTGGCAAGGATTATGCCAAAAAAAAATCAATAATTGTGCAACTTTCAACATTTTAATTAAAAATTGAGCAGCCTCTAGACAGTATTTTTGAATTCAAGCAGTTTCATAAGGTTATTTAATTCTCTAACTAGTTGCAGCCATAGGTGGAGATCATGATTTGTTTTCCTACTTTGGACATCCTGTCCAAACAACACCAAAATGACCTCATTACATTGCAAATTCTATTAAAAAACACACTGTGCTGCATTTGGCATTTGGTCATGACCTGATCTTGAAAAAGTGGGCTGCTGCTTAGCGTCCCCCCGCCCCGCTCTCACTGATTTAGTACATGTAGTACATGTCAGCAATGTCACTAATTTGATTTGTCAAAAACAAAGGGAAAATAAAACTATTACAAACTGTAATTTGAAAAAGCAATTTAGTTTTGTGGGAATGAAAGGCAAAAGCAACAGATAAAATCAGTCGAGGCATAATGCACAATTGATTGCTATAGGCTGGAAAAGGAAATGTACAGTTTCTGGAAAACGGTATCTGTTAGGGGCAATGCAATCAAATCAGCTGAACTTAAAATAATAAAATAATAATAATTGTGTGTTCTGTAGGGTTACTAAATACACTTTAAACGGTTTAGCAAAGTAACTTCTATATTAATGGCAACACATGACTAACTATCAATAACTGACATGACTAAACTAACAATAAGGCAAAGCATTTCCCTTTACCTTTCCCAGACATTTAAGAGGCCTGTGCACACAGAAGAGTTTGTGAGGACCAATGTTGATGTGTGTGTTGAGCTATGAGATTGGTTTTGTGTGGCCTCAATTTCATATACAGCATGTCAAATTTTCTTTTAATAGAGGTTAAACCCTTCATCAGCTCTCAGAGTGTGCTGCACTGCCCCAAGTCAACTAGCAGGCTATTGTAATATAGTTATTATCCACCATGCAGATACAAGAATTGTACGCCATCTATCAAAGGATTACATAATGATTCAAATATTGCAATACATTTTTTTAAAAAATATAAATCCAGTTTCAACACAAACACATGAATGGAGAGAAGACCGTTTTAGCAACGCTTATTGACTACGCTACGATCGTTGGAATCATTAGGTGAGTGTGAGTTAAATGATATCAATAAACTCAGGATTTTAATATGGAAATTGAAAAGGTAGTTGAAATCCACCAGTGATAGTCTATAGGTGTGTCTCTTGTCCTGTCTGCCTGAGCTTCAGATTGAGACAATTTGCTTTACAGTCACATTAGAATAAATAGTGTATGCTGCGACTGCCTGCTCCTCAAAAACCTCATTAGTCTATGCTATTCATGGTTTGATTTTCTGTAGCAGAAGACAGCTTGACCTTATTAATTAATGCATCATGGCACCACGTGAATTAGCACTGGTGCCTTACAACAGAAGGTTTGAGGAATGTTCAATCTAAAAAACACACTAGGTAGAATTTAGAAGTTAGTAAGCTGCTGGTCACTGTTTCAATCCTCTAACTATTAAAGGTCCAGTGTGTTGCATTTAATGGTAGTTTATTGGCACATATTGGACATAAAACCCATAAGTATGTTGGGCCATAGTCACTTAACCTCAGTTAGTCATTCTTGATCATTTGATTAGTTGTATAAGCCATAAAATGTCAGAAAAGGTTGATTGGTGTTACCCAAACCTTGAAATGATACTCTCAAATGTCTTGGTTAGTTCACAAACCAAAATTAATCAGTTTCAGTTTATTGCTTTTTATATAGAGCAAAAAAGGGAACTGTTCACATTTAAGAAGGCAAAAGATGAGAGTTTGTTTTCATTATTTAAAAAAGCACTCATACCAATTCATTATCAACATAGTTGCCAATTTGTTTGGTAATGGATGAATAAGCAACTAATCGATTGATTGTTATTGTGTTATTCACTTTTGAAAAACAGAAGTTTATGTATTAAGTCATAAAAAGACCATGATGTGCCATGTGAGATTAAGGAAATTCTGGCTAAGTGTAGCCACTATATTCACAATTTAAACTTTAATTTACAGCAGGCAAATTCTGTTTCTCTTTTGTGAAAAAGGATTATAAGTGTAGATCCTCGTAAACTGGTCTTTTGGTTTGTGGCAGATTGGATCCTCAAACTTCCTGATAACCTCAAGCCTCCAGAGAGGCAGGGGAAGGAGGACAAAGCTCGAAAAATGTTTTAATTTTGAAAACAGCACAATATGTTTAGTCTCTGTGACATAGGACAGCCCTGAGACCTGTTACTAGGCATGGGGTGTTAGATCCTGAGTACACTTTATATTTCAACATGTATTAGCTGATGTTTTCTCAGGAGTTTGTGAATACCAGAGCAGTGCTAACAAAAAAACCTAATGCTGGATTTACATCTGGCAGGAGGCTGAGAACGCGATGCCAGCTGGTCATGTAATTCCATGTGTAGGTAGACTGTCATTTGAAAACACTATGTTTACTGTTGAAGTAAACGTAGTGAAACAAAACTTCGTCTTATAGAGGACAATAACTTTTCTCAACAATTTTTTTCACAATAGTCCCTTGAGTAATACACTCCCACAAAAGCAACTCTTGAAGAGTGCATATGGGGAGACAAAAGAGAACCCACACTTCAAGCACAAAATCTTTCTAAATGCTACATACAGTAATACTTCTGCCACCTACTGCAATCCTTTGACACACACAGTTGTTTTGTTGCACATTAATCCCTGAAGTACTCTCACTCATTCATTTCCTACCGCTTTAAGCTCCACTGAGGGTCGCGGGGAGCGCTGGTGCCTAACTCCAGCTGACATAGGGCGAGAGGCAGGGTACACCCTGGACAGGTCGCATGTCCATCACAGGGCCACATAGAGACAGACAACCATTCACTCTCACATTCACATGAATGGGCAATCTAGAGTGCCAAATTAGCCTAATCCCCAAATCGACTGTGGGAGGAAACATGCAAACTCCATGCAGAGGGCCCCTTGTTCCGACTGGGTCGTGAACCCGGGCCCTGAAGTACTAAGATGCTTTAATATAGTATGGAACAAATGGATGTGTTATCTTTTCTTTTTAAGAGTAATTTATTTGTATTTTAAATGACAGACCCCCCCCCCACCAACTGCTGTCTTCGGGTTGAAGTTATCAGTCGTATCACAGTTGTGTATAAATTGAATAGAAACAGATATATCAAAGAGAAGAGGCAGACTGTAATGTCAATGATGGCAGAGTACAACACATATCGTAAGATTAACGGCAGTTTCAACTAAAAAGATTGTATCAACTTCATTGTGCAAGTGTTATGGTGGGAGGAGCAATAGCCAATCCAATCGAATTCAGAGCGTTGCATCACTGGATTAAGCCCTGAAGTAGATGGTTGACTGTTGTGTGCATGAGACAATACCTTGTGATTAAAAAGGGCATTTTTAAAAATTACTTTTTTGGGGGGTCAAGGTTGATCTTTTATGTGTTTTTATCATATTTGACTGGTGATTCCAGATGTAGATTTTATGTCCTGGTGATCATTAAAAAGTTAAGTTATGGCTCTCCATCCATTCATTTAGAAAGTAGCCTGGTCTTGTTCTGTAATAGCTGCCCTTAAGGCATTATCAAGATGGCTGCTGTGTCAAAGCTGAAACTAGAAGTTTGGTAGAGTTTGGTAGAGGTCACCTTTGGCTGGATAACCCGAGTTCAAATCCCTGAATCACTGGACATCCGCATTCATGTGAAAACTGCTGTGTTCTTAACTCCAGAACTAAAACTCTGGTCATCTCTGTAGTCGACCCTGACCTCTAACATGTCACTGGTTGTGGTCAACTAAATGTGATTTACCTTACAGTGATTGAATGAAGCATCCACATGGATCAGAGATTGTCCAAACAGCACAGCATGGACATTTCATCGTGTGTCTCCACAAAGCTATAGAGTGTTTGAATTAATTATAGACCATGGGCTCAATTCACGACAAGCTACAAGTTTATAAAACAATGTTATATGCACCTGTAGAAGTAGTATATTATATCAACTGTTTTATTCACAGTGTTGATAAGTTCTTTACCCACAATCTTCTGGCTAATAGCAATGTCTCTGATTAGAATCAGTCACTTTTAAAATGGAAACATTTTTCACAAACGTTATCTCTGGGTTTTCCACAGAAGTGTCATGATTCCCTTTCTAACATGTTATGAATAATAAGACATACATCCAAGACACAATATACAGTCATTGCAGTCTTTGTAAAAAGATAATTACGATAGGACGATAAGGACTTTGATATATTTCATATACAGGTTAGTAAGATTTGATGAAACAAAAAGCCTCCTTGTATTTGTTTTAGTTTATAAAACAGTTTTGTCATTTACTATGATTTACTGATTGCGTTATCTTTTAGTTTAAGTTGTACAAATTTCTACGGTGGCCCTGAAGTGCAAAACACAACGACATTTCAGACAACACAGTGCCCATCAGATTATGGAAAGGGGAGGTCTGTGTTGAAAGCATAGTAAGAATGATGTTTTATATATACCGTATATCCTCTTTCAAAATATTCCTCTATTATGCCATTTTGTCCTCCATTCACACTAATGCAGTTAAAAAGTCGTGCCGGCACGTAAACAGGAAATGATGTTAAAGAGTGAAGTTCCACCCCTGAAGAGGCGTGGCCTCTAACAAACCTACCCTTTCTGTAATCTGAAATATCGTTGTGTTTTGTGAACTGTTCATTTGTCTTGTCAAATGTTTATTTGTTTTGTGAAATGCTAATTTGTACTGTGAAATGTGGTGTTTTGTGAAATGTTGTTATGTTTTCGTAAAATATCATTGTGCTTTACACTTCAGGGCCAACATAGATTTGACATGAATTACTCCCAGATATAACATTAGCAAAGATGCAAATGTTGGCACCGGCAGGTTGCTCCTTTACAAAGAACAAATGGTTAAATATGGGGAAGAGTAAACTAAATGCTGATTACGTATTGCCTTGTAAGTACAAGTTCTCAAACAAAGAAATAAATAAATAAACACCATTAGCCAGTTCTTAGCCTTAACATAATGTAAGTCATCCCCACTAATGAAGAGGAAGGGTGGGCTGCTGGTTAATTGTGTTGACCCTGGTGTTGACACCGGGCAGTCTCACTCTTCAGTCTGTAGACATGCTCACTTCTCTCTGCATCACTATGTGGACACTGTTACAACTCCATACATCATTTTATACCAAGCATCTGGTGTTCACCTTGAACCTCCCTCCCTTACCTTGAGCAAGGCATTTAGCCTGTAACTGCTACAGTCGAGCAATGAAGGAGGAAATGAGATAAGAAAGTGTCTTTACTCAATGGTTTGTTCACTTATGCCCTCATGTGCTGGGGCTCAGCAATAACACAACTGTAAGTCATATAGTGGAAATGATGCATTCATAGTGTAAATATAAACCCACAGTGTATATACTGTGTGGCATAAATAGGTGAGAGGAGTGGCACGTTCGTGGGATATATCTCAGGCCCCATTCAAAGCTGGTTTTAACATCCACCCTGGGAGCTCTCATCACAAGTGTTCAGCTCTAAGTTTAGTTGAGAACACACACAAATACCTCCTGAATGGGCCTTCAGATCCAGTAACTAAAATTGCATTCATCGCATTCAAGACTGCCACTTCAGCTGACGTCCTCTGACTCATAATTTGTACCCACCTCCACAATATCAACACTGATGAACATTTGATTTGCTTTCTCTAATCCTTAAAATTGTATTACATTTTACAGTAATCCTTTGATTCATTCAGCCCACTCTTACTCTCCTTCACCAGCATAATGCACAGGCACAGGCACACACCAAAAAAAGACACAAGTCCACAGACAATGCCAGTCAGCCTGATTAAAATGGTAAACTTGTCCTGACAAAGAGATATAGTGTCCATGTGGGCACAGGAAACAGAGTCAGGATGGATATTAATATCAGGTTTGAACAGGGCCCTTAAAATCAGGTATTTTTGAAAAATATTAGACACATGGCGAGCTAAGAATATAGAAAAGCCAAGACGCAGATCTATAGCTAGAAGCAGTAGCAATATATGCGTTACCTTGAACGAGGACGTGCACTGAGGTGGTTCTTGGTCGACTGCTAGTCTGGACCGCGCACACATACTGCCCCTCATCCATCATATCCACGCTCTCAATCTTGATGGTAAACTCCTCTTGATTAAGGGTCACCAGACTCACTCGGGGATCCACCGACCATTTGTCTTCTCCGGCATAGAGTATACTTGAGCGGTTAAGCCATGCTGTGTGTGTGACGATGTCCCCCTGCGCACACCTGTAAAGGAATAATAATGTTGAAAGTAGGCTTTTATGGAGTGAACTAGAGGTCTTTTTTATGTAGATGGGAGGATTGTAAATGGATTTATGCTTGACAGAATGTATTCAAACTCAATAGTTATTTCTCTTCTTTCAGAACATGCATTCAGCTTGCAGCTTATTAGGGATGCCAAACTAAAACCGAATGCAGTCTAACACACCAGTCCTTTCATAAAATCTCTGTCATTCAGGATTACAAGTTACAAGGTACTA
Source organism: Brachirus orientalis (assembly GCA_016785285.1). Taxonomy (NCBI): domain Eukaryota; kingdom Metazoa; phylum Chordata; class Actinopteri; order Pleuronectiformes; family Soleidae; genus Brachirus; species Brachirus orientalis. The sequence goes on along the minus strand of JAFBJR010000081.1, from coordinate 928,437 downwards.
AATTTCCAAAATATCATTAAAAGTAATTTTGTCTAACATCACTTTACGAATGCATTGGGGGCATTTAGGCCTAATCCACATATAGTTGGGTATTCCATGTATTGATTTTTTATTTATTTATTTTTTTTTTTGTTTGGTTTTCCTCCTCCATCTTTGAAAATAATCCTGGCTAAACATGCTAAGTTCTCAGAAACATCTTTGGCACACAAAAATGCAAAAACAAATTGTTAAGTGCTGCTAAAAGCATGCCAAGTAAAATCAGAAGACAGACAGACAAAACATCACTGCTTGCTTCATTTGACAAACAACAATCGCTCTCCACAGAAAGAGAGAATAGGTTGCTCGAACTAATAACAAAGCTGAGCTGATATTCCAACATCGTCTGCCTTTATAATGTTCTACACTGGTGGTTAAGGCCATTTGCTTTCTTCCAGGAAGAGGGTCATGTGAAAAAGCTTCACAAATCAACAAAGATTACATCATGGCTGAAAAGAAGCTATCGGTAAAGTCAATGTCAACAACCATGTGCCAGTTAGCACATTTCCTAAGGTCTCTATTTTTGCCCATTAGTACTAAAATATAGCCCTGGAGTTTTTAAACAAAAACAGACCCAGCAGTGGTTTTTAAGCTTTTCTATATTCAGGGCTCTAAAACACTAGAGTTGTTTGGATAACAGCTACATCCAGAGGAGAAATTATACATATTAAACAAAAAAACAAACAGAGTAGTAGTATTACTCTCCAACAAAGTGCCAAACCTTTGGGAGTTTGGAACCACCAATTGGAACCACCTTTGGGAGAAAAAATGGAAAATTTGGGGGATTTTTAACATTTCTCCAAGGTTTTTTTGTCAGACCCCTGAGACTGAGAGACTCATGTCACTGAGCAAACACTAGATTAGTGATATAGAGCTATATTTAATAAATATTTCAGATAAAGGATGGCAGTGACTGCGACTTTAAATGTATATAATCTTGCAACCAACCTGACAATAGCCTATAGATAAATCTATTGATGATTATACATTAACATAACCACTGTTCTCAGTTTCATTATGAAAAGAAGAAGGCATTTGGCACATAAATGTTCTGTTACACACAGCATTTGGAAGTTAATATTATATAGGCATTGCTTGAAATACGGATACACTTTCCATGAACTCAGTCAGCTGACACTGTGCTTTCTTTTTCTTTTTAATCTGAACGTACACTTGTATTGTGACATTTAAAAGTGACTGAAACAATGAGCTGGAACTGGCCCGCTGTGCTCCATTGAAATTACAACACCTTGGTTTCGGTTCAGTCACAAAACCCAGCTTTGATACCAGAGCTGGGTCACTGATCTTTCACTGTGTCCATGAAGCAACACGTTTGTGATTTTTTTTTTAAATTTATTTTCAGGCACATTTCTAAATTCCTCAGATAACAGACCATAGCAGCTGTTAAAAAAAAACTGAACACTGAAATGAGAAAAAAATAAATATGCCTTTGTATTCATTTTTCCTGTCTGATATAACAAATCTAAACCATTAACTTTTAATTCCTTTACAGTGAACTTGAATTGAATTAAAAAATGCTTGTGTAGCCAATGTGACATTTGCCAAACTAAATCATAACAGGTAAACCATGCATCCAAGTGAACATCTGAAAAAATCTGAAAAAGATAAAATAAATAAATAATGAAATCTCAAGGCATTCTTGAGATAATGCATTTACAAAGAAAACAAACAAAAAAAGTTGTGACCACAAATGAATCAGCTTTAAACATCATGCCACGGGCTATGACTGTGGCTGGTCCCGAGGCATAACAGGTGCAAATTTCCATTGTGTGTGTGTGTCAGTGAAGGAAGAAATGAATACTTTGCACACTGTAAAGTTTCCAGCAGCCAAATGCTGGTTATGTCTGGGTTTATTTAACCTACCATGGGCTGATTTTCTGGTGTACAGAAGCAAGATTTAAACATTTAAACAGTTTGGAGTGGTGGCAAATGTAAGCTAAACACTTTGGAGCTGGAAGACTCTCAGCTCCATTTAGGCTGTCAGAGCATCACTCTCTTCCACTTCAGCAGAGGCAGGAAGGTCAGTGGCATCCTTAGAGCATTTATGGAGCTTTAGTGGGGGAAAAAGAAGGAAAATGGTGAGAGTGCCTGTGCACTCTTAATCAACGCATACAAGCAATCGCTTTTTAAAATAATGGATCAACCAAATGGATGGCTTGTGTGAGATTGTTATCAATTTTCTGCGACACGGTTGATTCAGAGAAAAGTCATTGTTTCTACTGAGCTGTAAGTATATTTCACAATGCATCCACAGTACAAAATGCAAAGCTTTGTCAAATTAGAAAATGCAAGTAAAGGCACTTTACTTGTAAATCTAAAGCGACAGCCTGAATTACCAGTTGCCAACAACTTTTGTAACTCACAGACAAAAAAAAACAAAAAAAAGTACTGTCACGTGACTGGCAACCTCCAATCGCTATTTGTGTAAACTCTTCAAAGATATGATTAAAGAGGTTTACTGATGCCTCCCACATGCATCACAGACCCCAGTCTGATTTACAACCTGCTGAAAATTTGATCCAAATCTCCCACAACTCCTTGCACCGCAGCCAATCAGAGACTAGGGACTAGGATGGGCTGAGTTCAGTAGAAACCCCTACAGGAATCCAATGCCAGTGCACCAGAGAGAAAAAGAGGAAGAAGGCAAAAGAACAAAAGAGCAAAAAATATGAGATATCACAGACAGCAAGACAGTATAAAAGTTCAATTGTCAACCTCGAGAACAGGTTTAAAAACAAGCTTAATTAAGCCCAGTTTTTCATATCACCTTGTGTCATTTCTCGTGTGGGATCTCATAACCAACCGTGATTTGGAGACTACTAGCATGTGTGACAACCCCATTGACGGCCTGTCGTGTCATGCAAACTCGTGAAAACTCCTCATCATTAGACAGCAGCTCATGACGTGTGAACTGCATAGAAATCCTACAACCTTTGAAAATTATTTTGTGAGAGCTTAGCTCAACGTTCCTTTCCAATTTATTTGTGTGCCTGAGAACAAGACCTAATGTAGAGTTGTTGAGGTTACCCACTCACAAGGACAAATGGCTGCAAACACGATGCCCAGTCAGGAGTAAAAACTGAAGGATGAAACATTTTTTTGGCAGGAATCCAACAGACAGCCTCTTTGGTGAGTGGCATATCTACCGTATGAGCCTCAGTGTCCTTGTTAATCCATTACCTAAAGAGACATTGATGTCTACATGAATACAGAAAGGGAAAGTGTCTTTGATTCTTGTTGGAAAACAAAAGTAAAAAAAAACAAACAAACAAACAAACAAAAAAAAAAACACACACAAACATGTTTGTTTTTCACCATTGAGCTACAACGCAGGAAATGGGGGCCATCCTCCATTTAAAACAAAAGGCGAACATGATAAGTAACACCGTAAACTGAAAGCACGACTACATAATATTGTCATTCAACTTCCTGGCAGTTTGAACTCAGATCAGAAAAAAACAATATTAAACTTAGTATAGTACTCCTCATACCTTTCAAATACAGATTTAAAAAAATACAATAAGTTATTGTCAAACTTTCTCTCTCTCTTATTTTTAGGTTCTTTTGCAGTTATTGCCAATTCCAGTGCTCTAGTGGCAATGGTTCCACCAAAGGGATGTGTACTGGCAGCTGCTAAGAATGCCTTAGCTCTCTCCCCTGTCACTGGTGAAGGTCTCTATTCACAGGCAGAGTCCATAGAAGCTCCTGAACTCTATCTCTCAGATGACTTGATTTACATTATGATGGAAGGTTACTATGGCAATATTGATCAGCGCTACTAAAAATACGTTGCTTTTCCGAGCCTAAACAACAGCTTATTCACCAAACTATCACAGACGGTTTTATTATCTCCAATATAAAGTATGTAAAAGGGGTTTCTTTCTATATTTTATTTTTTTTTTAATTGAAGTGTGTGCATTTCTGTATAAAGATGGATGAGGAGATGATGTGATGTGATGCACCAACCATAGCTTATTCAGATCAGATAACATTTTTTTTTTCGTTCATAATATTTAACAGTGAGGACGTGAAACATGCCTATGAGGCCATTATAGTGTTTCAGTGCACTGTGACTTCACAGTGGGCTGTGGTTTCATCCACGAAGCTCAGTGAAACATAGATTTTCATTTTAGTTAATCACAGTCAGACTTATTCTTACTCAGGATTTCTCTCTGCAGCTGACAGTGTGATTATATTTATGATCCAATGCCTTAATGGACTGTGTAGTCCGTGGTTTTAGTTACTTTAAGCTCATGTTGCATGATGTGCGATAAGGATATCTAAGAATGACATACAATAGAATACAGTATTTTCTATTGCATTTAGTTATAAACAGATGGCAACCTCTGTTTAGATGTGGTTAGTATTAAACAGTTCAAAACTGGTTGAATAATTGCTTCTATGGGTGGGGATATCAGAGCAACTCATAAACACATTGATTCTGCATTAACCAATACATGACAATGTAAGTGTAAAAGAATATAATACAATATGTGTACAAGGTCTGAAGGAGTTACTATCTGCTGATCATTTTTGGCAAATGCCACTTTTGGCAAATGCCACTGCCAGAAACTCCAACAACAGGGTTCAATTTTTACCCTAAATACTTACGAACTATATGAGACTAATGTGATGTTTGGGGGAAAAAAAAAGAAAACAGGTGAAATCTGGGAGAGAAAATGTCATTTGAAAAGTTGAGAGTTAATTTATCTGAAGTCTTAACGGTTCCCCCGTGAAACCTGAAATATCAGAAGCAACACAATTTAAAACCAGATTAACATAACTGTGAAGTGTCATTAAGATCTGCCGAAGAGACTAAATGATTACAGACAAATTAGCATTATCCTCCGGCATTGAACTAGAGGATTAAAAAGATAACACAACTTTCAACTCCTACGTTTCCTTAGCTTGTGCTAATGAGTTTTTACATACATGGCACTGCTACTCATGCATTGTTATTATGCATTAGTGTTATGTTGACATTTTCTTCTTTTGCTTTGCTTTACTTCCCCAACATTTGTCTTGAACTGAAAGTAGGTAAGTTCAGTTTTTTTCATGGCAATGGTTCAAAACAATGAAGGTGTAATCCAATTTTTTCTTGTTTATTTGTTTCGTTTTCAGTCAGGAACATGATTGCTGCAGCCCTCTGTGGTTTTCCCTTCCTAACGTCGGAGGGTCAGTGACACAGTTGCGTGTATCCTGGCACCGTGTTTATACTGTCTTCAACTTCATGGGCAACTCTGTGCAGCTGCGGTGGATGAGTGGGAGTGCTGTCTCTTTGAGCATGATGGAAATTTACAAAACAAGTCATTATGATGTAAAATTGCAGTTGCCGGTCTCCAAATGGTCATCGGAGAATGAGGAATGAGAGTATCTAGCCCAATGTCTCGTTTTCTGGTGTTGTGCAATGCAAAAGCAAGTCTCGGAAATTCTCAATGACATGTCTATAGGCATGTCAAAACTTTTTCATTAGCATTGCTTAAATAACCTACTGTTAAATTTCTAGACTGCACATTAGAAATGACAGTTTTCAGCCAGCCTGCTCTTGCAAATAAAATAAATAAATAAATTGTGAGAAAGGGCTGTGAGAATGGGTGAAACTGTACCCACGAGCAAACAGCTTCTCCTGTCTCCACCTCATGTGTTTTCTGACAGTAATGTGCAGATAATTAAAAATACATGAGGCTTGTTTCTCCACAATTACATGTCGCCAGCAGACTTTGTTTGCACAGTGGATCACTTGAGCTAATGTTTACAGCTCTGTCATCAGCAGCTTCGCTTTCAGGAATACAGCCCTCATCCCTTTCAACATTCACTCACTAAAGAGATTAGCATTACCCTCTAATGACTTACATGCACTTGAAGTACTGCCTCTTAAATACTGCAACAGCAGCAAGTCTCGCCACTCAATACACCCCCATACAGGCAGTTATTTCAGGCTAACAGGACCAGGTCCCTATCTACATATATGAGGGGAGACACGATTGCTTTTTTCAAAGGTCAAAGGTCACTGACAAGTGGAAATTGCATATGGAAAAATGATAAAAACCGTTTGGAGATTTTACCTCAAAATGGCGTTAGTAAAGCTTGTGAAACAACTCATTTGGCCTGATATGCTTATAATATACCAGATTGGCTCACTTGGCGGAGGGTGGCATTTGTCACATATGGTGTTTCAGAAACCTCTGAAATCAGGAGTTACGACATTTAGTAAATAGGCAGAGCACAAGGGCCAACAGAAGAGAGGACCCGCTCCTGATGTAAATATCAAGGGCCCATTCTGTTATATTCAGGTACACTGAACTCAAAAAAAAAAAAAAAAACAAAAAAACCCATATTGAAAATATTTCAATTAAATCACACACTAGAATGGAAAAGCTACTTGCTGTGCGAATCTTTGGCTGACAGGACAGTCCCTGATGTAAAATGATTCAATAACTGAACTATGATTAGGACTACATGAAAAAACGCTCGGAGGTTAGTGTGCAGAAGCAGCTTTGCAGGTGAGCTGTCAATAGTGTGAATAATACAAAATGTCCCTCATAAAGAAGCTAATCACTCATGTCCTGTAGAAATGACATGGGCCAATCTTTGCACATTTTAAAATTATTTGGTTTGTTATGTTGTTCACCATGTTCCATTGAGTGTGTGATTCATTTAGAATGGACTGCATTTTGTATAGTATAAATTAATAATTAAAATACACACTGTACATATTAGTGTACACAGTTTCTTTTAACAAAAAAATGGAATGATGGTATTTTGGAAATTAAAAAGTGTAATTACATTGAGATTAATCTACACGATACTGCATTATTTTTATTTATTTATTTTTTTTGGCATCCCTGTCTAGGGGTTGCCACAGCGGGCCGCACACATGATTTGGCAGACTTTTGTGCTGGATGCCCTCCCTGATGCACCTCATTGGGATCAATTTAAAGTACCCAGGGTTACCCCAGCCCTTGACCTGGTCGGGACTCGATCCAGCAACCGTCCAGTAAGTTCCCTTAGAGCTGAGCCAGTTTATGTTGCTCTCTTATAAGAGCTGTAATTCAAATCACCCACTTTACAGTTCCACAGGTAAGGGCTAGAGCAGTGACAGCATCCACAAAGTGAAGCACTTTATTAAATGTATGGCCAAACTAGTTTCTATATCTGTCAGTGATTTACATGAATGCAATTACAGACATGAAGCAAATCATGTCATGTTTACGGTACTGACTTATACTGTTGCTATGAATAAATGCCAGCACAATGATGATGAAGTCTGATATTAATGGCTTATTGTCATGGTAACATGCTGAGGAGTTTGATATCCAGGGGTTTTAATGACTTCAGCTCTGCTAATAAAGGCATATCTTATAATGATATGTTTTTGTGCCCTTCATGAATCAGATAATTTTAAAACTGAAGACACAACAAAGATGTTGGCCAAAATGTCTTATAATGTCCTTGCACAGTGTAAAGCAAACTTAATAATGAATATTACAGCTGTGAAAACATGTAGGCTCTTGTACTACAAGAGTCAACAGAGACAATATAAGATATGACAAATGCCTCCACGATGCAAAGTGAGTTTCCGAAAAGGCATTTATGGAGTTGATCATTAACACTAATGCCTCTTTAAGGATTTGGCCTAGTCCTTTCTACGTTTAGAATACATGGAACAGCATTTCGGATATCAGAGTGTTTTATAGGCTCCTTTGTTTTATCAGTGAATTTACATCTATAGTTGTCTCCTCACAAACTGTAGTCTGAGTTGTGAAGTTGCTGCTTGCAAAACTTTGGTGCAGGTGTCATAAAAATGTCAGAGACATCATATTCCATTTCCAACTGAATGATCTGTCAAGCTGTTTCAGCAGGTGGTCTGGGCTTTTACGTATAAAATCCTAAAGTGGTATGGCCTTGAAAAATGAAACATGATAGAGGTTTATAACAGATGTATTTTTCTGTGACAATACAAATAAAGAATGGGGAGTCCAATTTGAGGAAGAGTTATCTCCAAGTGATTATGGCAGAGGGAGAGACAGATTTGGCTATTTTACGCTGTGATAACCTCAGACTTTTTCTTTTAGTTCAATCAGAATAATTGATAAACATTAGGCTGTTGTAAAATGGAAGCTCTTGGCTGATTTTCCACAATGTTTAAAGGTTATTTATTTAAAAACAAACAAACACAAACTACAGATTACTTATTAAACACACCTGTGTGTAAAGTATTTCTGCCAAATTTCACAGATCATTAATAACCTTAATATGCTCAAATGTGAAGTTTTAACATAAATAAACACACACACACACACACACACAGACTCGTTACCATGACTTCAGAGGACAATTACTTACTCTAACCTTAACCATAATTACTAGTGCACTAACTCTGACCTCAGCCTAAATTTAAAACAGATCTTCACCTTAAAATGTAGTAATTTGTGTTATGGGGACTTGATGTTTGTCCCTATAAGGAAGACGAGTCCCCATAATGTAACTATGTAAACAGATTTATGTCCCCACAAACATAAGGAATACCAGTCACACACACACGTAAGCAATTATGTTTAACAACCCTAAAAGGAATATATCACAAATGTGTGACAGAAAGCTTATTCTAAGTCCCTCCTTTGTTTTGTTCATGAGCAACAAGGGTAATAAATCACTTACAAATCAAATTGACTTTGTTTGCAAAAATGAATTAAGCTGTTAGTGGAAATAGGTTGTGATAACACTTTTGTCAGAAAATTAATGCAAGAATGTTTGGTGGCTGACACCTCCACAACCTTTTGTTTTTAAATGAACCTATGTGTTAAATAAAACTGTGTGTGGTGACTGCAGGTGTACATGTGTCCTCCTGTGCCGTGAGGAAATATATATGTTTTCCATCTTAGTGTTGAGCAAAGCAGATGTACAAGGACGGTCATGAGCTGATGCAAAAATAGCCACTTGAGCTGCCTCACTGTCCCACCATTATCGCAATGATATATTAAGCCACATCAGTTATGTTGATAAGGCCATTAATTAACCTAAACCATGCATTCACACATTTCTGCTTATGTTAACATACTTTTTCTGCATGTTACACGTGGGTGGAATAAATGCAGTTGCTGCATCCTCCAGCAAAACCGTGGCCTGTTCACAAGGCTGTAATTTGAAGAGTTTTGATTATGACACCAAAATGTGGCTTAGACCAGATAAAGGTAAGGCAAGTTAAGTTGTTTCTATTGCTCAAAAAAGTGAGTGAGTCTGAGAATACAACTCACGGCAAATTAACATAAACTTGAAAGACTGTGACATGATGTATTTTGTAGAACCTGTTCAAGGAAATGTACTGTATGTACTAAATATTTTGAGCAGGGCCAAAGTAAATCCTCCTGCCCAGACATGGATACAGACATATAACTGTATATACTTTACGATCCACTGCAGGTTTGGATCCAACTCTGTTTCCAAGAAATCATTTTTATCTTGCCATTTTACATTTTATTTTACTGGATGGTTAAATGTAAAGACAATAGTAAAATGAATGATATTTAGTGTGTGATAAATGGATCCTCTAAATGTCTGCCAAGCAGAGGTTAAGTTAAGAGTAAGAGAACTGGATGAAAAAAATCTGGCTAGAACATATTCAGTCTGTAGGAAATGAAGATTTTAAAGGCCTTGTATTCATGAAAAACAAATCATTCTACCAAGGTCATTCTTCTCTGGTGTTTAATGGCAGTTGTCAGTGGTGATGTTTCATTACTGCCCCTTAAACAAAGTTTTGGACACACAGAATGTTGCTCTATACTTTCTTTTCAAAGTATGTTGTTACTGAGGGGGGTGATGGTATAAACTGGAAAACCTGCCAGACTCTAGGCATTGTTGTGCAAAAATAATCAAAACAGTGTAGTTTAAATTACATTTAACAATTTTGAAAACACACGGTCAGATGAGGTTTGGCTTGTTTTTGTCACTATGGCTGTAACAAACAGGTTTCTGGTTGCGGACTCAGAGGCAGCAGCAGCAGATAAAGTAGCCATTACACACTTTCTGATTTACACATATAAAGAGACTGTAGAGACTGTAAAGAGACAGTGCACATTTTGTATTTTGTATATGTGACATACAGTAGCTTGTGAATGTTAACTTATAAGCCCAATAGGTAAAAATGTTAATTCACATTCCATTCAGGCCATATTTATACAGCAAAACAAAATGTACCATCACTTATAGCAATAAGATAACATCCTGCGCCGTACAATGTGAAGGAGCTGAGCTTAAACAAATTTTAACATGGCATTGTGTGAAGGTCATGCACTGTGAGATCCATCAAAAATATTGCCTTAAATAGTCCCTGGACTATTGCCAGCCATTTTGCCTGAGCATTGTATAGTGGAATGAATGAATGAGGATGCTGTGGGTACAAAGTTATGGTTGAGATGGAAAGAAGGAAAAATGAAAATCAATGGCAGTCTTTGCATCTGTAAATGTGGAGGTGTTTTTTAATTGGCCAAATTTGCTATTTCATAATTCGTATTCAGACCTGTTGGCTGTAACAAACACCCGCTCCTTTTTCCCCTGACACCTACACTACATTAGAGTTTGTGTTCATTTAAATGTACTCAGAAAGCTGCAAAAGAGTTTATGTTGTTCCAACAGTTCAAGGACACCTTTCCACCTCAATACACAATCTATAAAAGAAATACATAAACAACATACTTTATTTACTTCACAGCTACACAGACTAGTGAGTGTTCTACAACAGAAACCACTGATTTACACATATACATATACATTTAAATGATACCTGCAAGGATATGTTGAATAATTATTGGTAGTTAATGGGTATTACACACATTTTTTTTTTTTTTTTTGAGTTTGTCATTTCTCTACATCAAAATTTAATTGTATTGTTGTTTACTTATCATTGAACAATACATACCTAAGATATGCAAAACTGTATCTCAACTAACACGTGTAATCAGATTTGTAAATGTGTAAAGGAATCACAATGACTGTGATATTATTAATGCTTACATGTATCTGCACATATAGTATGTACTCAGAAGATATGTGTGCATGTTTTACACATTGTTAAATGTGTAAAACAAATGTACATGGCCAACAAATTTGTGTATTGACATTACATGTGTAGACACACACAAACATTACTGCAATATTGGCTGTATAGGTACTTTCTGTATGCCCATTCTTATATACCAGCCAATTTTTGTGTTAAACCTTACTTGATTCTGGAAGCTCTTGTGCAAAATACATTATTTACACAATGGTCAGGTGATGAAATATCAATATCTATAAATTAAACAGTAATTTCCAAAACAAAACAGATGAAAGTACTTCAGAAGCATTTATGTTATCACTTTCTTCCTAAATAGTCATCACTTACATTTCAACAATGCCAGTCTATCGTGAATATTGATTTAACTTAGAAACACTTCAACCTGCTGCAAGTTCAAGAAAAGCAACACCAAGAGCTCTTTTGTTTGCTAAATGTTTGTTCTTCTCGCAGCAATACAATAGTTTTTGTGAAAATCCCTAAAAATAATCCTGACACTACAAGCAGTACCTCAAATACCTCCATGGCTGTTAGAATGAAAAACACTTCCAGAAATGTATAAGGAAAAAAAAAAGGAACCAACAGCAGTGGGACAGTTTGATTTATAACTTCATAACAGGGAGGTAGAGTCCAAAGACACCACAGAAATGTCATGAAAATAGAATAAAAAAAAACATAAATGTTTTAATAAACTAGGTTTTACAAGATCCCTAGCCAGCAGCCTCCTCTTTTCCCCACCTTTATTCTCAAACAACACACTGCTGTGATATAATGGCAGTGTAGAGTGTGTCAGAAAGTATTAACTTAACTGTAGGGCCCACAGGAAAAGCATACGTGAACTCTTGAACTTGGTGGTTACTCCAAAACAGGAAAGCCTGCCTTTTAAAAACCCTGCTCTTTGATACACTTACATAATCTAGACAGAATTGATTAAAAGCTGCAACACTTGAGTGGAATAAACAGCTGTAATATATGAGCTTGGACATCTTCCAGGGAGCATGTCTCTTTCAAAAAGTCAGCTCATCATTGCTACACTGCATCCTCGCAATAATCGCTTTGCCAAATAACTATACTTCTTGTGAAACTACACTAGAAAAGACAGCACTCTTCCTACAATATGCAACCCCCAATAAATCGCCGAGCTCAAACAACATTACATAAACAGTGCATGTTAACAGAGAGTCTGAACTGTAGAGGGAAGATGTTTTTTATCCTTTGTGAGCGCTTTTTTTTTTCCCTTTTTTTTTTTCTAGCTCTACTGTAGCAATCACAATGTTTATAAATGTGGCCACTTTATAGTACAGCTACATTGCAGGCTGTTGATAAGGAATTCAAAACTGTGACATTCAAAATCCAGTCATGTCACTGTTTATACAGGCTGAGCAGTACTCCATAATAATGATGAGTTAGGACTCATTTTAGCCATCAAATCATCCATTACCACATCACTTTCTAAATATATTCCGTCCCCAGCTAGGAGGGGGTCACTTACGGGACACGTGTCAGGTATTGCTCGTACTCATCCTAAAGAGGACCCTTAAACATAAGAGGAAAACAAAAGACTTGTTAAGGGAAAATACGATTTGTCCCTGAAGGAATCTTAGCAGGCTCTAAGAAATTGTCATCACCAAGAAATATCCATGCGTTCAGTATTTCCCACTGTTGCGAGATGTATGCACACCAGGCATAAGGCATTCCTCCTTACTGGAGGAAAGTTTGTCTGGCTTCAGTTGTCAGTTGCAGTTTGGTTGGATTTAGGCAACAAAGCCACTTGGTTTGGTTGGATAAAGATCAAGGTCTGGGTTAAGAAAGACCTTTTCATCAGGTTAACTTTGTGCAGAGGCTTAGGGCAAAAAGCCTCAAACTTCCCCTACGTGCAATGTGTCCCAAACATGAAGCATGAAATAAGGGGGAAGAGAGAGAGAGAGGACACAAGCTTGCCAACAGCTCTTCTGATGATAATCGAGACTCAGTGTCTGAGAAAGTGTGTGAGCTTTGCTTAATTGAGCTGGACACGAAGCTAAGCCAGGGATAAATGTGCCCCTGTGAATAATATTAACACCCTCACAGCTCTTCACATCAGGCTAAATTTGCTGGAGCACTCACTCCCACTTGTCTTCTCTAAACGTTTTTGAACATCATACAGTAATTGCAATAAATTAGATGCCACAGATCAGAGCGGTCTGGCGTTTCCACTCACCCTGCAACAAAGCCATCACAAATTAAAGAGGATCGTCTTGAGTTTTAGGTTTGCTAATAGTTTGAACGTGTCAGACATTTTTCAGTCTCGGGAGAATCAGTCAGCAATCCTTTGGTTCATTTATCTGCCAACTCAAGACTAAAATTCATTAAAAGTCATGATGCTTATCTTTGAGAGAGTTCAGCCTTGCCAGAAGAAAATTACAAAAGTTTTTAAAAAAATGTTAACTGTGAGACAAAAGTCTCACAATGACACAAAGGAAAAAACATATTCATGCTGCAAAGGCAGTTAATAGAATTTACAGTAGACAAAGCCCAACTGAACATTGTGCCCTCTAAAGGAAGGTTCACACATTCTTTTGAGTTAGCAACTCTGACACTGAATAGTACAACGTTTGCCTTTAGTTTTATTACAGTAACAGCTGACTTTGTCCTTTGGTTTGCAGCTCTGGAAGAAAAAAATCTACGTTCATATAAACTGACTGAGCACTGTGAGCACAAGAATGAATACCTTGCTGGCTGTATATTGAGTAGAAACTTGGATCAAAAATGTTGCAGAAATTCTGTACAGATGTTTTGTAAAAGTTTTCTCTATCCCATGGGTTAGAGAAAAGTTGATGTTTATTATGGATGTGTTTGGGGATATAAATGGGATGTAAAAGGGCAGATATTTTTATATTTTATTATTTCAGGATTAGACATCGCTGTCTTTCTGTCTGCTTGTTCTTTGCATTTCTCCTAATCCTACTGACTTCAGACTTGGCAGGTGTGTTGCTGTGGAGACTATGATGTCTTTTAGTTGAGTAGCTGTTGATAAAATCAACAGACACAGATTAGACCATTTATTTTAGATTGTAAAATGCACTGACTACAATCCTGTAATCATATTGTTTCTTTCTTCATTTCTTTCTAGCTTGACAGGCACTGCAGGAGGTACAATTAGAAGGCAAATGAAATGGTGACTGTTAAGATTCAGGTTCAGGAAGGCCTCAACAACACACCCCCACAAAAAAGTAGAGTTTGCCTTTATTAAGGCTCAGGAGGCAGAACCAGGGTAACAAAGGCAAACAGCAGGCAAATGAGAACTATGTCCATTTTCAGAAACCGTCAGGTGGATCAAGTAAGAAAACTGCAAAAATGAAGTGCACAAAACCCAAACATAAACAGGAAGTCAATATAGTAAGGTGGCAGAGAATGAGTGGAAATGGAGCAATATAGACGGAAAGAGCTGATTAGGGAGCAAGTCACTATAGGTGGGCAGGGATGAGTAAGGGGGCTGAAAGGTGCGAGGTTAGTTACTGCAGGGAAGAGGGGACATTAAATACCAGAAGAGTTAGTCATATTGGGAGCACAGAGGCAGAAGATGAATGAATGCATGAATGAACTGTGACTGATGACCCCAGAGCCTGGCTCTGGTTTGCTCTTTGGACAGCTGCACAGACACATACAAGTGAAAGTGACATTATGTGCCAATAATACCGTAGAGTCCTTTCATTAACTTTTGAAGTCACAAAGTTCAAGGAAAGTTGTAGGGCTGAAAAGAATGAGGCATAGTCTAGTATAGTTTTTTATTCTGAGGGATTTTACTGACTGGACTGTGTGTACATTCTTGTAAATTTAGAAACAAATTTACTGTAGAGTGCAGCATGGTAAATGCTATTATAAGGATATTCTGAAAGAGCAGCAGGGCACAGCTTGCATCCGGTGGAGGAAAGTTAAAAGTTCATATAATGGCTTCTCTGACTAATCTAAGAAAAAAAAACTTTGTGCAGGCATTGTGTGAACCTCACTGCAGTGGTCATTAGTTCAGGCTGTGTTTAGTGATGTCTAAAGGTCAATTTACTTTTGCATTCAATCATCACAGTGGGTACATGGTAGCCTGATGTGAACCTCAATGGAAACACTACGGAGATGCAGATTGTGCAGAAGTGTGATTGATGCACTTGGTAGCATATATATCTTCCCCATGTCTCTTATTCACTTGACATACTAACACAGCACACCCCCTTCTGCCTCAATCAGTTCAGTAGTCACAGGCATCATCTCGTTCCCCTTCACGTTTTCTGTGTTGCTGTAATTTAAGTCAAAGGCAGTGCTGTACAGATTTTATTATCTCCGCCTCCGACATTAGCTGTTGACTTTCTTAAAAATATAAAAATCACACACATTGCCACAGAAACCCATAAGTGTAAGCGCATGTTTCTGAACCAAAATCATTATTTCTTTTTTATTGTCTACACATGTGCATGTTGATGGTGATAACCATTTAAGGTAATGGATTTGAATGAAGGTTTATGAATGAAAGTTCAGGCACAGAAGCACCAGGTTCGGACAAGGAAAGGACCTTTTCTACTCTCATAGCATTGCAAAATCCTCTTCATAAAAACACATAATGCCCCCATGACATAAATTAACAATAAATCCTTTTATATTTTGGTCTTGAACTGTGGTCTTGAACTGTGGTCTTGAACTGTCGGTGAATGTCTCCTTTTATTACATGCCACCACCATCTCCTCCTTTCTTTGGCTCAGAATTTTGCCTGAAACACTAGTAAAAAATGAACTCTGTACAGAATGTGCAAATGTTCCCCATGGTTTGCAAGAATCCATGGGAAACGGCATAGACAGTAACACCAGGCCTCCACACACACAAAAACATTTCATAGGAGCCACTAACCTTCACCTTAAAGTTAAATGAGCTAGAACTATATAATGAACTGAACAGTACTGGTCATCGATCACCCCCACATAACAAGGACTGTGCAGATACTGTACAGACTAAAGCAATCCAAGATTCTTCCCTGTACATGACATCATGTTGCACTGTAGATGCATCCCAAGACTTATTGATCCTCTCTGGTGAACCTAGCAGCAAAGAAAGAAGAAATTGCTACATACGAGCTCTGGCTTGGAGTGTAGCTTGGGTTCAGGCATAAATATTTAAAAGGGTAGTGGAGGTGATACATCCGCTTACAATAAACAAGAGTTTTGGCTCATCTAAAGCCTGTGAATGCCCCAAGATGTGGGGGTGGGGGAGTGGTATGGGGTTTCCTAAGGTATCTCCCTGGGAGTAGGTTTTATTAGTTTATTCTTAAAGTCCCTTTAGCTCTGCAAAGTTTTTATGACTTTGCCGCACAAACTTTATTTTTAAACAAAGCAAAACATTAAAGCAAAGGCAGCTAGCAAGGTATACATGGATGCATTATCCAAGCCATACAAGAAACATTGTTTCTACATCACTGCTTGCTTGCTTGCCTTTTTTTTTTTTGAAATGGTATGCAGCAGCCTCCTTCTGAAGTCAGCGGTGTTTGCTGAAACATAGGCACTAGAGCCCATGCTGTAAATTTACAGTCAATGGAGATAAATGGAAATTCCCTACAATCTGGCAAGCCATCCTCAATCTTCAATCCTCTCTAGTCTGGCACACAGAAACAGTCAGTGGCAAAGGCTAAGTGGATAGTTGGGTCTAATGGCCTGGTGATTCCATAAATAATAGCTACACAGTTCCCCCCCATTGATCACAAAGCCTTGGCTGACTGATACTGGAGGGGGTGGGAAATCCAAGGGGTTCTTGTATGTTGAATGGAGCTGACCTGAGTATCCTTGGCTGCTTTTCCCACATGCTTCTTGTGCATGATCTATCAAACTGGGGGCATGCACACTACAAGAAATGGCACAGCCTAATTGGCTGCTATGAGAGGCCCATCACTTAGGGCTAGTGTGGAAGTGTGAAGACTTTGTATAGACAAGGTTAACTAACTCCAGTGCTAAATCTCTGGCCTTGGAAAGTTGCTTTGCTTCAAAAAAGATTATGATGTGTGAACAAAGTGTATTTTAAAGTGAAGATTTCCTCATGAGAAGTTCGGGCTCAGTGATTCTAAAGTAAAAAAGAAGAAGCCCTTCAAATCATCACTGACCCACTTACATTAAACTGGTCAGAAGATTTGTTCGTCAAAGTTACCTTTAGTCTTTTTGCAGATCTGAAATCTTAATTTTCCCCGCACAGGTCAGGTGTCAGGGTCAGAGGCCCTTGCACAAATCTATCGGACGTCTGCTGATTTCCCTTTGGAAATGACTGGGGTTTGAGGAGAGAGAGAGAGAAGGGCAAAGGCCATGTAGCCATCTTAAGCACCACAGTGTGTGTCCTTCACAGCGGGCAGAAAGCAGCAGAGCATGACTTTGGGAAGATTTCACACTGAAAGCAGGTGGAATATTAATACGGTTTAGCCACTTATCAGTGTCATGCATCACAGACTAGACTAAATATATTAAATATTTTTTTATATCGCTCCCCTATTTCAACATTTGATTCTTCTGACACAATACATCGAGTTACTTTGAGCACATAAATGTGTTTTCTTCAGTGACTTAGCAGTAATATACAGAGAGAGAGGCACACAGGACGCAGTATATGATCAGATAAATTTGAGAACTTAGATATCATTAAATCAGTGGGCCATGGTTTTGGAAGTGTGGTAGCACATAGTGCACTGTGAGGGAACCCAAGGAATTTCAGAAATCGAAACTGTATTTCAGAAATGTAACAAAAGACTGACCTAAGGTGTCTACTAATTACGCATTGCTTACCTACTACTATCTATATTAATCTAAACACCATGCCATATTCTAGCCTTTTCTGAGTGGAAATTGAAGTTTTTGCAGCTTTGTAAACAGCTCCCTCCCCCGCAAGTTCATAGTCTATAGAGTAAATCAACATTTTACAAGATTTTTGTAGTAGATTTTTGTAGTCTGAAGTATTGTGTCACTCAGGTTAACTTAAAATGAATGATTCATCAATCATTCTAATCATTCAAAATTGAGACAAGGGGACGCAGGGGGTGCACACAGTGCAATCAGTAATGGCAACTATGTTAACTATCTCTACAACCACCAGTCAAAAATGTTGGAGCAAATCAAAGGGGGACCTGAAGGGTTCTTATGTACTGGTGCAAACTGAGAAATAATCTCAACAGATGTTAATTGGAACTTCAATATGTATCATGATTTCTCTTTTCTTATAAAACCTCATAAAACTCAGAGCCAGCCATCAGTCCCCCCACCCCCCCCCCCACCCCAACAAATATTAAAAACACATCTGAAGAAAGCAGAATGTTTTCAATCTCCAGCTGTTCAAAGAGGAGACGAGCCCTAGCTCTCGTTCACTGAATACTGGAGTCTTGGGTAAATGAAGGTGCATCTGCATCTGAATGAAATCTTTATACAGTGTGTGAAATGTTGCATGTCTGTGTGCAAAGAACTGAGAGCTTTTCACAAACACAAATTGCAGTTTGTGTGTATGTATGTATGTACTTGAGTTGTGTGCAGATTAAACAGTCATAAAGGGCAAGTAAGATCTGAAACAGCTAGTGTACTAACTAATATATACAGTATAATGAAGACCATTCATTAAACTACCTCACCAAAGTCTCTTTCCATAACCTTAAATATAACCAGTTACTGCTTAACCCTATAACCTAACCACAATTTACATCTTAGGTTTTATAGCTTATTGGGCTTTATAATTTTATAATACTACTGATATATTTTGTTGTACAATAGGCTTTAATTGGTGGCAGCTCAGAAGAAGTCATTATTATCCGGTGATCACCTCAGTTGCTTCGTAATTATTCTTCTACCTTTTGAACTTTACACCAACCAGAAGAACTTGGCACAAAGAAAAGACGAGAGCACGATGAGAAAGGTGTTCACTGTAAGGTAATGGGGCCACCACATAAGTGGTAGTAGCACATTTAAAGTGGATTATGAATTTCAGAACCAATGTGCAGCCTCACTCAGTCTTATTACAGTTTTGTTACTGTCAAGCACTCTGCTCAGACTGACACTTACAGCTGCAGTATTGAAACGATCAAAAGAGAAAGATTTGATTGTTAAGTCTGATCTCTAGGTTTTTACTAACTTTTAGAGATGAAGGCTCTCCATGCTTCCTCCCACCAGATGAACTTGAACAGATGTTTTATTGCGCTTAGTGGTACCAGATTTTCAAGACTGGAAACAAAGCCTTAGAGGAAGTGCAGAAGTCTAGTTCTCTCTGCAGTAACTTGATTTACATTATGCTGAAAGTGGCACTCTTCTCAAAACATTAAATACAACAAAAAAAAAGAAAGAAAAAAAATGTGAAAAAGTCCAAATACTGACGACCTCACAACCGTGATAAGCCTCAGAATGAAAACAAGACAAATAAATGTTGCTGGTCTCATTCATCCTCATGTTTTACACCATGACCTAATTACCCCGCAATCCATCATGGAGGAAGAGTTCAACTAAACAAGCAAGTGAACAAACAAAAGAGCTGCGGGCACACCGTGCCGTCAGGGATTCCACAAGTCTCTTTTGTAATTACCCAGCATTCAGCTGGATCTACCACACTGCTATGCCTCCCGGCTACCCTGATGGTCGCTTCCTGAATAGTAAAACTGGATGTGGGTCAGCAGCAGGTATTGATAATGCCATATGCAGTTTAAATTAGTCTTGGTGGATGCTGATCAATAGAGCACAATTGTCAGGTCTTTACAGTCACCCCTGGCCTTGGCTGATGAACATTGATTCAGACTTAAGTGGACCTAAAAGCCGAGGGAGAAATGCAATGGTATCTGGGGTGGGTAAACAAAACTGGTCAAGAATAAACATTGCAGGGTAGAGAAGAGGGTGTGTGTTTTATCTCTGTCACACCACCGTCTTACATTATTAGGTGGTTCAGAGGAAAGTAGACAGATGCAGGGATGTGCAGCAGTTGGCTCTCTAGGCCATGGCAGACACACAAAAGAAGTGGATGGCTTCTTTGGTGTTTTTCTTTCAATAAATTCTAGTTATTTCTTACCTTATCATAGGTAAGGCGGATACAAATGCAGTGACAATCGGAGCATGTCAGAAGTATAAGCCAGAATGATATAAGTAAAACACAGTGGTAGCGTGAAGTTGAGTGATGCTTACTCTGACTGTCTCACAAAAGAACGTCTCATTCACACTAATCTGTGCACCTGTCTCTGGCTCTGAGGAGGGACAAATTTGTTCTTACAGTCAGTGACATGAATATCCAGTTTGCATGTCTGGTGAATGTGCAGTCTTTCACGAAATTTGTGCAAAAACAACCATGGCCACACAGGCCTTGTACTTTATTAAAACTTAATCTACAGTTGCTGATGATGTTTCTCATTTTACCAGTGCAATAGAGCAGCAGCTGTGCCACCATGAATCACTGTGGCAGAAGGGAGCTTGACAATTGGCAGTCCCATTTATATTGTAAACATGACTAATTTCCTGATCTGTTTTCAATATGCTAAAACTGTGCCCTTTAAGAGGAGAACACTTTGTTATCATTGTTTTTTTTCCTCTGCAAAGTAAAAGCCAAACATTTATCCGAGTAACACATCCCATGTGTCCTGGGGCACCGCTATCACAATGAGGGATTGATTGTGATGTGACGGCAAGTTACTCAGCTCAGTGCCGCAGGGTCATTGGGTCCACCCATGAAGAGTTGTTCTGATCATTGAGATTGGAGACAGAGGTGATGTAGAGGGTTTGGGATGTAGAAGTCGGCCGCAGCTGGCAATGTGCAGCAGCGCAAAAATAGAAAAAAAAAAAAAAAGAAGTCATACATTGACAAAATCCTCAACCACTTACAGGGATAATTTTGTGATAAACACATTATATTTCGACTGGCGAGGTTACCACAAAATATAATACAACTTCAGTAACAAGCAAACTATGACAGGCGACTGTCACAGCCACACATGATGGGAAGTGACCCCACCTTGTGTTCAGACGGCTTCTAGCCAAAAGAAAGAAAGCAAGAAAGAAAAAAAAATCTCTGTTAAATGAGGGAAAACATCAAATTTGAGGTCTCATCTAGCAAGCTATGATTCAGCAATCAAGGTCACGGTACCAATCTAAGATTAGATTTCCATAAGTTGCCAAAACAAAGTGAAGTGCTTGAATACATTACAGCTGCTTTCACACAACTGCACATTGATCAAGCAGATATTATAAATTGAGGATGGAAAACGAGGTGCCAGTTCACCAGCTGTTGGAGGCGAACAATACTCAGCACAAGCAGTGGTGCCACCCACGGGCAGATGCCCACTGCAGTGACCTGTTTCAAGTCTGTTTGAGGTCCTTTGGTTATAATGTGGCAATAAAGTTTTTACATTTAAACTCAAACCTTGAATAAGAATAAATGCCACTCTGAGACTCTATTTCCAAGGAACCTTTCTGATACCAATCAGAGACTTCCCTGTTATTCACATGTGGCTAATCCAGCTGATGAGCTGCCAAATCTGATGATGTGGTTGACATTATACAACACATGTTGTCTGCCAATGATGCTGCCATTTGTTAATTTCCATGAACAAATGGCAGTTCTTGACAGCACAAATAAATATATATATTTTTTTACAAATACCACCCCTCAACATCCATTAAGGTTTAGTTAATTCCATCTTTAGAAGGCTTGAAATATGATTCCATATTAGACTAGCTTGTGCCTTGACTAGAAAGTGTCGCAGCTACAACATTGTTTGGCAAACAGAGGGGACTTATCAGGGTTTCATGGCTGAGACTGCAGCTTTAAATTTGGGTTTAATCCTTGTCACTTCTCAGCTGTTGGGAAACAAAAACTGGCAAATCTGCCTGGCTGTTGCACTATTGTATTTATTTTCTGAGGAACATTTATTTTAGTAATGACTTACTGCTCTGCTGCTTACAAATGAAAACACAGTGTTTGACCTAAGATCATAATTCAGACATATACACCCATTTTTACATATGCTAATCACTACCCCCCCCCCACACACACACACTTTTCCTGCTTGCATGGAGTCATTATAACCTATGATTGTGACCATGCTCCAGAGCCACAGACTGTTAGCCAATTAATATGATTTGTTGTATATCATGGGATGTGTAAACATGGCAGAAAAGGAAAAAAAAAGGCTCATACACATTTTTACATTTCCATTACTTTTCTGTGCCTTCTAAGTAATTTTACATATGCATTTTAATGACCATATGGTTGGTATTATTTTTTTGTGATCAAATTCCAGTTTTAAAGACAACACATCAACCACAACATTACACCACAACAGTTGAAATATCTGTATATTATTTTAAGATAATAAAAACAGATTTAAAAGAAATTGACCACATTATATTTCAACCACATTATAGTTCAAAATAACAAGAAGCTATGTGGTTCAGTCAAAAATAAACATTGATCTGCCTGAAAATAAAGCAGTTAACGACAAACTAAATCACCTGAAATCACTTGAAATATTCAAGATTGTTTTTAGTAAAAATAGAAAAAGACAATAATTTGGCTCTTGATTGTTTAAAAAAAAATATTATTATTATATTATTATTAAATTTATTATCAGTCAAAAATCATTCAGTCTCACTCCCACCTACAGTCAATTTAGTGCCCAATTAATCACTCCATGTCTTTGGACTGTAGGTGGTAGCTAGAGTACCCGGAGATAACCTGTGGAACATCCACACAGAAAGGCCCTCGATTGAACCAGGACTCACACTGGTGTCTTTCTTACTGTATGGCAACAGCACTAGCCATCATACTACCTTACATCAAGTCTATTTTTAAAACCCTATCAAACAAGGCATCAACATTTTTTTCTTTCACAACTGTGGGTGAGAATCCATGCATTTCCACGGATGCTTTTTTTCCAAGAATGCAAAAGGAACTAAATGGCCTTTGCTTATAGTAGTATTTTCTAGTCTTGACCACACTGTGTGCTTCACACTACAGTTTTGCTGCTTGCCCATTCACACACACATACAACCCATCTACAGTACAGTACTTTCTCTATTACACATCATTCACAAACTGCCTGCACAGTTGCCAGGCACGTAGAATAGAGGCGCCGAGGATCGAACCTCCAACCTTCCAGATGAAGGACGACCCGACCTGCTCTACCTACTGAGCCACAGCCGTCCTGACAGCTTGACAACCATGAAGTTTTCAGTCAATCCACTGAGTCTGTGAAGGTTTCTAAAACCCCAAGAGGGCAGAGATATTTTTTTAACCTGCACAGATCCTGATAGCTGGAGTCAAGCTCTCTGTTGCCAGTAGTAACGTATTACAAAATTTGACTCACCTGTGGCTCATGGCAACCACCATGCCGTGACCAATAAGTCTCCTACTTAGATAAGTGAAATTTTGAAAAATTAGAGGCCTTTTGGAACACCCCAAAAGGCGTCATATGACCGCACATCAAATTTTTAATCGCTTGCTGATCATTAATTCTACTATAACGCATCCTTATATGAATTATGCAAAACAACACTTACAGTTTCAAATGCGACACTGACACACTGCACCTCTTGCAGCTACTTGAAAATAAAAGTAAACCTGTGCTTCAGCAATTGAATGCTTTCACGGAAAAGAAACTTAAGTGCTTGGGCTGCATTTGCATTGACGGTAGTGGTAATATAACACCCTACAGATACTGAGGGTGCCCAGTGAAATCGGTAACAGGTCGAGCTGCTGCTGCCTCTGCTACAGCCTCTATATAATACCATGATTCCACACAATCACTAGATTTAATTAATCGACAAACAAACAAAATATCCTTATTATGCTGATTTAAAAAAAATAAATAAATATCACACTGGACATACACAATATTTGAGGAAACATATCCATTAACTTTAAAACTTAAAAGCAAATGGAATACTGATGGTGTCACATGAGTATCTAAGCCACCCATGTGAACTCATTTAACTCAGATATTACTGTGCTGGAGCAGAGCCTGCTTTATTTTTTACGAGGTGGTTGTGTAACTACAGCAAGAGAGCTGACAGCAGCTGTAAAATAAGATAAAGAGGGGGAGGGGAGAGCATGTGGGTAGATACAGCCAAAGAAAGACATTTTACAACCTGCACTTAAAATATTGCATTACCAATGCCCTTATTGATATGCAATGCTGTGCTTGCTCTGTTCTCTATACACCAGCTCGGAGTGCGTTGACTCTCTCTGACCTAGCACTGCCAGCCCAGTGCGTGCAGCGTTGAACCATCAGCATGCTGTGGACTATGGCTGCACACTTTTACAAAGTGCTCCTTCCTGTTTCTCGGTGCATGTAGCCATCCATGAATTTCAGGTAAAGTGTGGTGATGCAAAACAAAGTGGCTGTCAGAAGCTGTTGAATGAAGTGTGCAGGCTTCCCTATTTCCCTGGCAGTGGGTAACATTAAGGAAGATGGAAATGATGCTCTTAAATTGTCATGTTTATGAGCTCCTGGATAGCTTTTATCATTCAACAGCTCCCCCACTATGGTCATAATTGAATTGCTACCCTTTTGTCATGTGCATGGTTTATCTGCCTGTGGGGAAACACTGCTCCAGCATTCATTTTGCTACACCCTCCTTGCCATTGCTGGATTGTTAGATTAAATTAAGACATAATTAAGTTGTGATTGCTGTTTTACTAAACTCACAAACCTCAGCAAAACATGTTCCTGCAAACACGCAGGACGAGTAGTTTTGCTCCTCAGCAATTCATTTTTTTTTTTCTCTACAATCATTTAACAGTGTTGTCTCTAGTTTCACATGGGATTACACTGCCCCTTGTGGAAATCTACTTATATTCAGCCTTATTTAGAGCTGTAGATATTAAGGTGTTAATGAAGCAGTTATGATGAAAGTATATTTTAGCATTTCCATGTTTGCTGTTTTAACTTCTGGCCTTAAATGAATTTTATTCATAAAGTAAAAGAGAAATGCTGATTCACTTTCAAAGCTGAATCATCATCACAATTAGAGGGGCATGCAATATGCAAAAATAACATTGCATCAGAATTTGCCGTTTCATTCAAATTCATTCTCACTTCCATGTCTAATCTACAACATAAGTATGCCCAGTATATTTAACTCCTATCCTTCTTTGTGACAGGTAAACTACAGTTTCACACAGTTTCCTTAAGAAAACCAGCACAGAGTTTCTGATTTACAGTAGCAGTCTGTTGTGGAACTGAAGTGAAAATGTCGAGACAGAAGGTCACAGCACTTACACTTCAGTCAACCACAGCAGACCTCTGACAAAGACTTGCTGCACTGTTAAACAATAAACAATAGTGGCCGTCCTCACCTAAACTTCTATGAGCATTCACTCATGGTAAAAGCTTGTGTTCCCTTAGAGTGACTACATACTACGTATGATAAATATGGCATCAAAATGTTTTATTTCGATTAAGAGAAATGAGCTCAAGTGGAACGCAAAATCATGTTGCTTTCCCTCCAGTAAACACATGGACACCATGCACCTACTAAATCACAACTCACACATTCATTTTCTACCACTGTATCAGCCACATGAGGGTCACAGGGAGCTGGAGCAAATCCCAGCTGACAGAGGGCAAAAGGTTGGGTATACCCTGCACAGATCAGGTTCTAAAGTCAATTTAGAGTGTCCACTTAACCTATTCTTTATGTTTTTGGACTGTGAGAGGAAGCTGGAGGATCCGGGAAAAACACCTGTGCACAAATGCTAGCCACTGTACTACTCTGTGGCCCAACTAATACATTTAAGATGATATTAATAGGGAACATATTTTCTCACAATATTGAGCAATCATTCCATAATTACCTTAATGAAAATCAAGGAATCTGAGCGAGAACTAGGCCTCTTGCCCCCTGACAGGACATTTTGACAAATGACAGGACAGTTCAGAGAGAGCGGGTGCTCTGATTGACTGTTCCCATAGTTTGCTCTGTATACATGTCCCTTCAGTGGAAAGGTTGCCATTCTAGTATCGCTAACAATGGCTTTTGCACCAAAGAAACCCAGACACAGAAAAAACGAGTCTCAAAGAGAGTTGGAAAATGAACAGAATGAAGATATTGCCTTAGGTCATCTGACATGTATGAACTAAGCTTAGTCTCCGTCCCAAAATGTTGGTATTATAAAAAAACCTGGAGATGAAACTCCACTGAATATTTAACAGTTGTCTCTGCATGCATCCGTGTTCAATACTAACTACACAGACTAATGTAAAATGGTGCCTTTTCACTCTGAATTTTAAATACTACAGTAAAACACAGGATCCCTCCACTGGTCTCCCCTGACTGTTGTGACACTGGCCCAGCTATGTTTCAAATGTCAGCAGTAACATTTGCATCTTAAATGTGCAAAATCCCAAGTCCCAATGAAGATCATCTGGGAATGTTTTCTTTCAATTAACATCAGTCACCCAGAATTGTGTTTTGTATCTTGACTGTGATGTTTGAGCTTAAGTGTTCACAGTAACTGCCTTACCTTAAAAGCAGACAGAATTGTCTCTTCTTTGGAGTTTTGACTAAAGTGGGATAGGTTTCGACTAAATTTTCTGTCAGACAGCTGTGATTGAGCGATGTCACTGAGCAAAAACTATATATATCAGTGATATCCTGTCAGAATTTACAAAAGAGGCATTTTACACTGATTTTGAATAAAAGACTTGACTGGTGGCATTTCTAACATATAGCTCATACAGCAGATGTCATTAAACATCCGCCAAAGCCATTTAATGTGCCTTACATTTTGAAGGTAGAGTGCTGTTAAAAAGTTTGATATGATTCTTCAGTAACATTATGACTTTGAAAATGGTGGAACAGACAGCCAGTGCGATGTGATGAGTGCCAAGTTGTCAGCTTTCATTTGATGATCTTTATTAACACAAAGGATGAACTGAACTGTACACTACCCCTCAGGGATTCTTTGAGGCATTTTAAAAGATTCATATCCCCCCTTTTCAGCAAGTTGTTCATTTTCCACTCATGGTTGAAAAGCAAAATCTAATCATTCACTGCTCAAACTCCTGCGGCTCACCTAGTGTTGAGAACTTCCTGTCATGTTTAAACTCAGGGAAAGAGAGACGCTTGTAAAATCTAACAGGGTTCAGCTCCTCTCTTCAATATTTCATGGCCAAAATAAAGTCGTGTTGAACATGCTTTTGCTCAGACTTCATGAGCAGCACTTTATTGTGCTGTAAATCACCACCTTAAGGACTCCTTTAAACACACGGATAAACCTCTATTATGAGCAACACAACTCTAATTAGAGCTTTCCTGTTTCACTGCATTGTTCAGGGTTTTATGACAAGTGCTGTCATTATTTTTTATTTTAATACAGTTTTTATGATGAGAGTATAATGCCTTATACCTTTTTAGACAATGGATTTAAAGGCTGATGTAAAGAGTTGGATAATGTAAATCATTGTGCCTGCCACAGGAGTTAATACTGGATAATAATTAAATCATGCTAAACATACTGATGGTACTTTTAAATTATTAAATGAGTGAACTTCCCATTTTTGAAGAAATGGAGATTTGGGCCTGAGCTGACCAGTGATGAGTCATGGCTCTGAAAGAAAGAAAATAACAAACAACAACAACAACAGCAAAATAAATAAGAAAAGAAGGAACTACACATTCAATATAGTGCTGCAACAGACAACTTCCGTGCCTTGCAATTCCTGTTTGGTCCTGTTAAAGTCACAGGAGCTGGTGTTGTGTTTCTCATAATATGTACTGACAACAACATGGTCGGTAACAAGTGAAAACTACTGCATTGTTTTGTACATGGAAGCATGCACTTCCCTTGTGCCGTAAAAGAAGAGAATCAGTATAAACACAGATGGTATCATTTTCTATCACCATTACACTGTGAATTTCTGCAATTTTGGCCAAATTTAGGCCAAATAGTAAGTATTTTACCTTTAACTTTGATGTAAATATACAGTGGAATTGCAGTTTGTATATTATATGTATATGTCTTGTGTTTACAGCATGTTAAATAATTAAGTCATGTGCTGTTCTTTAATTAATGTTATCCAATGCAGAATCACAATATCCTATCCCCTTTAACTTTCATGGCTGTTGCAAACCCCTTCCATGGTACCATAGATGCATTGGTATTACTCCAGAGGGTTAAGAAGAGAGGTACTCCTCCTTGATACTGTGAATAAAACATTTCCCTTAAGGTGCAGTTTGTATCACACTGACCTGTGGCTTCTACAGGAACATTGTTTCACAATCTCTGAAAAAAAAAAAGAGTAGCTTGTGATGATGGATTGTTGCGACATCACATAGGTGTTGATGAAAATCAGAAAATTAACTTCCCGGAAAAACATCGTCGAGTTCTATCATTAAGATCAGGGCAGTGGATCCAGAACAAGGACAAAGAAAGTAATACCATATGCCTGCTTGTCCAACAAAGCTATAGAAATGTAAAGAAGGCATGTCAACTGTGAACTCCCACTACATTTTCTATTTATAAACAGAAAAATGCCAAAGCATAGCAGAGAATAACCTCTCATAGGGTTTATTTGAGAAACGGTTGGGGGGGGAGCTGTAAATGTACATCAAACTAGAGCCCATCATCAGTATTCCTTATACAAAAAAAGATATGGGGCTTTTCCATGATGCTTTTCCAGCACTTTACTCAGCTTGACACTCGTTTTTTTTTTTTTTTTTTTGGATTTTCCATCGGGGATAGTATATGGTGCTTTTTTTTGGTACCTGCTCTGGCGAGGTTCCAAGTGACGTCAAACAGACTGCTGGCTACTCATTGGTTGGAGAGTGTCATGAGCGTGTCGTCCAACACAAGAATCAAACCCACCATTTTTAAAATCTGAGCGTTACAAAATGAGCGTTACAGCCGCCACGCAAGTAAAATGTCCTCCACTGTTTGTCTGTTGATGTCACGTATAAAATGACATCACGGTCATTTCTCACAGCCACGCTATGATGACCCCACCCATGCTGAGAAGGTACTGCACTGTGACGCAATAGAAAACAGAAGTGCCTGATACCTAAACCGAGTACAGTTGAGTCGAATAGAGCCGAGTACTCCTAGAACTGTATACTGGAAGTGCCAGTACTTTAATAAAAATAGTCAAGACAAGCTTTTAAGCTTTTCAGCCCAGTGGCAGAAAGAACTCCTGCAGAGTACCAGTTTAAATGTAATACCATGTTTTAAAGTTGCCTTCAAATGGGGTCATGTTAACTGAGTTTATGGAATGAGTCCATTTAAAAACCTCCTAAGGGGTCTTCACAGCACTGCAGCGTAAAGTGCTATGAATGGTCAACAAGACTAGAACAGTTCTACATAAAAACAGACCGTTTCTAAAAGCTCTGAATTCACACAATGTTTTTACTAAGATTTTCAAAAATGGAAGAACCCTTGTTGGATGTTAAGTTATTGTATTATGATTTCAGATGAAGAGAGCACAGAACAGTTTAATTTGTGTCAGCAACAGTTTCCCAATAGACTATTTAACCATCTGTTTTCATTCCTTGCATTATATTAATATTCCCCACACAACAGTATGCATTGTTGTCTGGCAACATGACATTAAGATAAGCTGAACATCATTTCAGTTTTACTGTAAATACCAAACAAGCGTAAACACAATGTTAGTCATTCTTTCCTGAACAATCGAGGTGTACATGAACCTATCACATCCCCCCCCCCCCCTAAAAAAACTAGAAGGAGAATGAAAGGGTTACATAGATTTGTTGTTTTATTTGTAGAGTGTAAAGAGCCATTCACAAAGAAATTTTAAATGTCAATGAGATGCAAAATAACGCACATCACTGCCTGCTCAATGGCTGCTTTTAAAAAGATGAGGTTATAGAGTAAAGTGCTCAAAATTGATATTGATTATATAATATTAATAGCAAAATAGCCATTCAGCATTTAAGACTTTAAAAATGAATATATGACTGAGAGTATGTTATTGGCTTGAGGTGAGGCTGATATTTAAAGTGGTATTTATTGTAGCATTTATTTATTTCAGTACGTACTGCATAACCATATTTATTTATTTAACTGGCATTTATTCATATCCCTTTGAATGAAACGGCACTTGTTGGTTTCAGCAGCACAGGGACCGCCACGTTTTTTAAACATTAACACAAATTGAAGGAGTTCAACAGATTTGGTTCAGTTCTCCGTGTTCAACGACAATGATACACACGGCCATAGCTTGGCGTGCACGCTGAATACCTGGGAAACATCTGCCACCACCAAAGGCCTGAGTGAGTGACAGCTGTCTCATCTCCTTCCTCCTCCTCATTGGAATCAGACAACTGCTGCAGAACCACATAATGTTCTATAGTGTGAGGGCATTTCAGGTGTTCAGCAGGTGTTCAGAGCTCACGATTTTTTCACACATCTTCCATC
Source organism: Brachirus orientalis (assembly GCA_016785285.1). Classification (NCBI taxonomy): domain Eukaryota; kingdom Metazoa; phylum Chordata; class Actinopteri; order Pleuronectiformes; family Soleidae; genus Brachirus; species Brachirus orientalis. The sequence goes on along the minus strand of JAFBJR010000081.1, from coordinate 897,938 downwards.
TTTCTGAGAACCGAGAAGGTTCCCTGCATGACTGCATCCATGATCAGCCGTCATCAGCATCGCCACTCTGCTCAGTGGCTGAAACTTGCATTGCCAGAGTTTACATATGACCACAGGCCAGAGGAGAATTAATCATGCGGGCATTGTTTTGATTCTGTTGATAGCACAGTCCACTCTCTCACTTATTGTTGCTGTTAATGATATATTTCACATAACCCATAATCATTGCTATGCATCTCAATAACATCGATCCGAACATGAGTATTTATATTTAAGGCTCAATAAACACAAAAATAATTGCATTGAGTGGAGGGCAGTAACAGTGCATTTGTCACATTCAAAAATGAACATAAATTTAACTCTGTTTTTCTTTCCCAGTGTCACTGACTTTTAAATTGTTCTAAGTGTTTATTCACTGACCACAGTGTAGCATGCAGCAAGTGTTGATCTAAGGTCAATACGTGTTGTGTTCAAATAATTCTTAAATTTTATAATTATAATTAAAAAAAAATAATAAAATAAAAAAGTTTTTATTTTCTGTGGACCTGACTGATGCAAGGTTTCAATATTGCAGCTGTATATTTATTTTTGTACCTTTGCCAAAGGTATAGAACTGATATTACTTATTATAATAATAGGTGGAAGACAGTAGTAGGTGTTTTTTGTTTTTACTTTCACTCCTATATTTTCATATACAGTGTAAACATGTTAAAATCCAACAAAGACACAGCAGTAAATCTGAGACAGATAAGAAATACGAGATGAGACTAAAGGTTGAAAAATGTAAAATACTTAATACTTTAGAGTTATTAGTTCTTCCACTAGAATATTTCTTTCATTTCTTTGACTGCAGTTTAACTTGATGGCGTTCTTTTCTTCTCTAAAAGAGAAAATGCTTACGTCAGAGAAAGTCACTGTGACCATGGAGAGGTCTGATGAGAGAACATGAGTCAGTGACTGACAGACAAAGGTACACTAATGTGGGGTTTATGATTTACCCTATTTCAGTGATGGCCACTCTCCATTTCTTGGTCTGTCATTGTTAAATCTTTCTTGCTAGTGTTTGATGGTTTCTGACTTTGTTTATTCGGTTGAAGAATAAAAAAATAAATAAATAAAATAAAAATAATCAGAAATCTGCCTACATCCTGTCTACTGCTATTTGGGCTGATTGCCTGCTCGTGACCAGCTTAAGCTTCACTCTTCTGTGAGTTTCTCTGTGTTTGAGTGTATCAATTCAATTTCAGTTCAAATGTGCTTTTTTGGCATGAAATGAAAAAAAGAAAAAAAAAGAAAAGAAAAAAACAAACCAACAAAAAAAGGAAACATTTCCTAAGCATAAAAAAAACTATTTGCCAAGTACACAAGAGCAGAAAAATGAATAACACCAGCATTTGAGGACTGTGTGTTTACCACAATTTCCTCAAAGGGAAATAATGTAAAATAGCTTTATAATCCCGGGTGTTCTATTTTTAGGTCAGTACAGTAATAATGTCTGCACTGGCAACAAACAGATCTAAAATATTGGATTAGTACATCATTATACATGCCCCCATGTTCATTTTACCCAAATGTGTCTCATTGCTACAAAGAGAAAATTACATTACTGTAGCAAATAAAAGTATATGCAATTTAATATGGGGCGTCATCTGTGACTTCTAACGACTTCAGAGCCCTGAGACGAGTTATTAGAAATGGGTCATAAACATATCATGATGTCAAACGTTTATTTTATTTTATTTTTTTTAATGTCACCTTTCTGTTTTGTTTACAATGCCATTGTTTACATCTTAGAGAATTTCCATGGCCCTAACTTCAAACAGCTTATTAAAAAAAAAAAAAAAAATAGGAATATTGCTGTCATTTCAACAGATGTGGAAAATCTTGATAACCTTGTTTCCATCAAACAATATCTTTGCCAATTCAAAATAAACCCGAATCTCTAATTAAAAATGCCAAAAACTCTTCAAAAATGCCATGGAAAAAAACTAAAATGTTAAACCAAGAAAGACAATGAACTTTAAGTAGTTCATATACAGTAAAAGAACTTTAAAAAGCATCTGCAAAGCACAACTGTGGCTATGAGATTAGCTGTGACAGATAGCTTTGACCAAATGAAGTGTCAGACACATCCACCATCAAGAGTTAAAGCGACATGTACTGTATGTGTAAATGTAGTCAATTGAAAGACAACAGAAATGGTGGTGTTGGTGTTTGTGTGTGGATGACATTTAACCTTTAAAAGTAAATCCCACACACTGTATCTAAACTGATTTATAAAATAAAAATGACAACTGGAACAGATCCAGTTCCCTCAGTTTCACATTTTCTTTTTTTAAGTAATGATTATATTAAGAAATGTTCTCACGTTGCTCCTGTGACCTCTTTAAAAACAAACCTCCAAACCTAAATGTGATGATTTTGCGCAATTACACTTGAGAAATGAAAGCTTGTCTAATTATTCGTTGATTACAAGGGGCTCATAGGTGACTAATGGGTTAATTAAAGCACCGAGGAAACAGGTAAACAGTTAATCTCTTTGAAATGGCGCACATTTGAAGATAACTTCATCTGCCCTCATGTGCAGTCATTTCATAGGGGATAGTCTGCACAGGCTAATTCTACCCTTCAATACTCCCTCAGTTTCATCCCTGCTTTTAATAAGCTTGAAATTAAAACAGCAGTTCATGCTGGCTTTTACCGAGAGACATGATAAGGCTCAGCAATGTAGAGAAAAGTGAGTCAGCAGGGGTACATCAAACAACAGCAGTTTCAAAGCAACAAAGGTATTAACGCACACACTGTGTGTTTGAGGGTGGAACCATCCCTCATTGGTCTATCTAACTGTTTCATTACTTTTAACTTTCACACTCGCTTCAGCATCTTTACTCGCACAGCATAACACTCAATCCTCACAAACTGATCTGGTTCATTAAAAAAAAAGAAGCTATTTTTGTAAGTATAAATGTAATCTGTAAATATGTCTGAACACAAGAGTGGACAACCAGCATGGAGAAAGATTCAAATTTGATTTCACAACTATCCTTATAAATATATTTGAGATCCATTATTTTTCAAAAATAATGAATGAATATTTTAATAAATGAATCACAAAGACTGTATGGTCAGCATTTCCATGAAATATTACTCTTTTGGTACATTCATTATTACCCCAATAATGGAAATTCACCACAATCAACATATTGTGAATAGGGCTGTCTTTATGAGGGAATTTCCCCTGCAGTGATTTAGAGTTCTGAATAGCGCAGTATGTGGTTTTATTGCACCGCTTGTTCTCCATCATCCTTCTGCTCGCATGCCACAGAACGCTGCTCTTAAAGGAGCCACACCCCTTATTTAGTCACCAGTGGAGTTGCAGGTCTGTCTGTTTGAAATGGTCTGACTACAAGGTTAGGTCGTATCACACCATGTGCATGTTAACAGTGGCTTTCCATTCTCTATCATCGCCTTGTCACTCTTATTTGACGTGACAGCCCTAGCTGAGTCCTAATGTCCAGTGATCCATGATAAAATTATATGTGCCTACAACTTGTAAACTTGTAAATATTTAAAATGACCAGATTTATTGTCATTTCTATGAATATTACTATAGAAACGTGTTTATTTTCACGTTTCTTTATTGATATGCTGGTCATAATGCAGCCGAGTGGGACTAAAGTGGGGGGGGAGTGCAAAAAATTCTGGGACTGATAAGCAATTACCTAAGCAGCAAACAAAATAAATTATATTCTTAATTTGAACACTATAGAGTTTACAAGGTTTACAACATTATTACAATGACCTATGATATTCTGATATATGACTTGAATTAACTTTTTCCTATTAAAAAAAAAAGGTATTGAATCATCATAGTTTCCACCCTTTTATAGCCTATGGCAGCCACTTACAGCTCCACTCTGATCCGGTTCAACTAACGGCAAAATGGAACATTCAGTGGTTCGACTAAATGTAGGCTGTTGCCGCTTCACATTATTGCATGTGCTAAGTAAGACAATCAATATGGGTCATGAAGCACAAAGCAAATCGCAAACAATTCAAGACACTAAAACACTAAGGCTAATTCAACAATAATGGCAATTTGGCAATTGCCAAGAAGGGCGAGACCTCGTAAGGCCGAGTGCACAAGCAAAATATCTGGTTAGATCTTGGTTTACATTAAACTCTCCGCTCATTCCAGCAGCTGAAGCTTTTCAGACACAGTGTGACTATGAGTTGACAGACCACAGTCTCATACTTAATAAATAATAGAGCAGGTGTTCTTAAAGAATAGATACTGCCGTCTATTCAGTATAATACAAACAACAGTGTCATTTTGAACCAAACATCCCATCCTCCAGGCTAGAGAATTAATGTCTGTGTGTGTGGCCAGCAGTTAGATGAGTGCAGGGACCATCGACAAAGTGCAATGCTAAAAAAGAGATGAGACCAAAAAACCACTCCATATGTTGTTGTCTCCTACACAGTGCAAGCTCACCAAAATCACTCCTCACAGACATAAGTGATCTACTCTTGATTAGAAAACAAGCCCTGATTTGTTCAATGAGCCTCACCATTATGGGGAAATTATTTGCAAATTGATATATAATAATAATAATAATAATAATAAAACTATTTGGAGGAAGTTTGTTACAGGGAAAAGTTTTCATTATCATATTTTACTAGTGTTTAAGAAATGCTGAGATGGACAATAACAGTTATATGCTTCATAATGAATCACTTAATGAAGTTAATTGTCCCAATTGATGTAAAAAGGGGAAAAAAATGCATTTCTGCATCCTTATCATGAATACAAAAAAATACAGCTTTTTTTCTTCTTTTCCTATTTATCAGTTTCTGTTGCATAAAACACTGTAACAACTCCATTGGAGATAATTCTGTCTGACTTGAGGGTTCTTTGAGAGCGATGATAATGCTCAACACTGATGTGATAGCCTCATTGTCCGTGGCTATTTTGACTTAATATGCTTTTATGCTTCGTTTTATATACGTTTTCACAACGTTGCAATTTCAAACTAACTGTGTAACTGTGGCCAACTTTATTATCAGTCAGAAGCTGCTTTGAAAAATCACTTTGAGAAAAAAAAAAAAATTAAAAAAAAATGTGGTGCCATGGAGTTGTGTGGATGTGGGATATGTTTGTTTGAGGCAAAATTCACACCAGGAGGTGGAGGCGTTGGTGGTGGCGTGTAACAGAGTGAACATGGTGATATGCAGGAAGGCAGCAGAACATGGTTTGGGACTGAAATGGGGACAATTTGTTGCGAATTGTTACTAAATGAGGGCATATATATCAGTTATTGATAGCACACACTTAGTGATTGGTTCACTTGTCTATAAATCCATTAAACTATATGGTGCATTATTTTATTTAAATGTATTTACTTTCTTACATGCAACAATAAGCTTTCTTTTCTTCTTTGTATGAGGAAAAACTTGGGGTTAGACTTTGTGCATATGAAAAGTGTCATACAGACTGATTGATTGGTTGGTTGGTTGGTTAATTGTTTGGTTTGTTGACTGCCTGACTCATTTGTTTAATCAATGAATCAGTCAGACAAATGAATTGGAGATCACAAAGTCTCCTCCTAACCCAGACCAAAATGCCTTTTACATTTCCTAATTGACACCAAAAGCACCACAAACATGGATGAAAACATGTAAATAAGAAACCATGAACCTGGCCTCTGACCTTGTGACCTTCCGTATTACGTTATCATGAGAGATCCAAGGAGCTGTATTATGGTATGAACAATACTGGTTTGTCTTTTCTGTGACATTTATAAGTGAGATTGAGCCAATTAGACGGGAGAGTTGGCTTCCAGCACCCTGTGACAGGTGTGTTACAGCAAAATAGTGAACCCACATAAAGAGGCAAACACAAAGTGACAAGCTGCTCGGGAAGCAGCTAAACAGAATTATTTGTAATGGCTGTGAGCACATTTCATGCATGGCCCCTCAAGTGAAAAGCAGCACACCAATGTGTTTTCATTAAGCACCAAATGATACAACACTACAGGCCAAAATATTTCAGGAAGCAGTGGCTCATAAATCAGGACTCATCAGCTCCAGGTTAAACTTGCACACGGCAGCTATCAGAAATATATATATATATTTTTTTTTCGATTTTGTGTGACTGCTCCACAGCGCCTTTTTTGGTGTGAGACAGACAGAAGGTTAATGAAAAAGTCCTAATCTTTTCCCTATATAATTGAACGAGAAGGTATCAATTTAATGAAGTATGATAATGGAGACTGAGACGTGCAGCTGAGTGCCAGATGACCTTCTTATCACTCCATTTTTATCACTGGTATGGCGGTGGAGGTGACAGCATTTGTGCCGTAAAAAGAAGAGGAGCTCATTCCTGCCACCTGCATGCTGGCCTCTTTGCAGAGTCTGTCACCAGCGGCATACGGACACCACCCCAGGCTGTTGCAATCTGCTCACATTACCCCACTTTTAACTTCATTACACTGATCCCAGCCTGTTATAGAATTCATTTGAAACTGAGTTTCATCATGTACAAGGCAAAACCAACGAAGTGATGAGCCCAGCTTTCACCACAACGCTTGAGTGATGTTGCATTATTCTCTGTCCAGTCTGCTGTAGCCTTATGTATATCAGCATGAGGTCACTGTGGTGAACTGACTGAGCAGGAAATCATTTGTTGATCATGATAATAATATTATTATTACAGGTGGGTAAACTGGAATGAGGAAGATATTTTACAGGATTTAGACATTTCAACTAAAATGGTAAAACTTCAACCCTTTCTGCCTTTTTTTCAGTCCTTTTTTTAATCACAATGATAGGCTTGATGCAAAAGGCAGCAGTATGAATTTCACTGTTCTCCTAATACTTTATTCAATTCGGCAGTCTCCGCACGTTTCAGAATCTGATTTATCAGATGAAGTTTTTACAAACAAGGATTTTGGCACATGACAAACATAATAAGAGAATAAGGCTTGGATTTATTAAACTAAAAGCTACAGTGAGTGAAAGCCTTAATCCTTCCGAGATTCTGACAGCTCTCATTGATACAGATTGTTTGCTCAGTGACAGGGCCGGTGCTAGCCATTTGGGTGCCCCCAAGCTTCACTGCTTTACCCACATTCGCTACCAAAACCAGACAAAAATACAAATAATTATTTGTATTTATTTCCAAAATAAAATCTCAATATTAGTCTGTCTCTATGTGGCCCTGTGATGGACTGGCGACCTGTCCAGGGTGTACCCTGCCGCTTGCCCTATGTCAGCTGGAGTTAGGCACCAGGGCCCCCCGCGACCCTCAGTGGATAAAGCGGTAGAAAATGAGTGAGATGAGTGAGTGAGTGGGTCTATGTGTAAATCATTGGTACATGACAAAATTCCAAACTCTATTTTACCTATTTTACTGTAAGAAAAAACTGAATTTATGGGGCACAGTATAAAAATTCTGTATAATTATCATTATGTATCATTTGAAAACTGATTTTTTTTTTTTTTTTTAATTATGGTTTTACCAGCAGATGTCACCTCTGGGCTAGAAACCTCTGGAAAATGTTGGTGTTGAACAATTGCTAAACTAAAATAAAACTCAGCGTTAATTTTGTCATATATCTCAATGTTAGTCCTGTGTCTAATGTCCTTATTAGTCTTTGTCATATTTCTCATAGCATTTTTTGTTAGTCATGTTTATGTCGACTAAAAATCTAATTATTTTAATTATGTCTTAGTTTTAGTCAAAACATTTGAGGGTTTTTTTTAATTACAAAAATATAAAAATTACTTCTGAGGTTATTTCTGATTACATTTCAGTCAAATAGTGTTTGACACATCTGGAATGTTGTTTACCTGGTTGATTACCTGGTAAGTGGCATAACACAACAAACCACTGGGAGGACCACAAGCTAGACTAATTTATTTTTTACAGCAAATATGTTACTTTGTGCTGCTTATATCTATCAGCATACTTTATGTTTTTAATTCAAAATATGTGGTCATACAATGATAATGGTGATTTGTTTAAGCCTAATTTTTGGGCGGAGCAGCTTCAAGTGTAGATGACAATGGTTGGTTGCACGGTAGTGTAATGCATTACAGCAAGTTCATGTTTTTACCCACTGTATATTCGCGCACGCTCTACAATGAGTTTTTACTGTAAATCTGTCTAATCGTCCGTCATGAAAAGCACAGATGACTACAGTGTGTTATCATGTTAGCAGGGTTGTAGCACTGCTTCTCATTTGCTCTTGTTCACATCCTCGGTTAAAATAAACTAACGAGATACTCATCTGTCTCATCTTTTCTCTATCAACAGTTACTGGTAAATATAGCGCCACGCTGAGAAATACTCTTCATTGTGAGACTCGATATGAATCCAACCAGTGATCGTGTCTGTGCAGGAAATTAAATTCTAAAGTCATGTACCATTGCCAGCATAGTGTTAATCACAGCTAAATAAACATGGAACAACCTGTAGCCTCTGATAGAAAGTACTCTACATTTATCATGAAAAAAACAAAAAAAAAAACAAAATGAAACTGTGCATTTATCAAACGGTAGCTTAACCAAGCACAACATTTCTCTTTTATAATTATTTGATTATCTCTCCAGCTGCTTCATCAGTGTAATCCACTGCTGGGGTTTCACTTTTTTTTTTCCTGGGATTTGTGCCTCAACAGCACAAATCATTGCATTTAAGAGAGGTCGGAGAAAACCAATGTTCCGTTAATAATATCTTCTAAAAATAAAATGACTCTAGAGTCCTTCAGACTTTAAGCAATATAATCTAGGATTTGCTCTAACATGTGCATTTTTTTATACTGTATTCTTCTAATGTACAAAATGCCATGTACAACCAGGTACAGTAGCCTATGTTATACTGTAGCATTTGAGCATTTTTCATGTTTTAATATATTAGAAACAAAAACTATCCCCAGAAGAAACCAAAAACAAAAAAACAACCAAAAAAATGACGATAGATACTTCAGTTTACACAGCTTTTGTTTTAAAGCGAGACTAATATATATACTGTATATATCCAATACCTCACTGAATGCACATTGTTGGAGTAGACATCATTTAAAGGATGAAATCCTACATTATGGTGCTTAAATAAATTAAACAATAAAATTCAATACTACATGCCAATACAAATTTATTTATTTAGATTCTTGAAATACATTTTAAAAACCTTACATGTTAGTGTCACGCTGGGAATGTGCTTCTAAAATTGGTTGTGAGGTTGAGTCACTACAGGGAACAGAAAGGCTTCTGATGTCAGCCGTCATTTCACAATGCTGCAGTTCAAAATAAAGTGTTGATCCTTTCGTACAAAGCCTCCAGGCTCCAGCATAAGGTGAAAATGTGCATTACTACAAGTACAAGTGAGATATCAGAACATTGTAACTTAATACAAATGAAAAGCCATAACTTCAACTGACTGATATTTTGGGATTTAATAACGTGCTTCGACTGAGGTATTGTGTTGGGCTCCAGTTTGAAGAATCCAGTCACAGCTGGATGACACAATGTCACAATACCATAAAATGCAACTATGGTATGCTCACAATACCAATTAGATGATATAACACTGTAAAAAAAAAAAAAACACAAAAAAAAAAGATTTTGCATAAAAACAAAATGGCAAAGTGGTTTCACAATGAATACTGACTGGATTTTGCTTTTTTTTGGTCATATTTACAATTTATGAAGCAAATCCAAAAGACATTGAATTGACAGTATTTTTATAAAGCATCCTTAAAACAATGGTAATGAAATGTAAATAATATTGTATTCACTGATTCTTATGCACTGGAATTTTAAAGGAAGTTACTGGAGTTATATGATGGATTTTTGTGGGTATTTTAATTTTTTTTTTGCTTATATTACAGTACAAATTCTACAGAATTCTACATCAATTGTTCCTTTTAATAGAGCACTGCAGAACACAAGAGCATCATAAAAAGCAGCAGAACTAATATCATCTCAATATTCATTTTGTGTACTTAAATTTAAAACCTCCAGTTTGAAGCATTTATTTAATTTAAAACCCTCCATGCATGTTTGGGACAAGTGGCCATTTTTTGAATGACTGAGTCTGCTTTGCTTTTATCTCCATATCAGTGCAGTTTTAACTCACTAGACAGTATATTCATATAATTGATTATTTTATTAAAAGCTTTTTATTTTATGCTGTTTGCTTAAGGAATAAAAGCACTGCGTCTCTCTGAAAACAAAACGAATTGCCCTTTTTCAAGCATTTGTTTACAGTGTATTTTTATTTTACTTTTTTTTTTTTTTTTTTTGCAGGTCAGGATAAGGACAAGCACGGCTGAGGCTGTTCTAGGTCCAACCCAAACCTCACAGGCATTCTGTTCATTCTGTTCAAATAACGTAGATTATGTAAGATGTGCTAATTTTGTGTTACCCTGTCCCTGGCATGAAACTGTTACCATGGTTACTTCTTATTTTCCCTGTTTTCAGACATGTACAGGTTAAATTACTGCCCAAACACGAAAATGAAATAAAAACATTTTATTCTACTACACAGGTATGCGGGCCAACGTGACAGAACCTGACCTGAACCAGAACATGTTTTAACAAGAATGTTTTAATGAACCCAGTGTGTTTGTAACTCAGGTTTGGGTGTCCATTCTCACAATAATATATACATATTATATATTTGCATATTAATATATTTGCTTTAGAAGTCACACTGTTTTATACAAATGATTGTAAAAGTGTCAGGTGTAAAAACATGGACCGCCGTGCAGAAATGGCTGAAGAAGCAGTATTATTGTTTTTGCTGGAACTTGTAGAGTTCAATTCCACAGGCATATGTAATTGGTCATGCATGAGGTGACTGTGAGCAGTTGCAAAAGTATGGACTCAAAGATAAAAGTTCAAAATTGACTTTCTTCTCTGCAGTGTAGAACCTTCAATGGCTCCTTGCTGAGCCACTGAAGATGAGGGTGGCAGTGCAGTATAGGCAAGTGCAAAGTGAAATTTTGTTGTTGTTGTCTCTTCTTTTTTTTTTTTTTCTTTTTTTTTTGTAATTTTTTGCTTGAGTTATTCAATTAATGCTTCATCTTAAAGGGAAAGGCACAACCACTGAAAACGTGAAGAGAGTGTGTAGGAAGTGTGATGGGTGATTTAGTTACTACTGTGTATGTGTGTTTGTGTGTGAGAGTGAGAAAGAAGTGTGGGTGGGGGGGGGGGGGGGTTTGCTGATGAAATGTGAAAGAACACCTTCAGATATTCAGAATGTGTTTGAAAAACTTTTGGAAAGTAGGACACATTTGGATTCCAGATGTGGGGAAAAAAGTAGTATGTAACATTTCAAGCCAGAATCACAGGAAGAATGGCACTAGATCAAACAAAGGGAGTCCTTTTTCCAAAGGAAGAAGCTTCTGAGGGACTCTGAATCTGTGTGAAATCCAGGAGAGTAACCTTCAGCTCTCATTGGCCAATTCCACCGGATGTCATGCCTCACGAACTCTCGCTGGTTGCGTGAGAGACTTATATTTCTGTGTTCAGCCGTACAGTTCCTGTGCATGCAGAGAATTAGATGCTGTAATCCCACCGAGATCTGGGCAGATTAGAGTAGTTAGAGTGTTCCTTTTCACTTGTGTTTTGGCTACAAGCTGTTGTTGTTGCATGTTTATGCTTTTGTTCCTTTTGTTTGATTGCCTGTAAGTTTGTTAGCGGCACTGACCACATCTGCTGCTGTGTGCCTTTGCTCTACTAGAGCCTCGCGTGATCCAACGATGACGTGTAGAGATAGTGATTGTTCCAAACCTTTAAAGCTGCAGACTGACCAGGCTCTCACACTTTAACTGATAATGCTAGTATCTGCAAAGATTCTTTACTAATTTTCAGATTTCAGGGTGGTGCCCTGAATTGGATAGGTAATTTAATATTTAAATAATTATTTTTACTAATTACAAAAAAGACCTTCAGAAAAAATGAGCCCAGAGATCATCTGTGCAACAGATTACGATCCATAATTGTCTTTCTCTATGAGGCTGTTATGATTATGAGATGAGTGACGGACGGATTCAAATGGCACAGTCTGACTTTGACACATGCACTGATTGTGTTTGTGTTTTTGTTTATTTACTCTTCAGCCATGACCTTCGCGCTCAGAGAGCTTCACTTTTTCCAGGTGTTTCCTCTGAGCTCTGACAGCATCACATTGTTTCTATGGACTGTCAGACTTCTAACACAATTTTAAAAGCCCTCATTTATCAAACATAAGTATACACACTTTTTTTTTTCCATGCAAAGATCTGCATTTATCACTATGGACATTGGTGTAGCATGTGATCAAATGTCACGCCAGCTCAGACCAGATGTATGCAAGTTTGAAATCACTGCGTGTGCAATTATGTGGATAACTGCTATTATTGATTACTGATTCATAAAGTTTGGGTATTTTAGTAATCTTATGTCAGCTCCTGACATTAGGAGCTTCTTTATTGTGTTCCAGAAGCATATAAAGAGTTTAATGCAGCTTTTTATCACCATAATTTTGAGAGTCATTATTATTGTTGTTACATGACCGTATAGGAAAACAAAAGAGAGGCCTGCAAACAGACTATAGTTGCAGGTTCTAGCAATCACTTCTAGCAATATTTTGATAGAATAAAATGACTTTCTCTTATTCATAATATGTTTTATGGTTTCTCTCACTTACATGGAAACTTTATTGCTCAATCCTCCTTTCAAAAGTGCAACAGTTTACAGCCAATGGCAGCAGGCTGTTCTGCCTTGGTGAATGAAGCTGTGGACGAAGCTAATGCTGGGATTATGGCTGCCGGTGCAGAATATGTCTGCTGTAGCTCTGACTATTTGCTAACATGTGTGCGAAAAGTAATTAAACCACATGGGATTTGTATCAGCCACTGACAGAGCTATGGTTATTATAGTAGCTCTGCTTTATGACCTGTCAGGGGCACCATGGAAAATTATTTATCTGCATAATAACCATTTGTTTTGGATGAAAATAATTGAAAGAGAAAATGAATTCACACATTAAAATCTTCTTTTCCCACACAACCTGATCTTTGATATGCAATGATCTATTATTGAAGTTTAAGTTCATATTTAAGTGAATGTTTAATATGCCATGGCATAAATGATATGCTAGAATCCAAGTGAGACATAATGAAAATGTCATAGTACAATTATGCTGATTTTATGATATTATCATGGTTATCAGCAGAATGAGGGTTAGACACCAGGTTCAAGGCTCCATAATATGCAGTGTTAAGTCCATAACAAAGTTGGTCAATATAAATTGAGTTAACGAAAGTGAACCAACGAAATATCTCCCTCCCATTGGTCTTTATCATTTCATTATAAGAGCATATTTTACAAGTATGTGTGAAATATTTTCTGTTGTGTATATCTGTTTAAAGACATGTTCAAATGTATTATGTATAAATGTATTTATAAAACAGCCAATATGTTGGGCTAATCACCAAACTAGTTAATTATCATATTGTGAGAGGTCATATACATGGTGTGACTAGAGTTCAAATTACATAAACACTGCTAATGAATGCTAATATTAATGTTTCTTTCACTATCTACGCACCACAGAGGCTTTGTAATGTCAACACTTTCCTTGGGTGTAATGTAAAATTAATGAAAATGGACTTCCTTGTGACATTCAGGATGAAATGCCATGCTGCCAACCAATAAGACTCAAGTAGCTTCCTCTGTCCTCCTACTGTTATTTCTGGTCTGCCCTAAAATCCTATGGCTACAGTACTGTCATGAACGTCCTTTTAAACTTTTAAAAACATTATGCTGCATGTAACTCAAATTCTGACATTCATTCATTGCTGTTTCCCAATCCTGGTCTTGCATGTTTTAGATGCCCTGCTCCAACACGCCTGATTAAGATGGTTAGCTCATCAACAAGCTGTGCAAAAGCCAGATAAAGACCCATTCGTTTGTATCAGGTGTGTTGGCAACATCTAAAACATGCAGGACAGTGTGTCCTGGGGACCAGGATTGGGAAACACTGCTCTAGGATAAAGTGGGCCTCAGGTGGCACTGGAGCAAATCCCACCTGATATGGGACACAGGTGGGGGTACACTCTGGACAGCATTTCTTAAAACATTTTTCATAATGATTATAGCAAAGGCCACCTTACTTTGTCACAGAGTGGAAGCTAGCAAGCAAACAAACAAACAAAAACTCAGGAAAAGTGATCATTCTGGAGAAATGCAACCAAGCAGACAATGAGATGACAGCAAATCACCGGATGTGATAGTTGCTTATGTTGAATTAATGTGCACAGGCCCCACTTCAAAGTAACTTCAAAGGGAATAGAAATGCATAATGGTGATGGAACAATGCTACGTTAATTCCTTGTGTAGTCAACAGCTGCTCTAACTAACAAAAGCCCTTATGAGACATCTGCAGCAACAAAGGACTCAATGTTCCAACATGTCACCTGAAATGACTTCCCAGACAAAGAAAAGAGAGAAGAAACAACAGCCTGAGACAGGCTGTGCTCTTAATTTGTATAAATTCATTAGAAGATGTTTAAAAGTCTCATTTGGCCTATGACCTTGAATATGCAGCACTCCGACAACATGTCAATACATGTTTGTCTTGTTCGTCATGTTTTGTCACACACATGGCAGCATGGGGGGGGATGAAGATGTTTGCTTTTAAGTAGTTCAACTGTACAAATGGTGTTGATGATTTTATTGGTTGCTTTCAGTCAGCTTTTCTTTTGCCTTAAAGGGGTAGTTCAGGTTTTTGAAGTGTATTTGTTAGCGCTAACTTTGCTACAGTATGTGCACAATCTGCATGAGGCAGTAAAAACATGAGGACACCAGGAAAACTAATTTCAGCCATTTAACCGAACGCATACCATACTTAATAATAATAATAATAATAATAATAACAATAATGCCAGCTTATGATAATAATATCTTTAATATTGTGAGAATATGTTTTTTTTAACAGTATAACATTAGCACCCTTTGCAGGAGTTGCAGTTCTTGTATACATATTGCTCAGCTGTTTTGCACATTACTCCATATATCCTGATGTTCCTGTAATCAGCAAGTGAAATAAAAAAATAAATAAATACATAAAATGAGCACAACAAAAACAATTTGGGCCAGTGTGCAGTGGCACAGCAGCAGTGTGCAGTGCATGACCGCAGCACAGAATATATACTGTAAGACAGTCTCTGAGTAGCCAGTACGTGCACACGTTAAAAGGAACACAATATATTAGATATCGAAGAGTAATATCCTCAAGATGGTGATGCTGAGTAGAGTGTTTGTGTGTGGAAATTATCTGTGTGTGTATGCAACAGGAGCGCTAAGAAAAAAGATGCCTCAGATCCTGCTAATGCACCATAATTTGGTAGGAAATCAAAAGCACAAAAAATAGACTGGGTGAAAGAATTACGTTTGTGTTGACACTCTTCAAACGACACTGACAGGTTCATCGCCATGTGCCCTGCCTCTGTGGTCTGTTGTGAGTCATCCCCACATACAGAGTTCTGCTGAAAGTAGCAAACCGAATGGGCCGCTGAAAGGTATCCTCAGAAGACCCACCTCAGTCTAAATAACAATAGCTGTTTGATGAAATTACTGAGCCTCCTGTGAGCCGTATCATAAGGTTTTCAATAGGAACCATGATGGTTATTTCTGAGCAGCAAAGTCAACACATCAGATTGCTTGTCCCTGTCGTTTCATGGATTTTGTTTCCCATTGAGAAAATTATAAAGAGACAGGAGCCTAGCCCTATTTGATAATCACTGCAACTTGCTTTGCACATCACCAAGCTATTGACTTCCTGTAGTATCAGCAATGCAGCATTCAAAGGCATCCTCAACCTAGACATATAAATACTGGCTGGCTGATTAACACGCAAAAAACCACATGTACATTACATATGACCACTTGCAGTTATGTGTTTGTAAGTATACCTAAATATCCTGTGTCTATTAAGTGTCATAGTTGTGCATGTCTTCAGAAATAAATGCATCCCATCTGCAGGATGATAAATCCACATGAACAGTAAAGTCAGAGTAGAAGCAGCGTAGTCTTAGTCACAGTTTACACTGTCTACTATAGAGCCATATTGCTTTTTCCGCTGTGATCTCAGGCGCAGCCACAACTTCCTCCAGAGGTGCCATTTATTTTGTGGTGCAAAAGGAATACATATACATTTGCTTTCCTACATTATGAAACAAATAAACCATACAAAAAGATAATTCTAGGTGTTGGTGACTGTCTCCAGTTGGTAGACAAAGACTGAAACACATAAGAATGGATGGGAATGTTGGCTTCATCCGCTACAGCAATGTATCCGGCAGGCTAAACTCTGTTCATCACTGTTTACTGTGGCTCAGTAACCTTTTAAAGACAGCATGGTTTTCTAATGTAAGAAAACTCATCTAATTTCGAATAAATCATTAAATGTTTCTCTCACAAATTGTCCCTGGTGGGACTTACACTGACGAAAAACATTGACATATTCAGCTGTCTTCCTAAAAATGCCTGACAGTACCTGAATCCAACATTAACCAAAATGTCAAAATAAAAGTCTATCCTTAAGACCAACACAGTGAGTGACCTGATTTATTGACCTCAATCTGACCCCTATCAAAAAATACACAAACCAGCTTACAGCAGAGGATATTTTGCCTACCTTTCACTATTTTTAAGTATAAAATTTATAAATAGTGCAGTATAAGTAGTGATAATATTCGTACCTTTACATTAGGAAATTATGTTATTAATCCTCCCATTACTTATGTTATATGGTGGTATTGCCGGGAGCACTGACTGAGAAAATCTCATGCCATCCATTGCAAATTTACTCTGTTTCTTTCATGAAAATGACAACTGGATATAGCACATCTACCACACACACACACACGCACACCCATGGAGACACACTGTCACTGAACACTGATGGATCTGTTACTAAATTCAGTCATCATCGGAGGAAACACTGAGCAGAGAAGCATTCGTCATGTCAAAGCAGTCTCAAATGTACAGACACACCTTTTGTCACAAATATTAGACTCAATTATCACAGGACTGCCCGGATAATTTACATGTTTTATATGTTAAACTGTGGACATGATGGTAAGTTAACACATTTGATTGTCTGGCTAAATGAGTGATATGGGCTTGTTAACTATTATTAGTGTTTCTTTAAAACTGTGAACTTTTTAAAGTTTATTCAAAGGAATGAAAAAAAAAAAAAATCACAGCACATTCACAATGAATGGGACAGTAGAAAAAATCTTCACACTGCGTCACATCTTATCATTTGATATTGTAAGAGAGGTCACAGAAGCACATTGGAAGTCTGTCACTTGGACTGAAGCCAGCACTTGACCTTGACATTGAAATTTGGTCATGTGAAAATGCCCTCATGGTTGACCTTGCTGCCCGCAGTCCTGCTGACAGTAAAATAATTCTCACTTCCAGATGTGTGATTGCAGCTTGCCTACCTATACCACACTCTTTTCCACCTGACAAATGGTACCAATGTGAGGAACTGCACACTGCACATTTTCGAAGACAGATTCCTTATACATATTTAAATACAGGTAGAACAAAGAGAACAGGAGGTAAAAGCCCTCTGGTGAATTCCTAATGATACCAACTGATGTGAGACATTTGCTCTTAAAAAATGTTTACATAATGAAGCATACAGATGACACATAGATGCAGTTTGAGTGATGTGAAAGTCAGTGGGATACTAAGCTCTCTTCAAAGTGGTTAAATAACACATCTGAGGGAGTTGCTAAAACAGTATCCAACAAATGTGGGTTTAAGCACAAATAAGATAAGATTAAATTAGTATTATTTGCCTAAATGTGATAGATAGGCTAAAAGAATCATTGTGTCTCCTGTTAAAGACAATGGCTGCACTTCTTCATCAAACACTTAATTCCTCAACAGGTAAGCCCTGTCTGTTGAGAGCATATGGGCATACACCCAAATGGATGTAAAGGCCTAGAGGCTACAGTTTGTTTCAATTTCCTTTCAGTGAGGTTCCAAAAACAGTACACAACACCTACAGTATGTGAGCCTTCAAACTAACATAATTAAGCTAGTGGAAATTTTGTGATTCTGGAGGAGAAAACAATTTTAAAATCATGGTATATTGATTTTTCCATTTTTCCCCCACCCCTACAAACTCCCTGCATGGCCATTTTAAGGATTAAGGATTGTTGCTCAAACTTCCATATGAACTAGGTAGGCTGTTCACTTTATATGGTTTTTCTATATTCAAAAAAATGTTTATATTATATAGATTTCCTATGTTCAAAAATACATGTAATTGTTAAGTTAAAATGTAATGTAATACATGATAATTAATTTAGATGAAATTAACATTTTTGCTTCAACAAAACCGAATGCAGTAATTTAATTTAAAGTCAACATTTCAATTATTTGAGTGTAGACATTCACATGTTTTTTTTTTTGTTTTTTTTTTTTTTGCTGTCTGCTCTCTTCTAACCCATCCAGTCAACAGGGACAAAAGTGATCGGCCAAAAAAATCTTTTCAATCAATCTTCGCTGGGGTTGGGGTGGGGGTTGGAGTCCTCAGCCTCTGCTGCCAATGCTGTACATCTAAGCTTCTTTTTATAGGCCATTTCTATGGTATCCCTGCAGCATACACAATGCACCGTGTGTCTGTCCGCAACACAAGATGTGGCCTTGGATTAGTGGTAGTTATCTCCTGAGGAACTAGAAGCTTTTCTCTCTAATCTGCTCTCACATTCTGGCCCTGTCCCTTCCTGTAATAACAAGTGAACCAGATCAGCTTTTGCTATGAAGCTCTTTCAGGAGATTGTATTATTATTATTTTTTTTTCATTTATTTATTCATTTACTTACTTACTTACTTCCTTGTTAATATTACCATTACTTGTCGACAAGAATGTGAGACTTAAAACAGAATTACAGCAAGGTCAGGAGTCTGCTGCAAACTACAGATAAGCTGTGGCTCATGCTTCTGAAACAAAATTGCGTCACACGATACAAACAGAGTGGCATATCGGAACAGCAGAATATTTTCTTCCTATTCCTCAGTAGAGCTGCAGCCTCCTCTGTGTCTTTCCCACAAGTCATAACCAGCGTTTTTAAAGTCGCAAGTGAAGAACATCACATAGCAATTAGATGTTTAAAATGAGTCACACCGATCACCAAAATTTTCCACACTTTTTTTTTTCCTGAACAAAATGTACATACCTTTTATGTAGGTGTCAGAAAAGTAAAATAGCAATATTTGCTTTTGGGACACCAGGTTGCAATATGTGCATGAACAGCTAAAGGAGCAGAGGGTGCAGATGCTTTGACAACAGTAAGAAATCACAGACAGATTTTGATCATGACTTAATACAAAGATGACACAAAGCCTCTAGATCACTGATGTCCTCACTTCTGACGCATCCCGTCCTGTCCCACATTACCTTGGGCTGGGGCCTTGGTCATTATCTTCATTAGACACTCTGTGCTTAGTTACCATCTTAAGAGCATGTGTGACATGGAAATGCATTAATTGATTTTTTTTTTTTTTTTATCAACTGTCTTTTTCTACTGCCACCCCCTTAAAAGACACTTGACTCAACAAAAGGCCTGAATGCCTCTCACATGTGAGGACCTCATTTGCACAACATCAATAGAGATGCACTAAAGCAACACTCATTAAGTTAGTCTGAGGTGCCCTTGTACTTCACAAACTGTACTTACTGCAACAGATTTAATGACAGTTTAAAGCATTTCATATTTATTCACACCCACCACACAAAATTGATGAAGAAAACAGATTCAGCTAATGCAGTGGGGATAATTTATAACATTAAACGGAAAAAGGAAATCATAAAAATATTAATTATAATTAATTGTGTTCCTTGGGTTAATTATGTTTTTAACATTTCCAATGTATTACATAATTCATAATAGTCAAGCGGTGTCACTTTCAGAACTGCAAAACAAAAAATAAGTTGGTATGAGCCAAATGATTCTGCAGGGCATTCATTTTGTTTCTGTGTCCAACACACACACAAACACTGACAGACTGGCACAGCCATCACAGACATGCTTCCAACAAAGACTTGTTTTTTTGTAGCACTGAAAAGTGAAATCACTGCATTAAGTTATGTTGCATCTAGATCACAAAGAAATTAGTTAGGGATCGTCTCAAAGGTACATGCGGACAGAACTAAATGGGGCTAGATTTTGGGGATTTTCTCAAGGTCATTGGTTCAATCATTCTTTCAGGTTCAAGCTACATTGAAATAAAAGCATTAAAGTAAATGCTTTGTTTAAGTAGAGGTGCTTCATCTCTTGCAATAAATATTATCGCTGCAGTTTTTTTTTTTTTTTTGCATTTTGCTGATCTAATTTTAAATAAAGCTGAGCCAAAACCTCCAAACTCTTGCTGCGCCAGCTTGTAAACCAGGGGTCTCCCAGTTAATTAGTCAACTATCAAAACCACCACAAGTTCACATTGTGTATTAAATAGTCATTTTTCTGTTTTTAAAGAGGCAGAGGGGCTACTGGCAGCAGTTGCTTTCAATGAGGAATTCAAACAATAATCCTTTGCTGATGGACCTTTTTTCACCCCATCATAGAGTGTGGCTGGCTCAGCAGACAGGTTGGCTCGCTGGTGGCACTGCACCACTGGTGCTTAGTAATGCAGCCCCTGAGATATCAGATGTTACTCTGCACTGTAGTCTGCCAAACTATAATTTTAAACATTTTTTAATCTGCATTCTCTGATGTTCCTTCAGCCCCTCAGCCACAAGATGGCTGCTGTTAGACCGGGGCACTTTTACTGTGGCAGGGCAAGTAGCCCATATATATATATATATATCCTGGGCATCAGGAACATGCTGGCACACACTCAGTGCAGTTTAAATAAGCTGCATCTAGTTTAGATTGGTTTGGACACAGAAGGCAAAAAGCCCATTGGGCTGGCATTGGTTTGCACTCTCACTCTGGCTGAGCTGCGTTCTAGCACACAGCAACAGACATGGGGCAGGTCAATATCTAACCAGTAAAGTCCATGTTTATTGCTTTGTCTGTCACTTCAGGAATGATTCACTTGACCTGACCTGTTTCCATCACAACCATCTTAAGGATGTGTGCACAGATAGATTTATCTTAGTTCCCTTTCTCCTATTCCTCCCTCACTATGTATGCTGTTACTGTGAGTGGTATGCCTCTCTCTTGTTAGCCAGACCGAGCCAGCTATTTACGAGTTCATCTCAACATCTTGCTTTGTCTCTTTAGAGATTTGGTAAAGAAAAGTGTATCTTTAAATACTTGGCATATCAGCTCCAGTTCCTCTGTGAATAACTTCCTAAAATTCTGGCTTGAGGCTATGGAAAAATATTGTAAGTCAGCTGCAATGAAGTATTCCACTGGCATTAGGGTTATGCTTGTTTTTTTCTCTTTTCGCTCATACTTTAGTTATTTTTGCACTGGGGTATTTTACAGGCAAAAGCATGGCCATGTAGGTGTTGGAGTGAGCCTGACTTTGAATGAGCTGCATTTTAAGACTCCACCACGTACCTGTGAGTGCACTGTTACAGCTCACTGGACCTTTAAACTACCTTTAAACAACCAAACAGCCAAATCCACCCATATATGAGAAATTTAGCAGGATCTTCCATGACTTTTGCGAACCCAACAACCAAGGGAAAGAGGAATCAAGCAAGTATTGTGGAAAAAAATCGGGACTGCTGTGTGATAATGCAAGTGAAAACGGAAAAGAGCTGGATTAACACTAACATGTAATACATATACAGTATCAAGGCTAAATAGTAGATGAGTGTTGTTTTTATATCACAACATGTTTTTTACAGCCTGCATTATTGAACATATGTGTTTTGATGATGTCATCTGCCTTTCTTGATTATGGTCTTAAATATGATGTTTACTCCTTGTACGTTTGGACCATTCCAAATAATTATAACTCACACGTGTGTCGCCTTTAGATAATTCATAATGGCAAATGACCCGAACCACGTGCTCCTCTACAAAATGGGGCAGGCTATAGACGATTCACCACACTGTCAGTGCCAACATTGGATTTAAAGTAGGTTGCACATGACACAGCTATAGGTACTGACTGGACAGTTGTGGGTACTGCAATAATTGGTGATTTTTTTTGCCCTTTGGAACCGTTGGTAAGGTTAGTGCAGTCAGTATCCATGTTGTTACAAAGTGTTCAGGCATTAATTACATAACAGCCATCTGTTCTTTAAAAGACATAAACCAATCTGATTTAGTGTATCAGTGGTGGCGCCCATGTTCTTAAATTAAAATACTAAGTGCAATTTGCTGTTACAAATTGACATTGTCTGCTCCATGTAGTTGCAGGGTTACATCACATAATGGTGGAGTCTAATCATAGGACCAGGTGGGAATGAGTGACAAAGAATTTTTGTCAAAACAAAAAGCAAAGTCTCCTTTTTCAGGTAGTAAAACAACCCCAACAACTATGGTGAGGAAAGGTCTGATCATCATCTGACAGTGATATTTCAAATCTAAACTCTCACCCTTCACCTGCAACATAGATTGAGGTCCCCCCCCAGCAGAACTACAAGAGATCAGCATATCCTGAGCTGTCACATGCCTTTTCATGTAAAATATTGGTTTTAAAAAGAGGGGGATTTTCCCTACTCCATGGCTAATAATACCTTCATTCACCAATTTAACCTTGTGGTTTAAATTAGGAATGGGAATCGGTATCTGGCAGTATCGGTCTGATATTGGTCAAAATCCCTGGATCGGGTATCGGATAGAGCTAAAAATGTAAAATCCAATAGGATCCAAAAATCCATGCTTCACTATGCACAGACTATATTTTGCCATTATTAGCCATATGTGACACGCAGTTATAAGCCATATACCCACAATTTGTAATTTATTTGGAAAATTATTAGGAAACAGTCCAACAAAAAGAGGCATAGGTTATTCATATTACAATTACTATTTTTGATAGATTTGTCTTCAATAAAAGCAGTCTTTAATAAACGCAGCCAAAGATTTGACCATGCTTGAACAGAGGTATGTAAAAATAAAGACAATTTACAAAAAAACCACAGCAGAACATACTTCTGCAATTGGAAAACACAGTGTTTTCGTTATCATGCTGGGCTAACCTGCTCACTGATGCCACGTTTTCACTTTGGCTCCTTTTCAACCAAACCATGAAGACAAATACTTTTCAAGGAAGTGAGCTCTGGGACTGGGTTTTTCATTTTACACTGTATTACATGGATGAATGAAAAAACCAGCAGAAAGCTGCAGCAGCTCTACACCTGCATCAGTAATCATATTGCACTGTAATACAGAAGTCCTCAGACACAAGGAGGAAAGTCCGTGAACAAAACACAGTGGTGAGTAGAAACATACCCACCTCAACTGCTCTCTAAAGCTCCCTGGTGCATCAAGAATTGGTGCATGAAAATTCCCTAATCTCAAATATAGCGGATCTCTGCTTCCACTATGCAATCAGACAAGTTAGTGCTTTAAGTGAGTAAAGTGAACTGCTGCTCCGGGAAGATAATCTGCTTTGAATACCACCTGATTTTACCTCAGCCTCAAGAAGACACCACACAGTGCATAACACTGTTTGGTTAATGGAGCATTTGCCAGAAATAGAACGTTGGCATCACTGTTATTTCCAAGCAATTGTACCAGACTTATGCACTGTCCTAAATACAGTCAGATGTCAGCAACATCTGGAAACAATCAAGCCAAGAAAAACATTTATTATAGTTAGGGTATTGAGAAACACAACCCATTGAGCCTCCCACTATATAAGGTTCTTCCACATTCAGTGACACCTGATTAATAGTCATAAAAGCCTGTAGGGGTTATATACGTAGCAAAATTGTCAGACTTTATACATATTGGAGGCACTTCTTTTGAAAAACAATTACTTAAAGCAAAACAATGGTCAAGATCATTTATAATTCATTTAAACTTAACTAAAAGTGAAATCAAATTAGCTCACACAGCACCAAATAAGCCTAGCACCAGCGACATTTTCCCGCTGCACACAGGAAGTAATTTATTTTATGTCAAGACAGACAGCGGCAACAGCAACATTGCGCTAGTAAGGCCAGACAGAAGGAAGGAGAAAGGAAATGTAAAGTTCTCTCTTGTCTGTGTTGAGATGAAGGACATAGCATGCAAATATTTTTTTTTACATTGTTTCTGTTAATGAAGACCAAACAGAGGCAGAAACAGATCTGCAAAAACAAACAAAAAAAAATCACCAAACGGTATCCACTGCAGCTTGTCATCGTGATGTTAAAACTCAATGCACAGTGGTGATACAAAAAAAACAACATGTGTTTATATTACTCCCCTGCAAGCCTTGCTTTCACTATTTTTGTCACGACTGGGCGTTTACGAAAAAATGACTTGATTCACAGCACAAAGGAAGTGCATTATGTTATATTCAAAACACTGCGGAGAATAGCATTCACGCAGTATGTATTGTGGTTTTCCACACAGGGCACTTATTATGACAAACATAAGCTCCAAGGGAAAGTACCCACTAGCATCTTGCTCCTGTTGCATCTTTAGAACGGTGACTGAGCAGGAACTGCTGGGGCAAGACAGTAGTCTGTTGCAGCTTTCATAAATAAATAATAACTACTGTACACATGATACATAGTTAATGCATTAGAGCATGAGCTTCTTCCAGAAAAGTTGATATTCAAACCTAGTTATTCATGAAAAATATTGTCGAGGGTCTGATGGTGGTGTTAAAGAAAAGGTAAGGAATGAACTTAATATTCTTAAACATTACTGACCCATAATGACCTTAACATTACTCTGTATTCCTTGGTAAAAAAAAAAAAGTATACACTAGAGATATGAATCTTTCAGAACCTCACAGTTTGATGTGATTCTTTGGACCACAATTTGCTCAAAAATCTAATTTTAACTCAAATTTGATTCAGTACATACAGCTGCTAATGTGAGGATCTATTCTGCTGCTGTGTGCTAAGATAAGTAGTGTCATTGTGACACTAGAGTAAAGTGATTTCAAATTAGGTAGTTTTTATATTTGGTAAAAAAAGCAATGTAAGCACAAGCAACCCCAAAAACATTTTGTTTCATTTATTTAAGCACAACTAACTTAGGTAGAAGCTGAAAAGGTTATGTGATGGTGTGACATGCCTTGGCTCAGTGGTCATCACAAAACTGTAGCCTTTGTTTTCTACTACGCTCTAAGGGCGCAGATCTTTTGACATGAAACAGCCAATACATGTAGTTATTCGTTTTGTCCATTTAGAATTGGCTTGAAGATTATTTAAGCATGCACTGGTCAGCTACTGGTGTCAGCCTCTGTTCTAGTTCTTTCAACTTGAGGTAATGGCTTTTGAAAGTTTTGAATCTATTAAAAATCTTTGAAGATAAGAATCCTGATTTTAACATGAATCTATTTTCTTGATACCTCTAGTATCCACATGTCCATCACCTTATTTGACTTTACCTTGCAATCTGAGCCTCAGCTGACCTGTAAACTGTGTACAGTTGAAGAATGCATTTCTCTCACACTATAAGACAGGACAGAGACAACTAAAATAAATCCAGGCATACCTCATATCTTGCTATGAGTCCAGTGTTTGTGCAATGATTTCTGCTGATGATGTGGGAGACACAATGTCATGGGGATTATAAACGGATATCTCCTGGCTGGGGTAAGAAGATGTCAAGATACCCTGCTCCAAACCAACGTGTAATAGGTAACAGCAGACAGACTGCGACAGCACCACTACCAGCGCAAGGAACCTTTGTCTGACAGAGGTTAAACCTCCCACAAGCATGTTTTCTATCCCTCCCACACCTGAACAACTGTGATTTACTACACTGTAATGTATTACGTTTATGCACCCATAGTTAAATTGCCTGTCAAATAAATCTCATCATTTTATGCTATGTAACACTTGCCTGTGCCTGTTGTTGACCTTGCCCCCTCCCTAACACATGCGCACACACACGTGCACGCACACACACACACACACACACACACACACCTGCTCTTTCCATCACCATAGCACTCAGCAGAGAACTCTGACTTCATCACATCCAATATATCCAATGTCCCCTCTGACCTCTAAAGCAGAATTAAACAGGAAGGACACTTACTGACTAAAAATATTTTCACATGTAGAAACTTTCATTTTCTCCAGATGAAACCTTGGGAGTAGATATTAGAAAATGTCATGAAGCCACCCAGCACACCATAATATACAACGTAGTAATATACTTAATCAAGTTTTAATTAATAAATGCCATTTATTACTGTTTTAGCCACTGATCTCTAATTCTTGAAAACTGATGCCAGAAACTTTTAGACTATACATCTCAGAGTGGATGTTAATTCTATGTCTGTCTATACAATATATTTTTATACATAAGCATAGAGATATAACTGTTATGAAAGATACGTATGATTTCCTACGAGGGGTGTTCAATGTAAAACTGTAAAGTCAGCCATACAAAAAAGATTATGGCCAAAAACTACACATTTCCTCTGGGATGTCAGCTTCCTTCTGATTGAATGCAGAGGTATTCACATATTCAAATACTCATTCGCTCTTGCTAATCGTTTGTAGGTGGGGAGATGTCAAATACTGCAGTCACATGTCTGTTGATGCACTTTATCATCCAGGCAAACCTTTAATGGAAACCATCACAGAGATAAGAATATTTTCTTTTTTATACTCAGAAAGGTATTTGTATTTTCTGAAACCTATTTTTAACCTGCTTTTAGCAACTACAAAATTTAGGCTTTAGAGGCATTGTGTTAACCTTTGCCTTGTTTGGCAATAATAAGTTGAAAAAAAAAAAAAAAAAAAAAAAGCTATTGCAACTTTGAAAAAAGAAGGGTTGATATGAGCTGTTGTCTAATTTCCCGTCCTTGTTGCCGTTAGTATTCTCTTCTCTCATGGACATGCACAGTGAACGTGGGCATTTTTTTCACAGCCAAACCTCACAAGCAAAGATCACCACCTCGCCCTGGAAATTAGGCTTCTGTTTGGATAAAATGTTGTGGAACACTTTAAAAACATCCTTCAGTGTACGGGTAGGGGGGGACTGGGTAACTTTGTGTGGAATGGCAGAATAACAAAGACCCTGAGTGGAACATACTGTACAGACAGCACAACTCTTGGCACATTCAAAGCAAGAAAGTATGAAGAGGCTTTGCAAGGCCCATATTAGAGAGGACAGGCTCTCTGGGATGGGAATCTTCTGCAACACTTCAGCAAAAGATTCTGGGTCTTTCATAACCTGCATAAACACCAGTCTTATCAGATAAGCCACATTGTCACGGAGGGAGCCGTGACACTCACGTAGTGCATGGCGTGCAGGCAGCCATTTGGCGGCATTTTGAGATCATTGCTCTCCTGATGCTAGTTGTCACTGTGTTCATCCCTGTTACCAATATATTGTTTAACTTATTGTTCACACTGTCATTAATCACCATTTGCCAAACTTGAATGCCGAACTATGTTTTTTAGAGTGCAGGGTAAGGCCTACTGGAACTGCTAGATAGGAAATGTTTGTGGGAAAGACTAATTCAAAAATTGTTCCATAGCCATTTCCATTCCTCATCTGTATAAAGTTTGTCTAATATCAAGAAATGCATCCTACACACTGGCTATTTAAAAGCATTCTCATTTGTCTGTAATAACTGTGGATTCAATTCACATCAGATTTACTAGTTAGGTAACAAACATGGACTTTTCAGCTCCGCTTGGCAGAGCTCAGGTAAACAGTGACGTCCTGTGTTCTCAGAAGTGTTTGTTGTGACACTTTAGTGATGTATAGGTGCGGGGAGGACACGGGGATAAAGCAACAGAAATTTCATTTTCATTATAAATATTTCACGGATATTGTACCAGCTTTACGTACAGAGAGGATAAGCAAACAACACTAAGATTGTGACCTTTCATTCATCTTCAAGTGTCTGACGTGACAACAGCTGATTAATAGTTTTGGATCCAGCGCTATTACTGAGGATTATAAAATGTTTATTTAATGTTTACCTTTTAAACTGTAGTGGCAGGACAAAAAATAAATCTGCAGCCACTTCACGATCTTGAAGCTGGACAATCTTAATAATGTTTTCATAATTGATTGTTTTAATCAATTACTCATCAGTAAAATAGCTGATACAACCCTGTCCTACATGTTTCACGCTATCTATCCTCATCTGATAATCTTTGTTGACCTTTGTTACATTTTCAGATTTTGTTTTTGCTTAAACTTCGAACTACCTTTTCATGGATTTTTTTTTTCCAATTATTTCATTCTTAAACTGACTTCGTGACCCTTTGTTGTACCAGTGTGTGCTCCGCCGAAGCATTTGTGAGGTATATATCCATAACTAATCCTAATGCTGGTAAACAGTGTATGTCTGCATGTGTACGTGCGTGATCACAGTGCTCTGCAGTATCAATATATTGACACTAAAGGGGAGGTGGTGTTGAGAATCTTTTAAGCACATAATCCTGATCACTCCACTTCCCTCCCACTCGTCTTCTCCTTTAATACCCAGACAGGAACAACAATAAGTTCTTAATATGAAGTTAGTTAGTTAAAATATTATTTTAGAAAGAAATAATAATACAAAAGAAGGTTTTGAAATATTTTATCCACTTAATTTAACATAAGTTCTGAGGGGCATTAGAGGTGAAGCAGGGTGAAGCTAAATACTGTATTTTGCAAGTGAATGAACAATTGTAGCTAAGTCATAGATGACAATTTTTGACAAGTTTTATCAAATTTTGAATCCGGAGGAAACCTTATTTGGAAAAGTAGCCAATACATGCCACACACTCTTGTTGTTTTTGCAGTTATGTTGTAATTGAAATGGGTTATTTCATCCCCTGCATCATACACAGGTCCATCTAGGGAGCCAGGGTTTCAACCAATGCCAAATTTAATCACTTAATTTCATTACATGATTTTAAACTATGCTCAAAATATAAATATAGCAGCAATTTAAATTATAATAGCATTTTCCCATCCACTCACTTCCAATCTCAATCACATGAGACTAGCTCAACAATTGCCATGACGTGAATGTAAGCAGTGCTGAAGTCACCTTAAATTAACCTGCTCAATGTTCAGTGTGTCCCATTCATCAGCCCGGCTGCTCCCTTGCCCTGGCAAACAGAGGCTGCTGGGACTGATGGTACATGTGATTGGCTGAAAGGACAAAGGGCAAGAACTGGTGACACCAATATATTATAATAAATACATACAGTGACCCAGCCACTTTATGAGGTACACGTGCTCAAGTGCTTGTTAATGCAAATATCTAATCACCCAGTCACAAGACAGCACCTAAATTAATTTAGGCATGTAGACGGGGTCGAGATGACCTGCTGAAGTTCATTACAAGCATCAGAACGGTGAGGACAGGTGATTTAAGTGACAGTGAAACAAAGTTTTAAGACGTGGGTGCTGCTTATGTGGCCACTTCTGGTCACTTACAAATAAGTTAGTTTATCTAATCAATTCAAACACGATCAGAACTATTCAATTTCAATTTCAATTCAATTTTATCACAACATACATTATCTCAAGGCACTGTACATAATAAGGCCAAAACCTTTACAATATTACAGAGAGAAAAGAAACCCAACAGTTCACACAATGAGCAAGCACGAGGCATCAGTGGAGAGAAAAAACTACCTTTTAACAGGAAGAAATCTCTGACAGAACCAGACTCAAAGATGTGCGGTCATCTGCCTCGACCGGTTGGGGTGAGAGGAAAATGGGGGACAGAGGAGAGGTGGGGGAGAGAAAGGGGGGAGAGAAAGAAAAAGATGGAGGTGAGGGAGAGACAGAAGAGAGAGACCAGGAGCAAATATACAGCAGTTGTATCAAGTTTAGAATCAGTTATGTCATGTTTATAGAACTACAGTGTCATTTATACAAACAGCAGAAAACATTATTGATAAGAAATGAACTACTTTCCTAATTACCTCAATCAAATAACGAAAGGAAAAAAAAAAATCCACATGATGTGAACGAATAGAATGGCAAATATCGTGATATACAATAATACTGAATATCAGCCCAAACCTACCACTGAGTGGCAGTTTACTGGGCAAACATTTTGTTGATGCCTGAGGACAATTTAAATAATCACTCTTTACATTACAATGTCAAATTGCAAACTTAAGCTATTTGAAATGTCTAAAAGTATTGGCTTCAGTTTGGTTATGTGGGCAGAAATCTTATCATAACCTCATCAACTTAAAAAACAAAAAAACTGAAAGGTTCAAATTGCTGCAGGTGAAGGCTATAAAAGAGGATCCGCTCTTTCCAACCTGCCCAGTAGTTTACTCATTCAAAAAGTTCCTGGATAGCCGGAAAATGAGTGTTCACACAAGGGCACTTGTCCAATCAGCCTCACTTCATCACAGTGGCACTGTAATTGTCTGGACACTATTCAAGGCAGAATTAAATCACTTCAAAGGCAGACAAATGTGAGAGGGAAGACTCAGCAGGAACAAAAGAAAGAGAAATAAAAAAATCATACTTAGTATTTTTTCCAGAAATTATGAACTTATGTAACTATAAGAACCAAGGTTGTTCTAGAAAATCCTCACCCCAATACGCTGTATTAAATTTAGGCCTAAATGTGTCCCTGAAAATCTGCACAAGTTGATTTAACACAAGGCACCAACTTTCCCTTCTTAAATATGATTTGTTGTTATAATATGTGACCTCCAAATGCAATTTACACCTGCAGGTTACTGTTGTCTTTTCATTATGAAGACCTTTTCAACCTGCTGTGTCTTTAATGATGGCCAAACTATAAAACATCTCATCAAACACTTTGGCACACAAAACTCATCACATTTAAAAAGATCTGTTGACTGTGTTATCATTGAAAACTTATGTCATGCAGAAAGTCATCTAATTCAAGAAGCAAGTGGATTTTAAAAAGGCAATTTCACTTTAAATGACACAAAGATTAAAATGGAATAATATCTTGTAAATGAATCATCAGCAAGAGGTCTTGTTTTTGCCCCTATCATGTTGTCTGCATGACTTTATATTGGGGATGGTCATTTTAAGTACAAATATTGTTTAGTTGCCCATTGACTGGGAACAAGTCCTTGAATAACCCCAAAACAGGATGCCTATTGGGTTTGAGACAGGCTTGGTTAACCCCAGCTTGGAAACCCCAGCTCACTCAATCAGAGAAACACTTTCTTCATCTAGCTCTGACATGCTCTCTGGCTTACACTGTCAACTTCTATGCTGGCAACACCATACAGAGGAGCATTTGACAGATAAAGGACCCAGCATCTTCGGTCAGGATTTTGCAGACACCAAAAAGTTTAAAAGAAAGGGACTATTGGATATAGACTCATTCAGTGGACACAAATGCCACTCAATGATGTGTTCATAACTTATGTATAATTGGTTCATAACTTGTGTATAATTGGTATTTGCACTTGGTGAGTGATGTGACTTGATGAGGGATGTGACTATAGATAACCTGTAAAAGGCCCAAGGTAAATGAAGCTTACCTCACACCCATTTGTGTCTGTAAATTCTACATGTCAAAACAGATTTGTCACTTTGCTGACAGCATAAAAAAGGAGGAATATCTCAGGAAGACTTCAGCACCGCAACAAGTCAAACAGTCAAAAGGACTATTTGCAGACTGTGCATATCTCCTGTATGTGTCCATTCATTTCACTGACAACATAGACTGAATTTTGTCATTCTCTGCCACTTAGACTAAGTGATAAACACTCATAAAATGAAAAAAAAAAATCATCTTCTGGTGCTTAATTAAATGAGAAAAAATGATGCTTTCAGCTATATTACAACTCTATTAGAGAAGGGTCTATGAAATCTTGTTAACTGATGAAATTGTAGAATGATCCCATTCTGCTGCCATCTTATTTTGATGGTCTTTTCTAGGACAATAGCAGTGGAGACAATAAGTGAAAACGTAGCGCTGATGGATGGCAGCCTGGCTAGACGATGCGAGGTGAAGGAAAATGGAATTACAGAGAAAATCGTTAGCATCCCTCTGTGAAATCAAATTATCAGCTACCCCATCTTGGCCTGTGGCATGTGAGGAATAAAATGAATGTCATCCTAACAAGAGGCCTTGCTTTAACTCCTAACATGAACTGGATAGAATCATCTTCATGTCTGACAGCAAATGACATTGCACACAATGATTGAGAGCCATTCACAGCAACAATACTTTAAATATGCTGAACGCCACAAAACAAATTCATACATGTGTAGAGCAAACATTTCTACATGCAAACCAAATACCTAGGCCATTAAAAGGTTTGGAACAGAGCCACATCCCTGAATTATTAAATCTGAATCACAAAAACAGTATGTTGATCAGGCAGCTGCAAGAAAGAAGTAAATGTCAGCATGGTGTGTTTCTGAGACCACAATGGTGTGCACAGTTAGATAAGAGTCTCTGGAGCATATTGGCCCACCTATGCCACGCTACTGATATTCAGACATTCACAAATGAATAGAGCTTTGGGAAATGAATGTGCATCTTCTTCAGGCCAGTTTGTTTAATGTCAACCGCACTGCTACCAATGTGATAACATACGCGTAAGTAAATGGAATATCTCTGACTTAAGGGCTGTTGCAGTTATTGCATACTGAGGTTACACATGATCAAACAAATTTATCAAATCTGATTTGTGCAGAACCAAAACGATGGTAGTGGTGGTTCACCCATGGTAAATAACCGATCTTTCACACCTGTTTCTGCTTTCAAGTCCTTTATTTACAATAACTGGTTATTTTGGTTTTGCCCTGTCAATCACTTTGTCAGGTCAGCAGACAGGCTGGTTCATTGGTGGCACATGTGGCACTGCGATTGCCTCCAGTCATATGAGCTGCTGAAGCTGGGATGTGTACCTGTAATGTATGCTGTATATTGTTAATGTCATGATTCTTTTCCTACACAGCTTCGACAGTTTTATACATGTTTTCTCAGTGTAAGCGCACGAGTCACAAGGAACATGTCAATTATTATTTCACTCTGTAGCTACATGTACCCTACATGGTGTGCAGCCAGTCAGAACAGTTGATTACAAAAGGAAGAGTGCAGTGTACATTAAGGGTGGCAGTGAGTACAATCAGTATCACAACAGCCCCAGTAGTTTAATAAGCTTAAGCTTATTAAACTACTTGAAATGATGCTTGCATTAATTTCTTATCAACTGAATAATAACAACTGTTGTGTTTTTTGGAGAATGAACTTGCAGGTGCAGGAGCCCATGTTGCATTGCCCTGTTTTTTTTTTTGGTTTTTTTTTGCACTGTGGTATAACTTCCACTAAAATTCTTAAAAGTGTTTTTTGGGGGGAAGGAGGCAGTTTATTAAAAAGCATTAAACAATGGAGATTTAGTCAGTGATTGAAAATGAATAATTTATAGTTTGCTTTTGCAGTGGAGAGGTGGCATTTATGAAGAAACCCCAGCTCAGTCAATCAGACACACACTTTCCTCATCTAGCTCTGAGTGCAATCAAACGGCATCAGATTTTGTTGAAACTCATGGTAAGCTTTGGGTTATACAGCCATCTAATCACCAAAAAGAAAGAGAGCTGCAGGTTTGTGAGTTGTCTTAGAATTTCTAATTTAAAACCTGAAACCTTTGAAGTGGAAATCTCAACCATGCTCATGCTTTGGACTATTTTCCTTTAAATTTAAAATACTCTACAATGTATCCAGTAATGGTTTTATGTACAGCATGCGACAATGTAATTTGCTGTGGTGCTGTAATACTGTAGTTTTCTCTCCCCAGGAGGTTTCCACGGTTGCCCAACTGGGGAGTGAGCGCCCAGACCACACTGAGATAAACTGATAATTAGTGTTACTTATACTGTACCTCATCTCCACAAACCAGGCCACAGCACTGAAAACAACACAAACACAAAGGAAAATTGGGGCTCTAACTTTCATTAATTTAAAATGTGATACCACCCTCAGTTTTGGCAGTTGTCAGAAAGGGCAGTGGGGAGCTTGTTAGCACAGAGCACTGCAGGGGTGGTGAGTCTGGCGTCTACATCATTTGTGCCAGAGGAATGCAACACATCCTAATTTCCCAGCAACTGAAAAAAAGGTAATACAAATTGGCTCATGGAGCTGATGGAGGGTGGCCTTTCTGCATCATGTACATTACTAATAATGTTTTGAACTTATGACCTTACCTTATTTACAGTGTACCTCAAATAGGCTGATGAATATTTATTGCAGGTTTGCAGTTTCTCACTACACAATATTGTTTTTAAAAGTGCTGTATAACAACAGAAGGTTGTGGGGTCACCAAAGCCTTTCTAGGAAAGGTTTTTGAAATTTACAAAACTAGGCCTCTTTTTAAATCAATGTAGAGAGAGCCATAACTTTGATTTTGTTATCTTAGGGATATAAAAATTGCATTCATGGAGAATCATTATTAATAATCTGATTTGGGGGGGGGGGGGGAAGATATGAAGTTGCCCAAATATGTTTTAAATTTTTTTTTTTATTTTCTTATTTTTTTTTTTTTTATTATTCTACGAACAAGCAAGGTTTCACCCATAGACTGCACGTAAGTGGGCAAAGTCTTCCAGATGCAAAAGAACATCATTTATATTTTTGAAAGTGGAAGTTTAAAAAGTTCAGGGAAAATGTCAACTGTAAATCAAGTACAATCAAGTGTTGCCCCCCTTGGTAGTTATTAAATAAATTGTTACTTTCTGCTTACACTCACCCTGCAAACTGGCAAACTATAAATACACTCTATGGTTTCACTACCAAGCTCTTTTACCACTTTTACTGCAGACATGACACTTTCAACTCTGGCCTCTCTTCTGCTGATTGGCTTTGGCTCTTCAGTCACATTTGAACAGCCCTCTGCTGGACAAATTTGTAATTAATACAGTTTATTGTGCAGACTGAAGTGCCTTTAACCTGTTTATTAAATACATAGCCATTGTGAAATTGTGTTGGGTTTTTTTTTTTTGTATATCCAGTTAGTCGATTTATAGTTTCAATGCACTCAATGACTCCTCAATTATCAAAATAATTATTAGTTGCAGCCCTACTTTACAGACTTCTGTTGAAAAGTATCCAAGTAGTGTGTGTCTTCAAAGTAAGATCATGGGTGTTTCTCGGTTTGTCAGGTGACCATATACTAATACAGTGAATAAGAGCCTGCAGATGATGAGAAAAGCTTATTATAAACTGTCCTGGGTGGGAGTTGGAAAAGTACCCAGTCTTGACAGGATGGCAGGCAGCCTGATCACATATACAGGAAAGTTTACTGTCCCACTTAAAAACTGGCTTCAGAGTGTCTCTGGGGTATGTGGAACATTACGTGAAATAAAAGAAAAACAACTCTTTTTTACCATAATGTTTTTTTTAATTATAAGTGATGTACCCTTCAGGCAAAAGCTGTATTTTATGATTGACATTAAAATTAGACACAGAACTACTATAAAGATACGACTTGAGCAACACAATAGCCTCCTTACACAACAGCTGCAGTTGTTATCCATTCTCTACACCCTGTCTATTCAAACAAACAAGCTCAACCTCAGGGGTAACTCATGAGCTGCAGAAACTGAATTCACCCAGAAGCAGCTGTATGGCACTGCAAGTTAACAGCATGGCGTTTATACTCAAATGCCTTTTTGAGACTGTGTGAGTGAGTGAGTGAGTGAGTGAGTGAGTGGCCATCAACAACATGAAAAGCTCTGTACAGTCACACAATGTGTAAATCAATTTAAGACAGAAACAGCTGTTCCTGCTCAGCCTGAGGGACTGATGTACATGATGGCAAGTTCTGGCTTGCCAGTCTCATCGACCTGTGAAAAGTTGAAATTTGTGGAGTAATAATGGCACTGCATGCCAATTTCAAGTTGTACACTGCCATGTGTTTTTTATTCAGCAGCTCTAGTCCTATTGTGCAGACTGGCTCAGTTACAACAGTATGGTAATGATAAGGAAAGAATTAATGAGCTTTTACAGCAGGGATTTCTGCTGACCTGCTCTCCTGATTGTTACTACTAGCAGCCTGTAATTAAAGACATGGCAGAGTGCTGTCCATGGTGCTGAAGGGGGTCAGAAATGAGTGGCAGTCAGGTCAGGGGAGTACTCGATTGGAACTGTCCAGCACTTCAGCAGGGGCCCACGGTTATGTGTATATTGTGCTTATAAATAAAATGTGATGAGTTCTATCTATTTTTATGAAACAACTGTATTTTTAAGCCTCATTTAATCCAGGAAAAAATAATAATAATGTAAGACAGTCACATAAACAACCCTCCCTATAACTGCTGCAACTGATTGTACCATTTACAGAATTCTTAAGGCCACTTCAAAGGACATAAGGGTTTCTAAGAAACACTGGATTATTATTGAATTATTCCACAATAGGCTCATCATAATGTCCATAAACTATTGCAAGACATTGTACTGTCAAAACCTTTATGAACTGAAATGGTCCCACATTAAACAGACACAGTTCAGCATTGCATTGGACAAGTATCATTTAAATTCCTTTTCCACCTCCTCCAGATTCCTTTTACTGCAGAGATGTTAGATTTCTGAGCAGACCCCTGGTCTCATTTTCTTACCATGTGAACTCAGGCCAACCAGACCCCTGCTCACCTTACTGATGACCTGCAAGAACCACCCATGACATTTTCAATTTGATCAGAGACTGATGCATAAAAACAGACAGTAGTTAGGTTAAGACACAAAAAGCTAGAAATGTATAAGGGTGGGAAAATATAATGATTTTCTCCATTCACAAACCAATATTTTGGTTGTATGTCTCCGTGTGTTTGAACCACAATGGACTGGCTACCTATCCAGGGTGTACCCCACCCTTCACCCTCTATCATCTGTGATTGGCTCCAGTTCCCTGCAACCCTCAGTTGGAGGATAATGAGTGAGTGAGAGTGGTTTTGAACTGCATTGCTAGGTTGACACCTCACTATGTTACACATCACCATCAACCCCTTCACCTCCCCATGAGGATTTCACCACAAACAATTAAAATCTAAATTTGGGTATGACACAAGAAAAATCAAATGGGTTGCTATCAACCCATTTTTTGGGGGAAGCCTGATACATTTAAAAATTATTAAATTATTAATAATTAAATTATTATAAAAAATTATTTTCACAGATTAAATTTGTAACCACATCATCTTTTTGACTGTGGAAGAACATTTTGTTGCACTCTAAAAGTAAACATACAGTCTGCTTGGAAAAAAAAGTCAAACCGTTTGGTCCAGAAGTCTCAAATGTGTGGCCTGGGGACCACATGCAGCCCTCCACCTAAAATCAATCAATCAAGTTATAATGTTATTTTTGTATGCTTTTTTTTTTTTTTTAATGCAATGGTTCATTTTACATAATAAAAAGCAATATTTTGAATTATAGATCATTATCAACACTTTTGTTTGACTTGCATTGTGATATTGTGATATTTTCATATCGCCCACCAAAGTTACTTTTTTCTAAAGTGTTTGACTTTGTTTTAACTCAACCAACCCTTTTCTGACCAGACTCAATACTCAGTGGCTCCTAGGTCATTTGAGTTTGAGACCACATGGGGCCCATGCCTTCTTTTCAAACTCATCCCTGCACTCAATCCCTTCAATCCACAGCTTCAGCACCAATTTAGTGCCACCCATGACCCCCTCCACTTTCCCCACTCATATCGTGCCAACTGATAATCAGAGGGAAAATCCGCTTCTTTTAGCCACTGTGATTATTGTTCTGAGATGACAAACTGGACATTCCAGACAGCTCTTGAAAGCAGCACAAATCCCTCAGTGCTCAGTAAGCCTTCGAGGGCGCAGAGGAGGGGAAAGGTCACCGAGCTTCGAAACAGTTTACGAGAGAGGCTTTGTGTTTGTTGTTTTATGTATTTATTGCCGAGCTGCAGCAGCCCCAGTCCTCCACAGACACTTCACTGACGCGTCTCCACTCCTTCAACTAAACGCACCTTTAGTTCTGCACCATCACACAACAATTAAAAGCGCTAAATCTGTGGTTAACAGCCGCTGGAGATTAGCAGGCGTATCGTTTCTCAACTGACTGTTTATCACAGACTAATCCTCCCCTCATCCTCCTCCTCTTTTAACGGCGGGGACATGATTAAAACACTTGGGTTCTGTTTCTGTCAGTGTCGGAGAAGCGTGTGCTGCTGCTGCTGCTGCTGCTGCTGCAGGCGACGCACAACTTTGAGGAACACACATTCACACGCAGCGGCGAGAGGGAGGAAAGAAAAGAAAGAAATGTGTATCATCATGCACTTACCTGAGAAAGACTGTCTCTCCTTGTCGCACGGTGATGTTGTCCATGACTTTGTTGTCGGACTGGGAGTCCCCTTGGCTGCGGACCGGCAACCCTGCAGGCACAAGAAGCAGAATCCTCAGAGACAGGAACAGCGCGCATCTGTAAAAAGCGACAAAGTGTCCCCGGACAGACATCGTCTCCTGCCTTTACAGAGGTGCACAGGGAAAAAAAAATCCCACTGCGAGACAGTGAGTCCGTGTTTGTTTCCTCGCCTCGTGGAATAAGAACAAACACACGCGCAACACAGCACAGCACAGCGCTCCAGTGGAGATTATTTAGCCCCAGTTCATTAGTCTTAATCCAGATTTTGTGGTCAGGTATCCGCGGAGTGCCGGGGGAGACACGCGCTGACTCTTATCTGTCTGCCCTGTTAAAAATGAAATGGATTAAAAGAAAACTACAAAAATCCGAATTAAGGAAAATTATCCCTCAGTGTCGGCACTGCAGCTGACAGCGTCCCTCTTTTCCATATAAGTCATGAACAAGCTCATGTCATCAGCCTACATATGACTGAATAACAGGCGGATAGTGTGTTATAAGTCACATTCAGACCAAAAAAAAAAGAGAAAGAGGCGAAGCCAAGTTTGCGATTTGCATCGGTTGTGTGAGTTGTTGCTGTGTTTGCTCCCTTTAGTGAGCACTTTACGTGCCGCTACGTACGTCACAGACGCACAGCTGGGGCAGTGGCAGGAGCCACGTGGATTCACAGGCACATCAATAATGTGGAAATTAAGGAGAAACAATCATGGATGATGTTAGTACTGAAACAATAAGTCCACCTACTCTAGAATATGACCCCTGACATCTCTCCAATTCATATATGAATTGTTTCATTTATCCTGATGACAATTTAGGACTTGCATATAGATTCTGTATACATAGAAATGCACTCACAAACCTCCTGATGAAGCTCTACGATTGTAATGAGCTTAAGTGTGATGGTTCTTAAAAAAAAAAAAAAAAAAAAAAAAAAAAACGTCATGAAATATACAAAATGTGTTCCTGTTCTTTAATAGCGTCTGGTATAGAAAGATAATCTGTTTCAGTTGATTGAGCACCTGGGGAGACACTGACGCCACCAAAGAGTCAGTGTATGTGCTTCTAATGCAGAATTCTGCAATTATCATTTTCACTATATTACTGAGCAACGATTAATAACCACTTGTCCAAAAAAAAATAAAAATAAAAATAAATAAAATAAAATAAAAGCCAACTGACAAACCCAAGGTGAATGCTTTGTTTGACCAGCAGTGTGATAAATAAGTATCTTTACTGTCAATGCGTAACACATTAGTGATTTTGGGGGATATATTGTTGTGTGACTAAACCTCACAATTAGAGAACAACAAAAAAGGATGGGCATAATAGCATTCCTTTGCTCATGTGCAATCAATTGAGCTTAAATGATTGTCATGATAGTAATCAGTCTCTTTTTTAAAAATGAATTTATTTATTAGTTTAGTTCACAGTGTCAATGTGCAGCTTTGTGGCTGCACCAGTGGGGTGCTGAGGGTGCCCCTACTGACAAGGGGTGGAACACATAATTGAACGATAATTTACCTGTCCAATAATAAATTAAACATATTTAAATATGTTGAACTATTACTTTCCACTATGTAATTTTTGAAAATCTTTTTGGAAACCATGGATGCCATGTCCTGCAGAATAAAGAGGAGAAGGACTGTTCAGCTTGTTATCAGCTGACAGTTCAAAAGCCTGCATTTCTGATGGTGCGGGGTTGGATTAGTTCTTTTGCACGGGCAGCTTACACATGTGGAAAGGCACCATCAATGCTGAAAAGTACATAAAGGGTTTAGAGCAACATATGCTCCCATCTAGACAGCATCTCTTTTTCAGTGAGACAATGTTAAACCACATACTGCATCCGTCACAACAGCATGGCTTCACAGGAGAAGAGTCCAGACCTTTCACCAACAGAAAACGTTTGGATCATAAAACAATAATTCTGGCAACAAAGGCCCAGGACTGTTGAGCAGCGAGAATCCTGCATCAGTCAAGAATGGGAAAACATTCATTTCTTTAAACTCCAGCAACTCATCTCCTCACTTCCAAGACATTTAGAGACAATTGTTAAAAGAAGAGCGGGATGCTACACAATGGTAAACATTGCCCTGTTCCAACTTTTGTTGCTGCCATCAAATTCAAAATGAACTAATATTTCTCATGAAATGGTAAAGTCTCAATTTCAACAACTGATATGTTGTTCATGTTCTATTGTAATAAAATATGGGTTTATTAGATGTGCAAATAATTGAATTCTGTTGTTATTTACATCTTACAAAACAGCCCAACTTTTCTGGAATTGGGGTTTTACATCACCATCAATAATTACAGCACAACATAACATTGTATTCTCCACAAATCTAAAACATAATCTGCAACAAAACATTAAAACATGACAACATGTGATGTATAGATATGCATCTGTGATCCATGTCATTATTAGAGTATGTGGTGGAGTCACTTCTTGTGAACGTGTTTGCTCTCCCTGCATTAATGAAGCAAGATGACTCAATGCGGCTCTAATCAGCAGCAATCAGCAGAGTGACGACCCTAATTTACTCTCATTTCTCCATACTTTGACATCTTTCAAAGATGTAAACACACATGCCCACCATGGTGCTATATAACCAGCAACAGTGTGGCTATGTACAGCTGTCACAAGGGTGTGCTATGATATGTTATATTGCTTATTTACTGTACATTTTTACATACGTGTGCATATGTGTTGTCATTTTAGTGTGAATGAAAATGCAGGCCTGTATGTTGTGACTGGACTGCAACTCTCTGTGAACGATGAAAATACTGATGGTATAGAAAGACAACTTTCTTTTCCTGACAAAAAAAAAAAAAAAAAAAAAAATGTGAAAGCATGTATTATTTATTTGTTTTTTGAGATGATAGGTATAAATCAAAGCAACAGCTCAAGTTAGAGAGTTTCTACATGACTAACACTGCACTGTTATGGATTGTGCTTCCATTAAATATGCACATATATTTTTCATTTCTGAGAAAAAGGACAAAGCATGAAAAGAAATAAAGAACACTGTGTGCTTGTCTCATTTACACACACCGACCATACTGTATACAGTATTACTTTTCATTTCCTGAAGCCATACTGCTTGTATTAGCAACAGATTCTAGCCTGAGATGCACATGTGTGAACATTACGCAAGTATTCAGCATTTTTAAGCCCACACTTAACATTTCAATTCTGTGATGCAGCTGCTTTTTTAATATCTGTGAGTGTTTGCTGTGTGCATGTTGAATGAGCGCAGACTCTAATTCGGATGAAAAGGATTTTGAGCTTGTTAGCAAAGTTTGTTGATGTAAATCAACCTTTGTAAACATGTAAAGTCAATCTGCACAAAGTAATCAAGATTGTACATGTGCCGGAAACATGTGTATGGAAGAAAATCAAATTAAATTTATAAGTGAAAGACAAAATTGGTGAAGTTACACAAGGACACTAAGAGGAAAAAAAATGCAGAGAGGCCCTTGTTCCGACAGACCGGGTTGTGAACCTGGGTCTTTTTACTGCAAAGGCAACAGTGCAACACCCTAAAACAACCGTGTGGCACCAGAATTGTTCATGTTTCATGAAAAAAGTTATTTGAATATATGTGGTGAAAGCAATAGTGCCATGTTTCATAGTGGTTGTATGTAAAAGTGGTTAAAATCAGGCCGTGAGAAGGCTATGATCATGTGGGACTATATCACTGCTGTGACCTGTGTTTGTCTACAATAACAATGTGAGAAACATGAAGCAACGAGCCAATACCAGGAAGCATCTACTCCGATATACAAAAACACGTATCCATACATCCAGCCATGTATCAGGATAACATACAGTATATAGTTCATTAACCAGGTGTGCTGTTCATGAAGGTGGCTTTAAGACAATAAAAAAAAAACAAAGTGGTTGCTGTGGCAACACCTGCAAATAGCACAAGATGTATTATTTCAATAACCAACCTCCACTGCAGTGCTACATATAATACTATATGTGACAGTGGAGGCACAATGTAAAGGT
Source organism: Brachirus orientalis (assembly GCA_016785285.1). Lineage (NCBI taxonomy): Eukaryota > Metazoa > Chordata > Actinopteri > Pleuronectiformes > Soleidae > Brachirus > Brachirus orientalis. The sequence goes on along the minus strand of JAFBJR010000081.1, from coordinate 855,472 downwards.
GAAAACTACTGCAATGTACAGTCTGATGAAGGCGAAGTGAAGCCAGTGAGTCACATTCTATAAATAAGTTCCCCATCTCAAACCTATACTTTGCCACAATGCCACTTTAATTCATAAGTAGTGGTAACAGGCAGAAAGCTGATGCTGGCTGGATGAGCAATTACATGACTGACTCTGGAAACAAACAAGCAATGTCTAGGAACTTTAGCATTCGTCTTTCCTTTAAGTGTAAAAATATTCTTATACCTTTTGGGGAGTTTGGCCAAAAGATTGAGCTAACTGATCTCAATCCTGTATGAGAAATGTGGCTACATCTCTTTCTCCCCTGTTTTCTGTAACCTGTCTTCCCAAGGCACATGCACATACTAATAAAATAAAATGAATAATTACGAGTACATTTTAAAGGACTAGAAAACTTTAGAAAACTAAAACCTTTTTTTCCTGAAAAGGGAATGTTATTAATGCTTTACTCTAAGGGCCGCTTTTTTTCATTTGGGAAAACACAGGTGTTACTGATACCATTAAAGATGGCTCTGCTCAATTCAAGGCTCTGTTCAGTTCAAGTAATCGTGAGAGTGTGACAGTGAGCCAGCATTCACTCTGATACCAACAAATCCAACTGGAACTCAGCCATCAGTCAATTGATTATTTACACCTGTAATTTTCCTGCTGTTGCCTGACAAAATGTCTAGAATGAAAAAGGCCTGTTGGGAGAGCTTGAAACTCACTGTCATCAGTCAGGAAAATTGTATATATAACATAGCAAAATTATCAATAGTTGTAACTTACAGCATATGGCAAGAATTTTGAGCCTCCTTAGTTCTGCTAACTCATCTCAAGAACTTCATTATCTAAATTTACATTATGTTTAAAGGTGGACCACATGTGGGGTTCATTTAGGCCAGTTTCACACTAGAAACTGGCCTTTAGCACTATACCGTCATACACTGCGTGTATAGTGTATGACGGTATAGTGCTGATCTGCTGCTTTGTTTGCCTTTGAAAATATACTTTTAAATACTCTAAATAGTCCACTTTACTCAGCAAATTACCAGGAGACTTTAGTATGAAGCTGCTCATTCCCGAGTCCTGCATATACTTTACAATAAAACTTATTTGGACAACATGAATGGACAGGATGTGCTGTGTCTCTAACATATGGAACAGACATAGATGCTGAAATATAATTTTCATTGTTTTTATTTGATGTTGATGTGCATGGTTTTGTGCATACAATTCCGCTTCTCCTTCTCCCTTTTGGTGTAGTGTTCTACTCAGTCTCATGTTTTCACCATGATATTGCCCAAGGAATTGAGAATCCCAATAACCATTGCCTGGTTATGAATTTGGTTCACAACTACGTTGGACAGTATGTTATATGTCCTCGTATTCTTTGAGCACTGACTACTACAGGTGCGTTCCTTCAAACTCTATATAACCTCAAGCTAGTTTCAAAATCATGGTTATCATCTTCTTCGCTGTCTCGTCTGACCACAAAAAAAAAGTTTGGACTAGAAAGTGTTGTGCTATAAGAGAGTGTGGACAGTCAGTGCATGTGGTCTGTGTGGAAAATCAAATTAAATTTGGAGGATTTGTCCTTGTACAATCAAAAATGGGTGGAATAAATTAGAAAAAAAAACACAGGAATGTGTCATGTGAACTGTTTTATAAACTGCGAAGGGGACCGCACTCTCATGTGACACCTCATTACACAAAAAGCTATTTGAGAAAATGTTGTATTGACAAGGTTTTGATGGAATTATCAGTACACTCACATCTTCCTACCCTCAATATTTTTCAGTCCATCATCTGTTATTTTTTGTTTGTTTGTTTGTTTTTTTATTGGCAGGAGAATTGCCAATCAGCGGGCATCTTATACACACTTACAATGATGAGTCATAGTGACGTTCAAAGGCTCAGATTATGTTTTTATAGAGAGTGGAGTGTGAATATCTACATACACTTCAGAATGATAGCCATTATGTTGAAGCACATCCTCACACTGAAACCTTTTCCACTTCAAGATGTATTCCCTTTTCTATCATTATCATTTATCAAATATGCACTACAATGGGGCCACATAGCAGCTTGGTGGCTGGCACTGTTGCCTCACAGTAAGAAGGGTTTGAAAACCAGTCTGACTGAGGGCCTTTTTGTGTGGATTTTGCATATCTTCTTCGCGTGCGTATAGGTTTGCTCCAGTTTCCTGTCCAAAAACATACAGGGGGTTGATTGGACACTCTACAGGGACTGCAGGTGAGAAAGCTGTTCTTCTCTATATGTTCGGTCTGTGATGGACTGGTGATCTCTCCAGGATGTACCTCACCTTTTGCCCAGCTGACCTATGTCAGCTGGCCCATATTAAAAATGCTGAAGGAAATAAAATGTGGACAGAGTTGACTGCTTCTCAAACGAAAAATAAATAATGCCTGCATCCTGCCTAATTACTGTAGGCACTCTAACTGTCACCTGCCTCCTATAATCTCGTCCCACTCATAACATGACATATACCCATAAGACTGACCCACTGGGAAAAAAAAGTCATGAAATCATTCAGTTCTGTGCTCACACTACTTCTGCCCTCATTCATTTACACTCACCAGGGATTACCAGAAACCATAAATTTGTCTTTCTGTGTAGAGTGCAGGTAATGAAGTCCTGTGAATTACAAGAGCTGAAAATGTAGATATATTACTCCTGAGTATACTATATAATTTGAAATATTCTCATGCTATGCCATTTTTTTTAATGATTTTTCACATTTCCATCATTATAGTCTAAATAACCTTCTTTATTTCCAGTTTCCTGATCTTTGAGATACATCCTCAAAGTGGGATTTATAAGTTATAATAATTTTAACTATGGTTGACTCCCAAGGTGCCAGATCAACTTTTTTCTCTCTTCAGTAAGCTCTGCCTCGCCAATAAATGCCAATATCCATGATATAGACCAGAATATGACAACCTGCATTCATTACTGAGCGGAATCCAAGACATTTCCTGACTTCAAAACACACTGACAATTTCTTTCCTCTCTGCAGGTGCATCATTTGGTAGAAAACTATATGTTCTCCTAACTGCAGATTCAGCATTTGAAAACATGTCATATTTACTTTGCTGTGATTGTTTTAGCCACACTACATACTACACCTAAAATAAATAAATAAATGAATAAAATTCCCTCCTTCCTAACCTTCCAGCTCTACAAGAGTATGCCATGAGCTTGAGGAAGTGGGTGTGCTTCAGGCATGACAGCATCTGAGCTTTGTTATTGTCCAGATCTTGAAGCGCTAAGAATGAGATGTCACCATCCAGAACAACGTACCTCCAGGCTGCAGCACGTTTCCTGAGAAGTCACATCAGAGCGCTGCAACTCACACTCTAGGCTCCACCTCCACACACAAAGACACACACACACACAAAATCTGGTTTCCATGAATTCCGAGGACATTGCATTGACTACATTTTCTGGAGATTTACTCTTACCTTAATTAACCATAACTATTACTTGCCTAACCCTAACCTTGTCCTAACCATAGAACGTGTCTTCACATTAAAATACACTTGTAATTTAGGTTATGGGGATTTACTTTTTTGTTCTCATAAGGAAGACAAGTCCCCATAATGTGACTATATAAACAGATTTAGGTCCCCGCAACATGAGTAGTACCTCGAAATACACACACTGCAATGTATCTGCAGTGCTCTCCATGTCACCTGGGTGACATTCAGTAAATGGATGAGTAGGGTAAAGCCTCATGTGGTGACACCTACAGTTCTCTGTGTTGAAAAACATGAAGTCAATCAGTCACTAGAACAATTTTGGATCAACACATACTAAGTTGATTAATGAGGGATTTTACAAACTACATCACCTCAACACACATAAATAACTGCACTTTCCCACAGCTCGTGGAGCCTGTCTGTCTTTTTTAGCTGAGTGCTGTGGGTTTAAGGCCCTTAATGTCATCTGCATCAACCCTGGTTCCAGCTGCAGCAAGGAGGAAAACACAGACAGACAGAGCCAGTTTTCCCCTAAGGAGACCAAAAAACAGAGGTAAAAAGGAATACTGGACTCACATTTTCAGGTTGTCAGACAAACTCCAAATGACTTCTATTGTCCGTGTCTGCTAGATGAAACATTTAAGTACTTTAAGTATGTAAACTAAACAGAACATGGCCATCCTTGGACCGTGTTATGATTGGTCAAGTCATCAGTATGGGAAGTAGACCTGGGTAGTAAAAGGTCATATTCTTCAGAATAATCACAAATATATATATATATATAATACATAAAAATCTTTTCACTAATGACTTGAAATGAGCTGCTGTGTTCAATTAAAGACTAAATTTCAAGCAGCTGCATGAAGAAATAATGTTTCTCAGTGTTAAAGATTTTAGGGGAAGAATGAAAGCCCATGCAGGTCAGCCAGTTCAACTGTTGCCATTCTCTTTTGAATTGACCACATGAGAAACAGCAAATAATTAGCAATAGGAACTGATAACAAACATAATAACATTAATAATAACAGAAACTCCAAAATTTAATTAAGTAAACAAAGACAACAAGGGTGAAAACAACACCCTGTCTAAACTTGATGATGATGAGCTAATTGAACGGTAATTGCACAGGTCTAATTGGGTGGTTTAATTTAGAGGACAATGGGGAGACGCTGGATGAAGGCAGTAAATATTACTCTCGTTCAAATGTGCTGAAGATTTTAATATGTCCTTGAGCAGGGCGACGAGCATCTTGTGATTCTGGACAGCTATCTGGAATGACCTGATGTGAAGTAGAGTATAACAACACATTCACTCAGCACAATTTCAATTTCTCCAGCTTGAGGTAGACTGGTTCTCTCCTGGTAAAGCTGATTTGCAATTCAGAAAAAGCATATGGATGTCAGTGTGCCTGAAGGCAATGGCTGGGCACTTATGTCATTAATTGGAATGAATGAGTAAAAAAGAGTGACAGGAGGAGTGTTCATCAGCAAGACTGACAGATGAATATCATCAGTGTATAGTTTGTCATGATGCCAACTGCTCATCAGCTCTCCATAACATAACATATCAGTTTAATGAAAGCTATTAGCACATGTCAATCATATGGTGATGGTAAATAAAAGAGTAGATTACAAAGCACTGTAAGCAGAGGAAAATGGACAGTGGAATCACATCAAGGAAACCGCTTAGACTGACACAACTGTAAGCTGCTCTTTAGCATTCACAGCATCCGTCAGCACACTAGCCGTAGGTACTGGCACTGCACATATGCACATACTGTATTTTAAGCTTGACACAAAAGTAGAAGAGTATACTGCCTTCAGATTTCATTAAGAGAAAGAGGTTCCAGTGTTTATCTGCATCAGTGGATGTGAAGCAAATTATTCTAAAAAACTAGATTTACACTTAAAAGACTGTCATCAAGGCCAAGCTGCTGGTATAATAGAAAAACAAACAACAAAATAAAAGTGTCTAATGTTTTGCAACAAAATCCAAACAATATGCATTGCCATATTTTAACATGTGATGATGTTAAATGGTTTATTGCCCTAAATGTAATCTGTGATGCAAGCATGCATGTATAAGTGTATTATTGCTTTAAAATGAACTTTCTTTGTTTTGGTTTTGTTGTCAGCTTTTCAGCCTAACAACAAACCCTTTAAATGTAATTTAAGCAAGGCCTTACTTAAAATACATTTTTTTCTAGCAAGCCAGTCAAACTAGTGTGCGTTTCAAGTTTTATGAAACACAGAAAGCTTTGTTTTTGGTATGGTTTGAGTCTCACCATTAGAGGTCACTCATTCTTACATGCCAGACCTTTAACACTGCAGTGGGCAGGATCACTAGAGAAAAGGTTAAAAGTTGAGTTCCATTCCCATGTCATTAAATATTAAAGTTTTGGGATCACTGCTCTGTCCTGAGCTCCTCTCATTGAAGAGCACAGACAATCACACACCTCAAATGTAAAGTATGATCCAGTGCTCTTTATAACATTATTGTTTTTATTTTCTGACTCTCTATCAGACTCTTTGCATTGTAGAATGTTGTTACCTGTGGATAGAATAAAGATGAAAGGAATATGTGCAGCTTTTGAGGAGAACATTCAATAAGAGTTAGGGTCTTCACTGAAAGTGTGACTGAATTCTGACTGATGTTATTTGGTGACTGTGACTGTGCACTCTGATGGTTACAGACATCACAATGAAATGAGCGGCAGAGGTAGTTTTCTGCAAACTGTGAGTCAAGACATCAATTAACTTCCACAAAAATGCTCAGCATGCAGCTTTGCCTGTGTGGTGTGATGTGGCTTTCCCAACCCAAACCCACTCTGGGACAAAATAAACTGAATGTGACATTTTCCTGTTGACCTTGGCCACTGGAGTTTGAACAAGCAATCTTTGCTCAAAATACTGTACCTTCAAAAGCATCCCATTGTCTTTATCTGCAGGTCATTACCATGGAGATTTCTCAGTGGCCATCACATGAGCACATTCAAAGACGGCCCACCATGTCAGATGTGTTCTCTTTGAACTTCTAATCTTGAACAGTGACTTTTTTTTAGTGCTATGTCAGTGGTGTGACAATGCTATCGCTTGGTGGAGGACCATTAATCGAGATTATAATATCAAAAAAAAAATTTTCTTTTTGTTTTTTTTTTTGTTTTTGAACGGCCCTCGCCTGATCCTTGTCTCTAAGAATCACAACCATAACATTGTCCTTTGTACTTTGCAAGGTAGTAGCAGAGAGAGAGATTGTTCTGAGAGAGAGAGATTGTTCTGATTATCCTATTCTTTTTCCTATCAACATGTTTGTGAGAAAATGTTGGCATTGTTCAATTCTCCAAAACAAAAATATGCTTCATTTGAAGATTTTTAAGTATTCATTCCACACATTCCACCAATTTAGTGCTGTGTTACCTAGAGAAGGCAAAGACACCAGGGTCTGCATGAACCATGCATGAATTTTAGGAAATAAGAAAAAATAAATAAATCAAAAACTTAGTTAGGGCTAGGACAAAAATGTTTTTTTTTCCTCATAGTGTCAATATCCTCTCACTAAAAGCACAGGAGAATTTATATAAACACTTATAACACTTTACTTGGCAGGCATCTCATCATATGTGGTGCCACTACCAACACGTCCTCCTTCAGGTAAGAATTATTTTTCCTGAAATACTTATTAACACAATTTTAAATCATTTTCGAAAAACGTTTATATAGCAATTTATCAAAACATGACATACCAGCCTTTGATTTTGTTTGTCTGTAACCAAGTGCACAACACAATCAACCCTGCTTAAGTTGGTGTAAAAAGAAATGCAATGTTGCAGCAGATGGCTGGTCTGGTCATTTTTCAGCTTGCTAGATTTACAAAAAACCATGTTCATGTTGTAGGACACAACACATTTTCTCCCATCTACCTTCAAAAGGAAAAAAAAAACAAAAAAAAAAAAAAGTCAGTATTTGTTGTGAATACTGTCTACATGGAGAAAGATGTAATGTGATAGAAAATGCACTACACTTGGGTGCGCTGAAAATGGGTGTGAATGGGTGAAAGGCAAAACTGTAATATCAAGTCAGTTTGAATAGGTATCAAGCCTAGAGCAGTGCTATTTAAATACAGACCATTTACCATAGTGTTTCAAATAGCACAGAGCTTTATACATGTTCTAACACCCTTTCTCTGCAAAATTATTAATTGTGATTTTACACAACAAATGTCCTATTTCCGATGGCAGTCTGGCATCATAACAATGATTCACAGACTGTTAATACACAGCAGTAGGTGCTTTGTCATCCTTGTAAATTGCGTTTTATTGTAGAGAACTAAACACGTGAAGCATCTCTTGAATGGTATCTTGGCAGCAAATAAAAGCAAAATGGAAGTGTTTTTTTACCACCGTCTCTAGACAGAAATGCATGCATGCAGCCGAGTCTGAAAACATACAAATCCAGTTCAAAATCAAACCACAACATCCAGTCAGCCAAAGTAGGCAATACCTTTCACAGGCACAGGCCAGATGTGCATGAAATGGATCATGCTGGCTTTCTGGACAGCCAGTTAAACCGTTATCTCTGCTGCTCTGCACTGTGATCCCTCTTGATGACTTCCAGATGGCCATTCTCCATCTTTAAGACTCTCTGTGTCCACAAGGGAAGCTCAGGTAATGAGGTCTTAGTCACTAGCATTAATGAAATATCACTTTGCAGACTGGAGGAAGTCAGCCGGACACCTTGACCTACTGTATGTGACCAAATGGCAAGAGAACCTCTGTAAAACCTTGATGATTTGCAATGTGTGATAAATTATCACACATTACTCACACACGTCCTCCAGTGTGGAATTAAACTCAAAGTATAATTGGATCTCCAGAGAGCTGTGGTGAAAGAGTGAAAAAAAAAAAAAGAAAAAAAAGAATGAATGCATTTCTGCGAGATTTCCCTATTGTATGCAAGTGATTGCATGTTTAAGTAATTGTGCCGCAGCACTTACGGATGTGTGGACAGGCAGCACTTGACTCAGGGTTTGGGCTCTTAGAGAAAAACAATAATTAAGAGTCAACAAACAGTAGTGATAGCAGCTGTGGGAGAGGCACTGCGGTTGAGTGGCTGTGAAGACAGCTGGTTGTGGTCCGGGAGAGGTTTCCAATTGGCATCGAATCAGAGGACAATCGCACCTGGAGGCTCACACTCCATGCCACCCATCATCCCCAGCACTCACTGAAACCAAGCATTTGCCAAGATCCTAAGTGGAGGGGGATGGGTGGAACGCAATCAATACCAAAGTGGCCCTTCAGTGTTGGACATAGTTTATTGGAAGTGACCATTACTTTATAATAAAGAGATTGATGTCAGTGAAGTGGTCTTCATCGCCCCTTATCAAAGGCTGCCTGCATGAATGTGAGGCATGTTAAGTGCACTTTTGCAGCGTTGTGGACCATCGGCTTTCAAATCCCAGCACCCACACCTCGCCTCACCACAGAGGCAGCAGCAGCAGCAGCACTTTTGTCCTTAGCCTCCATATTATAGCTGTGTGGCGAAGGGAAATGGATTGGAGGCCATATATCACGCTGCTACACAGCCATGTAAACAACTAGATACGGTCGCCCAGAGCAATGTTGGGGGGGGGGATAAAACAGACTTAAGCCGATAGAGTCTGTAAATCACACAGGTCAAAGAAATATTGGGCATAAATGCACAATATGAAAAAAGCACTTTATCTTCAATGACTTAATAATCTGGAGAGCAGGGAGCAGCTCAGTAATTATTGATGACAGTGGAGTTGGTTTGTTTGTTTATTCATCTCAGCAGTTTTTTCCCAGACACACTGATGCAAACAACAACTGCTTTAAGAAGCTCCTCTCTACACACACATGTACACACAAACTGCTTCCCTTGAGTAAAGGCACTTTAATAAACACTTTTTTTTTTTTTTTTGCTGTGCTATAGATTTTTTATTTATTTATTTATTTATTTATTTTTTACAGTACAGCTTTATAAATTTTCAGCTTAAGGCAGGGTGGTGAAAACATCTAATTATGCGGGTATATATATAT
>JAFBJR010000081.1:812742-845707 GCA_016785285.1 Brachirus orientalis | reverse complement strand
TTTATTTATTTATTTATTTTTTACAGTACAGCTTTATAAATTTTCAGCTTAAGGCAGGGTGGTGAAAACATCTAATTATGCGGGTATATATATATATTTTTTTTTTGTTGACAAAATCAAGCTTCTTCTACATGGCTTTCCTACAGGGAAAGATAAGCTTATAGTGTGACTAATAATACATTAAGCAAAGTAATATGCAAAGCCTCGTGGCCTCCTAAAAAACTAAAAAAATAATAAATAAATAAAAAATTCTTATTCATGCTTTTTCTTAGTTGGAGGATTTTCATGCATATTCAGGAGGAAAATGTCACTGAATGCCTGGTGTGTGAAAATTATCATTATAGCCGTGTCTCAAAAAACATTACCTTAGCTTAAGTGTCAGTGGTGTGTTAGCATGCAGAGCCAGAGAGTGGTGCAACCACTAATGACTTGCTTCATTGCAATCAGATATTCTGTAATGATAAGCTTGTTTTAAAGGATAACACTGGTTAATAACACACTGGGTCTTACTTTATTGTATTGGCCATCATTGTTTCTCTCAGGAACGGTTGGGATTTTAACAAGCAAACTGTTCAACCATTTATTCTACAGTAAAGGGAAAATGTAAGCACGCCTCAGAATTTAGCAGGAATTTCCAGTTGCACTAATAGACATACTGTATCTGTAAACTGCGATAGATGTTTATAATGGGCAGTTCATCCCGAAACTTTCACCAAAAGTTGCTGCGTTTTCTTTCTGAGTTTATTAAAAACTTGTGTGAGACGGAGACAACTGATGTTTCTCAACACTTTGGACCTCCTAATAAATATTTTATCCTTCCCAAAACACTGGAAGAGAGGCAAAGCTGAATTTTTTTTCATTCCTTAAAAAAATATATATATATATTTAAATTTAATTGTTTGCCTACTGTGCCTGTCTCTTTCAAATAAATCGCATAGGCAATCCAAAGACTCTTTGACTAAAAAGCGAACTGAACTATTTTATTCCCTTGTAATCTCCAATTTAAACAAGGCCAAACAGACACTACTTTTAATAGCTTTGCACACATATTTCATTGCTGTTTTTGTGTGTGTTTGTTTTGGTGAATTTGTTTTATCATATCATTAGGCAGTAAAGAAATCAGTTCAGAGTGTGGTGGTGTTTCATTTTTAATCTTCATATTTTTGTTCCTGCAATCAAACAGCAGCTGTGTGTTTTTTGGCTGTGAAGAGGAAACTACAGTATTTAATCTTATACATATAGTCTTGGCTTGCATAAGTCCATTAGTTATAAGTTATTAATTGCCAACTAATTGTGACTGCATGAGTAGCAGATTGTTTATATTGTGTATTCAAAAACCTGACATGGCATGATTGTAGATGATGATGCATTGTCACAGTTATACATAGGACAGTTATAAATTTAAAAAAATGTTGTCAGGTTCACTATGCTAAAATTATTAGATGGAACCACCTTGTTGAGTCTGAGAGTCAGTGTCTTTGCAGCACTTTTGGCTGAGGCTGATTATATACAGCTGTGGTAATTGTGCACTGTGTGGTTTTTCACCTTGACTGTCACCTAACACTGTGTGTGCTATTAATGCCTTCTTCCCACATGATATATTTGGTAGTTTGTCTTCTGCAGCAACACACTTAGGAAACCAGTCAGTGTCCCTGGAACTTGCCGCCCAGTTGCGGTAGAAATTATTAGCACTAAATGCAACATGTCAACAAAAACAAAGCAAGATAAATAAACCTAAACAGCCTCCTGATACAGCATTGCACAAAGTGCAATACTTCCCAGACACAGCTGCCTTGTTTGCTATTAGAATGGGTACTTTCACCGCTGGTGACATTGCATGTGTTTTTTGTTAATATGTATTAAAACATCCAAACGCACATTATGTCACTGCTGTTGACTCACTTAAACAACATATTGCTGCTACATGATTTTCCTGCCCAAGTGTTTCACCTATGTGATCTCTTCTTCAGTTATGGGCAAAAACTGGATCTAACCACAGCAAAAAAATGATATCATGTTATATTTTTTCCCCAAATGACTTTGCTCAGCACACTGTCTTTGCTGGTGCTTCCTAACAGTTTTCACTAATATTTTCTTTTGTTGACTATTGACAGACAAGAAAACACATTGGCTGTAGGTCCACAAACTCTGCAGATCACTCTGTGCGCCGGATGTAAAAATCAAAGTACTGCCGAGAAAGAAAGTAGGCACAGGATGATAGCAGGAGCATGTCAGCAGTGCTCGACCACACACCCGCACCTATCCATCAATACACTCCCACACAGACACACGCTCACAAAACTGGGACACTTCTAGGTTACTCATCAATTTCTCTCTCTTATCTAAAGATGATACAGCTGCTGCATTACCTGTGTCATGTGCCACAGCAGAGGGGTCACTGAGATTAAAAGCCGACCTCAGACTTAACTTTGAGATGTTGGCGCCTGTCACAGCAGGGAGACAGTGAGGGATTGTGCTGGAATGGCAGCGCAAGTGTGTCAGATCCTCTCTGCCTGCTTATAGACTCTATGGCTCTGCGGTGTGGAGTCGGGGCAGATGTTCCTTTAGCAGTGCTCGGCAAGGGAGCCCGCAAGGATTAAGTGGTTAATTAAAGTGGAACTGTTCAGGTTACAGGGCTTTAAATCAAAAAGTGCCTTTGCAATGTGTTCTAAGAGGCATTAAAGCGACACACATGTACATTTTGCTAGACATGCTGTCGCCACAATGGGAGCTGATTTTTTTAATGACATTAATAAGAGTTTTTAATGAAGCAACAGGCAACCTTTGTCTCCATAGTAATTCAGGTGCATTACTGTTTGGTCACGGCTTTAAAGATGCAGCAGTAGATGTCAGTAAGGATGCAGTTACTTTCTGGGCAGAGACCTCCCACCATTTCAATGGAAAATACTGTATTTCATGATTAACCAAAAACCACTTGGACAGGCTGTCCCCCATTATGTCTGGGAGGTACTCAAGTGTGAAGGTGTTGATAAGAGGCATCCCATGATAGCTGCTTCTCTCCCCAGGATCTCCAAGTGACCCTTTTCTACACAAGGCAATAATTGGGAGACAAAAAAAGTGAACAGATACAGAAATAATCCTCTTAAATGATCACCATACAGGATAAACAAATAAAATGAGTTATCTAATCACAGGGATATCAATTAATACCCCTAACAGGAAATCTGATCCGATCTGTTTGATAACTAGCTTATTATTAAATCATTCAGCCCCCTTTCTTCTTGCTATTATGGTTTTCCATTATCTGTTACTCTCTCCATTTCTATGCGTAATTATTATTAGGAAAAAAAATCTCTGTGTTGTGTCCTACTTTTAAACCTCCCCACTGAAGCTCCTTCACACTGCACTCACGCGCACTACCACACAGAAACCTAAAAAAAACAGGCCGCCGCACAATAAACACATACGGTACTTGTCCAACCTGTACATGGTTTTGTTTGTTTGTACTGTCCAGTCAGTATTGCCAAATGTAATCCACTGTATTGTCTCTCTTCCCTCCCAATTATTCTCCAATGACGGAAGACATCTTTACATGAAAATACAGTCAGTTGGTTGCACATACACCTTTTTTAACAAGGTCACTTTTGTTTCTGTGCATGCAATAAAAATGTTATTATGTCAATGGGCCGGTGACATTGACGCATAAATGAGAAATATACATACATGGACCAGAACAATGTAAGCTTTAATAAACAAATAGAATTCAAATAGAATTTAATAAACAACTATTCTAAATAGAATAGTTTATTGATTTTAATCATAAATATATGAACTAAGTAGATAGATAGATAGATAGATAGATAGATAGATAGATAGATAGATAGATAGATAGATAGATAGATAGATAGATAGATAGATAGATAGATAGATTTAAAACAATAACCTTCAGCCATGATGACATTTAGATGCTGAAACTGAGAGTGTGACCAGATGTTACGAATGGAGACAGAACAAGAGTAAGGGCAGTGTCTGGAACGGTGACATTTCCCTTCAAATTAGACAAAGATGATTAAAGAAGGGCCACTTCCTACTGGCACTGTCATTAAAAACATATGAAAGTTGATTCTCTACAGAGGTGACACCAAGGGAAAAAAATCAATTTATCATTTTTGGCACTTTGCAATGTTTGTTATTATGCTCATGCTTAATAACTAGTTACGACAATATACTATCGATGAAGTATATGAATATTAAAAAAGACATATATATCAAAATGCAGAGATTACTTCAGTATGTATTAACCAAGTGGTAATCAGCTGCAGCCAGTAACAGAGGATGCAGGTGGGAAGGAATTGAGTGGTGGATCTTAAAGCATGCCTGACTATAAGGTTAATTTAATTCCAAATGGGACTATAATTTACAGACATCATGTTGAAATGAAGATCATAAACTCATCAGGAAAATATTTAAGTTTTTTGAGAGGTAGGCACTAGCAGTTAATGTCACACAACTGCTTGTGAACGGGTCATAACAGCTAAAAAAAAAAAAAACATAGTCATAACAAAGAAAAAAAATGAATGGACTTTTTATTACAAAGGTAAACAAAGCCATAAATGACAGTGATGACCTGATTTTCTGTCTGACTGACTTCTGTAGGGCTTAGCAGTTATTTTAATGTTTTCAGCACCTTTAAAAAAAAAAATTAAAAAAAAATATATATCCCCTTCAGTCAACTTTAATTGGGTCTAAATTTATCTCTGCTGTGCTTTGTCCCTGGGTGTTATCACACTATCAGTATGAAATAACACAGTCTGCTGAAAATGATTTTTTGGGGGGGAGAAAGAAAAAAAAAACCACTGAGACAAGAAATCGACACCACCCAACTGCACCCCTCCACCTTCACAGCCAGAATTACTTCCTTAACAACAGTACACAGTACATGCATCATACCCTGGAAATGATGCAGTCCCACTGGGGGCGAGGAGGTATGATCCTTACCCCCATAATTTTACTGCCCCCATCAGGTGATTCAGGGTAATTTATGGAAATACAGAGAGCTGATTTTTAGGATATTAGTCTTGGGATGTGAATGTAGGAAAGAGTTCTTCCTCCAGAAGAATATGTTGCTGTGGCAGGTGACATTTCTCACTCATATATATGGCCTGAAATGGAGGCTACACTATTTAAAATTCTACAGACACCTGCACTGCCCCTCCGCTTCCTGCATAGCTGTCTCTGTCTCTGCTCTGGCTAGCATCTGTGCACACACAGTGCAAAGTTGTGACTGCACTGAAATTTCCCACCTATATAACAAAACTATATTTTACTTTCTTATTAAAATGGCATTTTAAAATACAGCCCTTCACCATTTACAACGTCTACTCAAAAACAACTTTACTTGAACATTTTCTCTAGTTTTTTGAAATTGTTTTAGGGGGAAAAAAAATAAGAGGCTTTTTTGTCTAGTAGAATTATGGTGCTAATAAACATGTCCCCTGATGAAGAGCTGGATTTTTGAAGAGAATGAAAAGAATTTTAAAGTAGCATTCCTCACACAAGTGTGGCTGCAGAAGCATTTCTGTTTATACGCAACACCACCCATGAATACTTGCCTGGGGCTAATGATAGTGCTAACTGTGCTCGTAATAAACTGCATCCAACAGCTTGAACCAATTTATCACATATTTAGAATTTATCAGGTATTGTCCAACTTCCTGACTCACTTTCTGCATGTAATGCTCTCTTTTTTGTCTCCCAACTTGGCTTGCTTGGGGTGCACAGTAACGATAATTTTGAATTTTCCATACTCAAAGCTGACTGGCTTGCCCGACGTCACCTAATGCAAAGATATTTCACTTCTTTGCTTGATCTATCTTCTTTGCTCTACGTCATTGACATGATTTGCTGAGCCCCATGTAACGTTAAATGAATTATTGCATTTGCGCTTCCATTACTTTTGGTGTGAATGCAACAAAACACCTTTTTTTTGGCATAAATAATACATATTTTTTGATTGATCTCACATTGATCACTATTGTCAAATTAACCATAATTATTTATCTCACAGTACCTTTCTGTGGATTTGAAGTCCACCTGGTACGAGCAACACAGTATTTCTGCACAGAAATTTCACACTTTACTAAGTGACGACATAAAAGAGGATGAAAATACTCCCATGATTTAAATGATGAATACAGTAGTTAAGTGAATCCATTCTGTGATTGTCAGGACCTTAACACACAGGAGGGACCATCTTTACAAACCATTAAAAGGACATACTGTATGTAGGGCTGACACATTTGTGAGTGGGGGACTTCCATTACTACAGCATACAATTAAAGTCTGCTGGTGCAAAATAAAGTTAAGGATTCCATTAGCCCGCCTGAGATAATTTTAGTTTTTCTTTTTTTGTCGCTGATGGAGCACCTCATCTGGGACAGGTGGGATTTACTCCCAGACTCAACTTGGGTGCAGGCTCTGCACCCAACCACAAGAGCCACTGGCGGCATTTGATGCATCATTGGCACCAGAAGCAAATGAGATTACAGCAGGGGGAATGGAATTGACTCTCTCCTTGACAGATTTACAGATCCCCCCTGGATAGAATAAAGGCAAAAAGGCTGTAAAACCTATCATCTGTGGGGTGAATTACATACAGCTCGGAACAACTTGTTTGGTTTAGGAAATCCACACACCAGCCTCTTTTGATTTACCTGCACCCCCAACACCTCACCCACCTTCTCACTCCTCACCCATCCTCTCAAAAAGGTACAGCCGTGATTCAGGAACCTAATTTTGTCAACATTTTTTTTCTCTCTTTTAATTACTGCACAACATTGTCCTTGGTTTCTGATCCAGTAGCTTCTTACTACAGAACAATTCCACATTGTGTTAACAACATATGTATCCAGAGACTTGTAAGAACATCAATTTTTCTGCTGGTCAAATAGACACAATCTGAATATGAGCATCTAAGGCCACTGGTGTCTCCTGGTCCCTGAGCAATAACATGTGGAGGTCAAATGTAGTTGCACAGTCAATTTCACAATAAAAGTGCCTTCACTCCACTTAGGGAATTCTGAGATAAACTATAGGACACTATATTAAATATTTAACCACCTCTCACCTCATGTTGCAGTCATTCCATCACTTTGATCTATATTATATTGATACCCACATGCACTGTACTTGCAGAACTTCTTGTTGAACTTCTACTCTATAAGAAGAGGCTCCTCCACCAGAATTCAGCAAACACTGAGGAAAGAACTAAAAAAATGCCAAAATAATACCCTGTTGTTAATCAAAATGTTACTTATTCACATGCATACATATGTGCACGTAACTGCTTGACATTTTTAAGGTGATGAGGTGACAGTTACCATTTCCTTGATATGACAGTGGTGAAGTTTAGACAAAGAAGCACTTAGCTATGGATGGATGGGAAAATATCATAGCTTTACCTTTGCTATTATCATCACAATATGCTCTACAATATTAATAAAAATATTTAAAAACCAAAAAAAAAAAAAAAAAAAAAAAAAAAAAAAAAACTGCATGACCGCAGCATCCATCAACAAAGGCTCCGATGTCTGGTCTGAAATCATGACCCACTCAGGTAAATGTTTGTTAGAAGATCACTGTTTGACAGTTGCTGAAGTGTCTAATTCATCCTGCCTCAAATAGTTGGCAAATATTGAACTATGTCACTTTAGAAATGTAGCTATGACGCATGCAAACCCATTTGCCAAAATGTAACATTCAAAGCCTTTTCTTTCTGTGCAGAATGTGCATATGTAACATTTGGGATGGTTTGCAGACAGGAAAAGGAGCAGCATTTTCTATGAAGAAGACTTCATATAGAAGACTTAAGCAGCATCCATAGTCAAGCCAGCGGATCACAACAAGTCACTATGAAGTATAGCAGATTTGTGTTTATGGGATTTCTTTGAAGATCTAAAGAAACATTCTGGATGGTACGGTGTTCTCATTAGCTGACTAAATGAAAACCACTGATCTCTAACCTGCCCTCCCTCAATGGTTACCAAAGATATTAACAATAAAGTAAAGCGTGTTTATTGCCTTGATCATTTGATAATAGTAGAAAGCAAACTCATATTAATTAAATTCACTGAGTGAAACTCCATCATAAAAACCTCCAGGACTCATCACCGAGTGTATAATTGATGCCGTTGATTAAAATATGCTTTGCATTGGTTTGTGCAAGTAAACTAAATGCTAAATGTAAGGGATTCATCAAGGTACAGAAGAGGAGGCAGCAGCGGCAGCAGCAGTGATCAACTAAACAATGACAGACTGTTGTCATTGTCAATGACTATGGGACTTATAATTCACAAAATGCATAATTCATATCCATATGTTCATAACAGTTATTTTGAAATCGAATAATATACCCTTGATTCAGGAATATTTGAACAAAGGATCACATGCATTCTGTAATGGAAGCATCTCATTGACTCTCTCACTGTGGAATAAAATCAGCTAAATTTAAACTAAAATGCAAATGGCAGCCTCACATACTGACAAATGAAAAATGCAACACATAATATTGTCAGTGCTGAAGGATTTAAACACTAGTCTAGTCTGTATTGTATTAATATTATTTTCATTTAATCAGACCCTTTACCTCATTTGTTATTATGTATATGTTCATGAAAATGTTAATTATCGTCCACTACAAAAAAAAAAAAAAAACAGGACATCACCAAACAAGCTACAGACCTACAGGATAACACCTTTCTGAACTAACAAGTCTCATGGCTCCATTTAAATGTGTCTAAACATGACGCTCTTATGAAAGGCCGAATAATCTTTCAGTCTATAAAATATTGATAAATCCAATGAAGGCAAGGACACATGCCCATTGCAGGCCAGTGATTATCATAGGCTATCAATGAAAGATGAATCCCTCTGATTGGCTCTTTGCTAATCATCACATGAGAAGTAAAATCTTTCCATGCCACATATTCCTGTCTTAAAGTCATTAACCATAGCTCAAAAACCTTTTTAAAAAATGATCCTTATCAGAGACTGGTTCCAAATTATTCAGTATATTTTTAACATGATGATATAATGATGGGATTTGACCGCTCAACCAGCTAATGTCCTGACTGAAAGGCATTCACACTTATTTTCCTTTTCAATCAGCTCTGCCGGTGAAAGGGCATGTCAATCATGAACACTTGAGTCAGAGTTTGAAGATGAGAGACAGAGCCTTACCTTGACAGAGAGATATAGTCCTAGGTAACATGATTGACAAAGGTGCAAACAATTGCTCCACTCAGATATGTGTGACAAGGGCAACTTTGGCAGAAAGAATAACTAAGAGGGATCACTGGCCTGAGACTTAGTTCCAAATACTTGTTTCAATGGGTTTAAGAAATGAAAAAAAAAAAAGATTCTTACACTAGAGAGTTACAGCACATCCTTACAATTTCAGGAAATTGTCCATATTATATGTCATAGGTAAAAGCAGGAAAAGGGCATTAGTCTAAAAATAAGACCAATCTAATGAGAGCTGGTCAAATATCACTGCAGCCCACTGATAAAAGACCTTGGTTTAAAAAATATATATATATATCCCCTGGGATATTTCAGTCATAAGATAGAAATTTAAAATGAGGTTGCCATTATTAGGAAGAATTAGGCCACCTTAAACATGTATTAAAAATTGGGGGGGAAATTGTCACAAAATAACACTGACCATATGTAGAAAACTCAGCGCACTATTTTGAATGAATTCACAGGCTATTGTATTGTATGTAGGATATTGTATACTGACACTGATTAGTGACGATGTCAGGAGGAATCTGTGCCCCTTTCATCAGCCCAAACAGTAGCGACGAAATTCAACTTTGTAAAAACTGACAGTAAATACACAAACCTTTACTTCATGAAGATTATCTATATGTATGGCCATGAACTCGCTAGATGGCAGTTTTTTTTGTTTTGTTTTTTTTTATTTACAGTAAAAATTGTATTCCCTAACTTTCTACATGGAAGGTTGAGGTTACCTATATAAATATGCTTGATTGATGTTACACAATTATAGCTTGCACTGGAGAACAGAATTTACTGAAAATAGATATAAAACAAATATTTACTTAGTAAAAATATGACATTTTTGTTGTCATCATAATAAGGTACAATTGAGTTCTAAGAGGCTCATCTCTTCAGGGAACAATGGTATATCCATGAGTGGAGAAATATATAGAAAGATAGCATGCAAATACTAACAGCAGCACAGAATTTGACACATAAATAGGGCGTATTTGCAAATGGTGCAAAATAGCATAAGATGGTACATGTGCGGTTTCTACGGGTACATAATTGCCAATGACATTTTTTCAGCCCTGCGCAAAGTCTGCTGATATATCTTTCAGGCTTTGTAGACAGAATATGGAAGCATATTTTGTTTACCCCGAGAGGTGAAGAAAAATCTCATGCTGCCAAATATTGCTGCCTGTTGAGTTGTTTGCTTCGTGTGAATATTATTATCTAAAGAGTGAAATGAACATGTCAACATTTTCACCAGGCTCTTCTCCCTACATGCGGTGCCTGCAGAGTAAGAGAGCACAACGTTGATTAAGCACATCAACCTGAAATAATATGTGGATAGTAACGGTGACAAAACAGGATTGTGAAAGTAAACTTGCCATCACTACTAATTAAAAAAAAAAAAATGCCGTTGCACTGTAGGACAAATCTTTTGTGCTGCAGTTGGTTGTTTCTGAATGCAGCTGAATAAATCTTTAAAAATTCAGCATAGGCTACATATTTGCTCAGTGTTTGTGCCACAGGTATTTCCTTTCTGTTTTTTGATGCAATTTGGAAATTATCCCTGTTACTCATTCTCACCTTCCCCCTTAATGTTTATTAATTCTGTAAACAAGAACTGACTCTTTGCACACTGGCAGCCATCTTACTAAAATACCAATTAATAAGGATAAGCCCAAATAGGTGAAAGAAAAGCATTGGATTTAAGAGGAAACCAAATCAATCTTGATTAAAAATGCCTTTTCAGGTTTTTGTCAAGGTGCGTCTCAGGGGAATATCTTTAGATCCCTGCAAAGACGTAGGCAGGTAATCCTTAATGCATATCTCTGTGTTTAAAGTTCAAATGAAGCATCCAGCTGACCTCCCACTGCATCCCAAAGCACTCTGATAAATTACAGTGCTCCCCAAGGAAATGGTAAACTTGGTTCCGCAGAACAAAAGGTAAGTGCTGATGTGCTTCATTGTGTTGCTGTGCTTATTGCAAAGCTCAGGTCAAGGCTGTACATTTTCACTGACTAGCATAATGTTTGCTAGCTGAATACAAGCATGCTCAAGGCCTCAGCACTAAATGCATAACAACGATGCAATTATGTCTAAAAGGTATGACCGACAATGTGTAAACAAAGCACGAAATATTCAGTCAGTATTTTGCACGTCCTCCGGTCAAACTAAAGACAAAATCTAAATGCTTCTGATAGCATATTTTTTATACATACAGAAAATGGCTTTTCTCATCCAAAAGATTCATCCTCTCCATACCACTACTGTAACAAGCTCTCATTTCATACGAGAGTCCACTGTATTACACAGGGGCCACTGAGGTCAGCTGTGCCTGCCTTGCTCCGTTGCCCATTGCTGATAAGCAGCCTCAGATATATCCAGCACGGAGAAATGTTACCCTTGCTTTTTTTCTGCTTCTGTTCAAATTGATCCGGCACCACAAGCTGGCAGAATGATCAAGTGGCTCATTAAACAGGAGAGGAATTAGGTCTGTATCAGATAGGAAAAACTCATGGCTGGCCCCAGGGGCATCTGTGTGGTTTCCTATTGCATGACACCTGTGAGCTCTGAAGGAGCTCAGACTTGTTCCCTGCTACTGCCCGTCTCAAAGGCGACGGGGAGTAGGGATGAAAATTGGTTTATTATTTTGTTTGGAGCAGACCGGAGTGAACTCTATACCCAGTGACACAAAGACAGGTTAGTTTTCAATTATGCAAGAATTTCCGACGTGTAAAATACTACCTTTGGTGATTATTCTGCACTACAATTAACTTCTATTTCATTCATTTCTTTTTTGCTTCTCCATGTAAACATTTGTTTCAAGGGAAACCAAGGCTGGGTGATCAAGAGGGTTATCCCAGTAATGCTTTCAAAACAGTCAACACTGACAATTATTGTGATAAGTCAGATAATTAAAAACAGATTTTTGCTCCGATGTGAAAGTTGAATACCAGTTAATTGTGGCTTTAAATGTCCTCATAGGCAGCAAACAACACAAACTTGCTAAGTGGATAAACCGTGTTAAACCGTGATAAACACGTTACTCCTCATAGTGGGTTTGTGCATTGTCCACACATTATATTGGTATGCCGTGCATATATCCATTAAACCTTACTGTGAGAATAACGGCACAAGGCACATTTGACTCTACGATTAATCTGACATTAATATAACATAGACACAATATAGGGTCATATTGATAAATTCCACTATACATTGTAATTATAGAAGAGTGCAATTTAAAATCAATTGAAATTTATAGTCAGGCAGGAGTTTTCTGGCATTCATTTCAAAATCTCATTTCAGGGTAATGTAAATCCTTTTAAAACCTTTGCAATACTTGACCTTTGATTGAACTTTGACCAATCACATTACAGCTCAGAGAGAGAGAGCTGGCTCTCCTATTTGACTGGTCTGCTACAACTACAACTCTGCATACAGGTTGCTCTGATGTAATCTACCAGCATGTGCTAACAATTAGCAGAGTTCCAGAGATTGTGAGATTGCCTCAGGCCATTTGTCGCAAATGAACTGATGTTCATCCCTTTTTGTTCAATTGATGAGGAGTTCAGGACAGAGAGTTCTGAAACATTAGTATTTTAATGTCCAGTGAATGACGTTCAACAAAGTACTATTTTTCTAAAACTGTACGTTCATTCATTCTGCATATTAAAGACTGATGAAATAATTATGATTTGTGATCAAGGGTAATTTACAGATAACAAGTCTTGGCTCTCTTGGTGAGACCAACTGAAGTCAGTTAAGAGGTGAGAGCCTGTTTGGCAAGTATCTCCTTGTTTTCTCCCCTTGATGTTAATGCTAAAATTAAATGTGTGTTTTATAGTTGCCTGCTATCTCCTAATACAGCCTGAAATTAATTCTCTCAGCTACAAGAACACCACTAGGTTTTTCATTCCTTTAAGTGCAACAACTGCCACACCAATAACACCACTGTGTTACAGAGAGTAAAATGAATAGACACGTAATATGCAAGTATTGTTGAAGAAACCAAGCCAGGCTGTGTCTGCTGAATATTTGGATTGTAATTATTCTGTTCAACTCTTTGAGCTGGAGGGCCAGAGATGCCTTGTGAATACAGTTACTACATAATTGCCAATGCTGAAAAGGAATATTTGGAAAAAAATAAACACATCGGATTGCCTTTGAAGCAAGTTCTATTAGATGGTTACTGTGACACCACATACACTGACACATGAGAGTGGATGAGGTGGCCAGGCAGCAAGGACAATAATCCCAGTGTGTTCTTCCAACTATCTGCCCTCAGATATGGACACAAGCAAGCATGGACAGCAGAACCTGGTGCACAGCCATTTTCTCCCTGACAGTATGTCTGATGTCGGCCCAAGATGCGAAACGGAAGAGGCTAAAACCCTCAGCAGATGGGGTAAATCCATCTGTCACAGTTGAAAGCAGGTTGCTTATAGGAAACAGACTTTTACAGAACTTCTACAATACATAACTGACCTAAAAGTTTTGTATTTGTTTTTGGTCATTTCAGAGGATAAAACGAGGTGCATTTGTCCTCTGCTTCTTAATATTAGTTAATGCAGTGGCTTCTATTATTAAATAGTTATTATGATGAACAGTTAGTCTACATTTGTGCCAAACATGAGGGTTGGGGATCCATGTTTGCATAAACAAGTTTTGATGCGAGTGGGTGGTGGTGGTAGTGGTGGTAGTGGTGGAGGTGGTGGCGTTGACCAAACATTAGATAGAAAATATCTAATTCTTTTAGTGTTAACACAACATAAATATAACATGACTTTTGCTGCTTGCTGTTACAAATGTAAATCAGAGCAGTGATACATGTAATACAGTGAAGAAAACTCAAGACATGATAACTGAAGTGCATTTCGTGCACAACAGTAGTAACTCAATGGAATTTATTGTGCCATTTGGGACAGAAAGATTGTTTCCTCCAAGTGTATGTGTTCAGTTGCAGAAAATGTTATTCGACCGAATTCAGCTGTTAATTTTATAAACGCTATTGCAGTCAGAAAATCCATAGTATAAATGACGTCTTTGCCCTTGCGTGTGTGGAGAGTGTAGCATCCTAACATTAACATTACTGAAACAATGGGTTGAGAATATAAACATCCCTCTACACAGGCACAACAGGAAGAGTCAAAAACAGAATTAATATTTAATTGTACACCATATCCTCTTCATAATTCAGCCAGCATGATGCACAATATGCCAGTTTTCTTTATTACTGGGCTAACAAAAATAAATTCTCCTGCATGTGGTAACCACTTAATCTCAGTAGATGAGAGATGATGAGAGCCAAATGAGCCATTATAGTGTATAATGGCGGTAACCTGAGAGCGTATCAACACCGTGGTCGCTGATATTCTCTTTCTGAAGAGGACTAATCACACAGTTCAAGGGCAGCGTAATTAAAAGGATGTTACAATGAGCTACAGGTATCTGTATTATATTTAAGTGAGCATGGACAATTTATGCAAATATGATTCTACTAAACACTTATTCAAAATCACAAAGGACTATGAAATATGTAATGAAATCATTCACCTCAAAACATCCCAGTACAAGATTGTATTTAAAGCTACCCAACTTGCTCATTACTAGGGCCTTTAAATATATTAGTAAATAATAGGCACATGCCATTATGTATTAAATCAGGGCAAAAAAAGAGAATAGCAATGAGTGGTGGAGTTTAGTCTAGCCATAATTTGGCTTACAAGCAGTGGGAAATCAAGCATTCATTTCAACACCCTAAAAACACATAATCAGAAGTCATTACAGGGTGACTTTACCTGAAGGAGGCCACACATGTTGCTGAGAAAACAAGCGCCGCTTGCTATCCTCAGCAGTAATAATGCATGAACCTCAGCATAACATATCTCACTCTTGGTACTGTCACTGAAACCCTGCTTTATTTCCAGGTTGAGAAGAGAGAAAGACACTGCACTCCTTGTTTGACAAGAAAACTAGTTTTTGCTGAGAAAGCTCAATGGTCCCCCCCCCGCACACACACACACACACAGACACAGACACACAAACAGCATCTATCTTTTAATATTCTCAGTTGCAGGGAAGACAAACACTTTCTCTGTTTCCTTCTCTATTTTCATCAACATTCTCAGTACACTAAATACATGCCTAATTTACTTCCTTCTTCCTGTTTTTCTGGCTCCTGGCATTTCCAGTTGGGTGAATGAGGTCATAGTGGGGCTCAATTAAAAATATGAAGTCATGCGCAATCTCCCTGCAATCGATCCAAAACAAAGTCAGCCCAAGGTGATGTCAAACACCCTACAGTTGTGCTTCATAATCATGCTGGTATTTTCTCAGTTGATCACAGCTCCTTCCAAGCCAGTGGGTTTGCATGAACCTTCACAGTGCTGTCAATATTCCTTGTTTAGAACAGTTAAACAAGCAAAAATCATTTACTGTGTTTCGCAGGAACTCATTTAACCCTGCATTTTAACACACACACTCAATTGGAAGCTTTTCTCCAGGTCTGTTTCTGTACTTTCTTAAAACTACATGACTAAAGGATTTGGTGAGTATTTGGGTGAGACATCTTTTGAAGAGATCTAAGAGGAAAAATGCCATCAGAATGAAGGATGTGGACCAGATATGCTGGGTGGTTTGGTCTGGTAAGCCTTGAAGTACTGATGGATTACAGAGGCTAAGGTGAATGTGTGTCCCTTACAGCAACTGCCTCAGTTGTGAATTGATGTACATTTTCCCTATTTGCTAAATATTTGCTGCTACTGACAGATACCAGTCTAGCATTTCCCCTGTCACAAAGCTTATTTACATGAAACAGTGGGTAAGTCAAGGTGACAGAGACAGAATTACAAATTCTGTGTACATTGGAACAAAGGCGATTTGGTAGATGAAGTTTTTGTATGTCGGGGAAGTTGGGTCATTGAATGTAATGGTGAGGAAAGTCACCTGTGCTAAGTAACAACTGCTGGAGCTGCAAAGGTCACTGAAACAAAGTGTACACATGTGAGAACAGATGGATATGATGCTGGAGTTTATTGCTTTATCATTAATGCCTCATACCCTGTAGGGAATAAAAATAAACTAAACTAAAAGCAACCTTATAAGTCAAAAAAAGCTAATTTGTCTATTTAAAATTATACTCCCACACAATTAAACTGTATTTTCATTTACATTTAATGAGAGAAAAAATTTTGGAACCCAAATTTACCAAATTACCTAATTTCTGTAAGTTTATAACAATGTTTTAATCACTTGTGCTGGGAAGGTGATGACCATGATGACCATGTCCTTGTGACGAATGGGGTTAAGTTTGGGGCACGTGTACATGGGCGGACCAAGGAAAATATGTTTTTACTTTACAATATCAACAAACTCTCCATAAAAAAAGACTGCAAAAATCTGCAACAAACATCCTGAAATTTGGTGTCATACAGGTTTTAACTATGAAGCCTGTATGACACCTGTATTTCTCATTACAATATTAATATTGTCCATGTTCTTGTTTAGCCAGCAATGGATAATTCAGTTCCACGATACTTAATTTACAATAATTAATTTGAAAACATTCATAGACGCACTTTGATACATGAAAGAAAAATCCCTGAGGCATGGACATGTTGTTCAACATTTACACAAGTACAGGATTTCCTCATGTCAACACGGCAGCATTTATGGAATCCATCATTACCCTGTAGCTTGTTGTGCTGAGTATTTGGATTTAAACTAACATTCAGTTATGAACAGAGAAACACCATATGGCACAATAGGCTGAGGTCTGCCTATGATGGTGACGGATACTCACAAGCTACAACACAAGGTCCAGCAGCTCGTTCTGGGCCATTTGTTTTGGCATTGATTTATGTGCCTAATAATAATAATATCAAGCTGGCAAATAATGACTGAGCATTGAACTGGTTTGTGACCTTGATCATTTTGGCCATTTTACAGAAAATATGAATAATAATACAAAAATGTTTCTTTCACTCATGGTTAATGGTTGGGTGAAGCCATTTATCATCAAACCCTGATAAAAAGTTTACACAGCCTGGATGTTTTGGCCTGATAGCAGTTAACACACGAGTTTAAATGGTTACTAAACCATCCTCACCTGTGATCTGTTTGATTGTAAACTGTGTAGATAACAAAAATCAGGGAGTTTCTGGGCTCCTGATAGACCCCAGTTGGTGCACTGATGTTGCTGAATTCTGAGCCATGAATTATCAACAGATCTGTGGGAGAAGGTAGTAGAGCTTTATAAAGCAGGAAAATGATATAAAAAAGATGTCCAAGGAATTAAGAATGCCAATCATCAGTGTTTAAATTCTAATTAAGAAGTGGAAAATGAGGGATTTTGTTGAAACCAAGCCACGGTCAGGTAGATTTTGCCATGAAACTTCCCTGTAGTGACAGTGTGTTGACACAGGGTGAGGTTCAGTGATGTATGTTACTTACTGGCAGAAAAGCACTCAGTAGTAGCACTAGTCAATCCAGCTGTTTACAAAGACTATGTACAACCACCTGTCTTGCTTGTTATACCCTTAACTTGACCTGAAGTCAAGATGGATTGTGTGTTGGGCTCAAACACATTTGAAGAATCATCTATTACTATGGTTCAGAAATTATGGCTTCCTCTGGTGGTACTAATAATAAATTAAGTAATAATAATTAGAGTCACCTTATTTCTCGCTTCAGCTTAATCTAAAATGGCTGCAACAGTGTCTGAAGTACAAGTGAGGAAGAGTTGTCTCCATGTGAAAAGTCGGTAGCTGACTTTGTTCGGCCTTTTTTTTTTCTTACACCACTGTATTTTAACGTTGGCGATAATGGTGTTACTTTGAGAGTTCAATGTTTTCTCAGGAGGTACTTGGTATAAAAATTTTGAGAACCACTGATCTATTATAAATGTGAGTCTGTCCATAACAATGGTGCAGTCCCACATCACATTTACTTTGGCGAACTGATGACAGAAACAACATGAATTCATGGAACATTTATTTTTGATGCAATACTATGTCGGTAACAGTACTACTACTACAACCTCATAAGAAAACTCTTAACTGGCAGGTAAACACAGAAATACAGCTTCTCTTTACCCAATCCACAGTACAAACACACACACACATTGCTCACAGTCTGCACTGGTGCTGGACGTCTCACTGCCATACAGTGTTTGTGACAGCAACATGACAGTATTCTTTTATGACTCCCTTATATTCCCCTACAGTGACAGCAGGGGAATGGAGAGAGATGCCACGAATCATGAAGAGGAATCCCTGTCAAGCCTTACCCTGAGGCTTCTCCTCCCTCGTGTCAAGATAAATAACTAAGAGAACCTCATGGGAAGCGGAGGGAGAAAAGAGACAGACAAGAAAAAGTGCCAGAAAAAAAAATGCTTTCCAGGAAGACGGCATTGAAGTATATCAGTCCTTCTAGATGAGCTATCATGCCACAAATGCTATTTCTTTTGATTGCTGAATCCACTTTGATTTTGTTGGAGAGGAGGAAAGAGGAACATCATGTGAGCGTTCTATTTGTACAAGCTGATAATTTATTGGGAATGCAATGGTTAATGTGCATTTTCATTGTGTATTTATTGAATCCCCTGCCATAAAAACAAAGCTTTAACCTTAAATGAGAGCGTCTAAACAATCATGGACACATTACCATCAATTAGCAACGCTAACAAAAACATCAGCCATGACAGACTTTCAACAGCCCTCAAGCATCAGGTATGACCGGTATCAAGAGTTAAAAGGTGCATATGTGTGAGGGAATTGATAATGACAGAACAATAAATTTGTCTCATAATACTACTGCGATAATTGCGTTTTTTTTTCTTAGGTGTTGCAATTTAATATATTTGTTCGTTGCAATTTATATTTGCTGGGTTTTTTTTTAACACTGAACTATGCGGGAAAAGCTGAAATCATGTACATTTCAAGTGTAAGTGAAAATGCAAAGACATGAAAGAAGAGGAAATCAAAGGAGAGTGCTACACAGAAAGTTAGTAAAAATTGTGCTCATCAAGGATGAGCTCAACAGTCTTTTCAAAACTCTCAAAACTCAATTGCTTTATGGTGAGTGCTGCCACTCACCATAAAGTACGGTGAGTGGCAGCACAAGATAACTGCATCTCAGGCATTGTGATGTAGAAAAATATCAAAATCCTTTTTTAAAATTGATTGAATTGAAGTTAAACATGAATGTTTTTTAGTTTCGTTTAGTCTTTATTTAAAGGTCATAAAACAGAGTACTGCACCAGATTATAGCTAATTAGCTAGTTTCCATTTGCAGTCCCGGGGTTAAAAAAAAAAAATAAAAATTATACAGTGCAATCTGACATAGGCATTAATATAACACAGTCACAAATGTCCACTCACTCCACATCACACACACACTTTACAAAGGTAAGTATATATAATTCATATCATATTTTTGACTTGAAACTAATGACACAGCTTCTTTTTAATTGTATTGATCTATGAAGTTACATTTTAAAATTTCTGATGTTTTATCACTGACTAGAAAGCATTTTTTTATTTGTTCTCTTTTTTTTTCTCACCAACTCTACAGCATGATCTGGACATTTTATTATATAATGATTTCAAACAAATAACTAGGCTGTTGCAAATCAGCAACATGGCCCCCATCACTAAACTAATTTAACCCAAAGTTTAACATTAGATTATTTATTGGATTCAGTTGATAAGGGGTCACTACTGACAAACATTAGTTGATATCTGTTTGGCCATTATCACACGAACCATATACGTTTCAGTTACAGAAACCCTCAGTGCCACACAGCTATCTGAATATCAGATGAAAGAAACAGGAACTATCCTTTCAGTTTCCCTCAGTCCTTGTTGCCAAACAGCAAACGGGTCAATAACCTATCATTATAGAGCTTCACACTTCACTGGCTGCAAATTGACTGCCTGAAGGATTAAGGAGAAAGGCAATGATGCCGATGCTGGAGATGAATCAACATTGCTCATCTCTCTCTCTACCTACGAAAAAAAATCTGGGGTGCACCGAAAATTCTTTGGCTAAAGAAAGGCAAGGCAGTGTGACCAGACATAATCCTGTCATTTGGGGTACTGTTGGGAAAATGGGAGGGCATATATACAATGACTTGGATCAATGTTCGGTCAATACTGTCCTGTCAAAAATGCCCAAAATGAATAAATAAATAAACAAATAATAAAAGGAAACAAAGCAAATGATCTATTTTAAATAAACAGGTTAAAATAGTTCTTTGATTTTGTCTAAAAATTCCGGGAAAAAATGAAAAATCTATGTATTTCTTAAATAATCAATACATTTTCTTTCTCTCTACCTAAACCTTAAATTAAAACTGTAATTCATTATTATCAGTTGCATGTTTTGAAATACTTAAAGGTAGGGTGGGAGATCTTGGAAAAACTGTTTGAGGAGGCTATATTTTAAATTCAAAAGTCCAAGCCCCTTTTATCAGACTTCCCTCTGAAGCCACACCTCCAGACAACTGGTAGGCTCACCAGTTGTTCAGGAAGAGCATTGAGATCACATGTATTCATGGGCAATGACAACATAATGCCGGAAAACAACAACTATTCTCAAAACATCACAAAGACATAAAGTTACCCTAACTGTCCAGTAGAAACAGGGCCTCTATGGCATAACTTGGCAGCCCTTTCTGGGCTTTCACTTGTCACCACCGTTCAAATGCAGCACCGATGTTCACTCAGGTCTTGGACCGCTCTGCATCAGACTTTTTCTTAGCAGTAGTTTTTCTCAAAAATGTGAAGTGGGCTGTTATAACCAAGGGCGTAGGTTTGCGTATGGGCGATGGGGACATGTCGCCACCCAATATTTGGAGAAAACCAGATTGTCCCTACCAATAATAGAGACAGGACAAGTGTATGCTGAGAGAAGAGACAGGAGCGAGGGTGAGTGTGTGACAACACAGGGGTGAGTTTTCAGGGCTGTCAGTCCAAACATTAAGCACACAGGCAAATTCTTTGAAAAACATGATAATGAGCCAGACCCTTCAGGGCCAAGGAAGGTGGCAGTAAATCTGTCCGGTCTTGGTTTGGGCTCTACAAGCTCGTGTGAGCTCTAATGCTGCCATTTCTGTGTCTGCGCATGTGCAATTAGTGCACAAAGAGGGGGACGCACATAGGGGGGAGGGAGGCAGATTAGATGGCAGTTTAATTGATGCATCACAAGCCAATTATTTCATTCATTATGATTGGATGGTGTTTTTACAGTCCTGTTCGCTCCACAGGTGATTGATTTTTGGGGATGTGAAGAGGATTTTAAACAATTGAGGAAAGAAATCTCCAGAAAATAATTTCCCACCCCACCTTTAACTCATGAAATTAACAGGTTTTTGTATTGCTCATGTTAATTGAACAGTCAGCTAAATGCATGACAATTATGCATGAGTAATTGATTACTTTAGTTTTTGTGGATTTAAAATAAAAAAATCACATGGAAGTATTTGTATTTATTATTATTATTATTATTATTATTATTATTATTATTATTATCATCATTATTGTTAATAGTAGAATTATACAATATGTCAACATATAGGGACATCTCTATCTGACCTTAGAAAATAGTGCAAACCATTCAATTTCGGAGACAGCTCATGGCAATTCTACGCAGGGCTTAATGCACATAGCATCATGGATTGAGGAGACAACCCTTCCTTCCTCACATTATAACAGCCCCAGCAACAGAGTGTGTTGATGTCTGTGCACCCCATGAGTTAAAATCTAAAGCTCAGGTAATTTCCTTTATTTATCTGTCATCTAATCCAGAAAAGAGAGACCTGGCTGACGTGAGAGGCAAAGAGCTGGGGAGCAAATTTGAAGGTAAAAGAAAAAACAAAATGTCAGTCATTGTGGCTTTAATAAAGCAGATATCCCACAGAAAAGTCAGCAAACGGGGTGGCAGCATTTGGAGGGAGACAGGAGCTGTTTCTGATTCGCTGATATTGTTTTATTATCTTTTGGAGTCATGGACAAGGTGCTGGCTGGCTGGCTGGGCTGCCTGTCGGTACAGCTAGGGTTGATGGGGCTAATGGAATTCGAATGCTGAGGCCTCATCTCTCAGTTTGATGGCTGGGTGACAGTTCCTGATGGATCGCCATCACTGAAGGGCCCCCTTGACAGTCACGCTCGGCTGATGAATTGTGAAATGAGACAGACATACAAAAAGCTGCGGGCAGCCCAGACCTGGACTGACTCTGCCCATCATACTCCCCACCCTCCTCCTTGGTCAACTGGTATGCTGTGTGCAACAATGAGTGCCACAACACCTGCATCAATCTTCTCCCCTAACTTGTTGCTGAGGAAATGCAGGCAGCTCTGCAGGGTGCCATGGAGACACATGGCCCAGTCTCGAGACCCCTCCACATTTTGAAGTCTTTTAAAAGCAGATCGTGGCAATATGTCACTCTGACATGTCTCTTAAATGTAGTCCTTCATGTCCACTCCCTTGTCACGGCAGCATTTTATCCACTTCACATCAGCGTCTACATCGGGAAGTTAACCAAACTGACCACAGTCGCATAATTACAGCATTATTGGTCAATAATTCCATGGTTAACTGAAGATGCTTATGAAAGCAGTGGAAAAAAATTACACACACTTCTATGTAACATAAAAAAAATCTGAAATCGTAGGAGCACACTACAGATATTACCAGTACATTTTTAATGTCCTGTGGATGAAAAAAATAAAAAAACAAATAAATAAATTTAAAAAAAACTATCCAACCTATTTTGTCCACTGCAGGGTTAACTGTAAAACATGATATGTGTAAATGTCCTGTAAGGAAAATTCAAAAGAGAAGGGAAAACGGGAATTACTTTAAAAACAAACATTAACAGAATCAATTATACCAGAGGGGCTTTCTAGTAATAATTATAATATTCCATTAAGATCATAAAAACGCATAATTTAACAGCAATTAAATTGTGTTTTTTGGTTAACCACTCTTAGATGACAGTTTAAGTTTTTTTCTTTGTTTTCTTCCAGGCCGAGAATTGATGAAAATAAGCATAGAACTGGGGGATGTCCAGAAAACTGCTGCCTGTGGACATTAAAATGACTTATTACATGTTTACAGTATATAAAGGCATATTTCTTTCGGTTTATCTCTCTCTCTCTCTCTCTCCCATCTTCCTCTCCCAGGGCTAATCTGCCCACTATCAGCTTTGGCTATTTATGTGACCTTTAATTGTAATCAAATCCAGCAAAGTGATACTGCAACCCAGACTCCTCGACCAAATGACGCCATTGCACATTTCTGCAAACTACAGACAAATGGGAACTTGCAGTTACAATAATTAAATGTCTACAGACATGCATATGTCATTCTGAAGCCTCTTGGATGAGATGTGAAATAAATTAAAGTGAGCTACCTACATTTTTATAACACACCACACATGTCAAACATGATTTCCAAGCAAATCATGAATGTGCTGCGTATATGTTTGCCTAGTTACAATCAGGAAAGTTTGCGGTTTTTACACAGCATCTATCCACTAAAAACATTTGGAATTAAACTGGTCTCTAACTTTCTAAATATTCAGGTGATATGATTTGTTTTAATGAAAAAAATCCACAAGGTTTATTCTTGAAGAAATTGAAAAATTGTTAATTTGATGTTCCCATTGATTTTTTTTCTCCATCTCTCATTCTAAAGTTCATATTTGACCAATTTGGCTCAACCTTGCACTTTGAGATAACAATACACTAAATGTTCATATTAAATTTAACAATGCGGAGCTTCTGGGCTATTTAAAGAGTTTTGCTTTTGATTTACTATATTTGTCTTTTTTTGGAAGAGAGAGAGTAAGCTTCCAGTCAAAGATGGTAAGATTTCATGTGCAGCCAGGAAATTGGAACAAGTAAGGAAGCTTACACCACTGACCTATGTGTACATTGTAATAGAGATCATTTCAAAAAAAAAAAAGTCACCATATTTCAGTGACATGGAAATGACTGCACAGTGAGACACTGAACAAATCACACTGAACAACAACTTTAAAATGTCATACATTTTTTGGCTACGAGAGCCTGTTCATACAATACTTCAGGTGTATTCTGAAGTTTTATACTTATTTATTCATTGATTCATTCAGTCAATCAATCATTCAGGTGGCAATCCCAGCTAAAATTGGGTGACACTCATCATAGACATTCATATTCACAAAATATCAAGTTATAGGCAGGCAGACACACAGGCTGTCAGTTGGATTCATGCCTATTTTCACGGCTATGTGCAAAAAAACAACATAAAACAGACAAACAACAAACAAACCCCATCATACTGTGACTCCAGCAAGTGAACTACCTAGTTTAATCTATTTAGCAGTGAAAGAAAGCCAGAGTGTGGAGAAAGCCACACACACATACTGCATTGGCCACATTTATCTATTCAAACCCAACAAAAACCTTGACATGTAAAAGCCATGACATGTAACATTTTCCTGTATACAGAAATGTGCATTGTAAATGGCAATACACAAATATTACATTTTTATTAAAAATATGGTGCACCACATGTACTTAAGCTTGTCCAGATAACGCAACCTAACCTGAACCAAACTTCAATACAATTTTAAAATATTTGTCCAAGACCAGCCTGACCCTTCAGTTCCACTTGGTCCTGACATGCTTGGACCTCCAAGACCAGCCTGACCCTTCAGTTCCACTTGGTCCTGACATGCTTGGACCTCCAAGACCAGCCTGACCCTTCAGTTCCACTTGGGCCTGACAAGCTTGGACCTGTTCTCCATGTTCCGCTTCACACCATCACACCACTGAAAATGTGTTTATTCAAAGGATACGGCATGGAGTACAGATAGAAACATAAAGATTATACAGTATGATCACTCCCTATAGGAGAAGGAGAAATAAAATGACTTCTCATGCAATATTTTTTGAAACAAATCCAAATTCTGTCTTTTGCATCACAATGTTATCACAACAGCTAGTGAATCGGTTACCTTCTGGTGAAGAAGGGCTGTGATCTGAGTGAAGCACTGATAACTGAGCAGAGTCAGATTTAAACATCAGAACAAGAAGAGAAAAAAGCTGAAAAGAGCTGTCATTTGTTCACATTTAAAGGTCAAGTGCCTTTACTCTTTCATCAACATACAGTTTTCCTCTGCTATAACATGACTAGATCTTGTTCCATGTCAGCAAAGTCTTCACCAGTACTCACATTATCTGACTAAATGAAGACAGGAAATCCTGTAACTTTTTACAGTTCATTCACACCACCTGTCCTAGTTTCCCTGCTGCTTTCACCCGATCATTGCTGTGTTCGTATAAGGAAGGATGAATCAGGCATGGTTGTGTGGCAGGAGAATATACCTTTATAAGAAGATGTTTCAGACTGGGCTTCTCAGAGACAGCGCTGATGAGGCTCCAAAAGACACATGCCCACTGTCCGGACAATGAGGAACATCTGCTCTCAAAAAGTCCATGGACAAGGATGAGATTGTTATTATTTGTATATAAAGAATGGAATGTGCGGTGGAATGTGCTCTTCTTAAATCTTATTTTAGAACAGTGCTATGTCCTACTGAGGCTCTGATTTTGCCTGTTTGAGTTAATGTTATAATTTATGAAGCACCAATTTCAGTCGATGTCATGTCCGTGTCCTGCTGACCATGGGCTATTTAATGGGTAAAAGGTTAGTTACCTTAAGATTACTGTCCCTGTAAAGCTGCCACAATGAAAATCTATTCTGTTCTGTATTAGTTTTTTTGTAAATAGCACTTCATTGGACTTTTCCGGACTGCTTCTGCTGCCATTTTGCTGCTGCAAGTGGTAGTAAACTAGTAGAGCGATTCAAAAATGATTATATACGCACACATATTTATCAGTATAGGGCCTAAGATGAAAAATATTGGAATTCACGTTCATAATCACAGGAATATGAATATGAATATCTATAGTATTCAAAACAATGTGCTTCGCTTAGAAATCTGAAGTTTGTACCTTTATGTACATAAGACATGTGCAACTGTCAGTGTAAAAATCTCCACCCCAGAGGGATCAATTATACATTTAGTAGACAATCTTATGTGTTGGAAGAAGAAACAGAGAATAGTGTGGATCTTATTGAGAAGAACATACATGTAGGTGTGGATGGTGTTAATGGTGATCATGCTGGGTGGTAGAGAGAGAGAGTGAGAGACAGATATATATCTTACCTTTTTGTGTCCATAAGCAGCTTTCAGACATGATATTCAATCTGATATTCTCTTGACACAGTCCAGAGGGGCTCTTTATGAAAATGTCACTCCAGACATTATCTAGAACTTCTAGTTAAACCAGTGGATAATGTCTGAGAGACACAGCAGGAGAGGCTCTGGATAATTCCAAGTGTCTGATGCAGACAATATCCTGCAGCGTCTGTCATAATGTTAATGGAAAATGTCTATAAACAGATTTAGAGCCAACAAACTGACTTCACAGATATGATGAAAGGGGCATTGAACCACCTATATCAGCTGTGATTGTTGTAGACATGCTGCCTCAGTTCCTCACATTGGCACCTTTCAATTACTACTTAATCAGACAAGCTCCACAATAAATTGTGACAAAATATTTTTAAATTGGGGAAAACTGATGTTCTGCCTTTTCAGTTTCCACACAAAATTCTCTATATGTTGACCCTTACATTGAGAGAAAAAAAAAACCCACCAAGCTCTTCCAGCTTGCTTTGATTGCCCCTCTCAGCAGGAGAAGCATATCCATGAAAACCTTTGGTGAACTTTCTTTTAAAAAGCTGCTGCTCTCAAACTGAAAGATTCACTTAGTTCTGCATTTCCTGAGAGAGAAAAACCATCCACATTCAATAGCAGCAAACGATGCAACATGAGCCGCCTTTGCAATTTCGCAGTTGTTCAGATAAGTGAGTGGAAATCCACACAAAACTTCACACTTCACGCAGTGTTTGAAGATGCTGCAGTGTGTAGGCCCATTCAAGCCCCTTTTCAAGCAAAATTGCCACCAGCAAACAATAACACAATGGAGAGGTGTGTCAAATTTCAGAGATCAAACCATACCTGCTGAGCATGGCACATGTAGACTACCAAACTGAAGCTGGACAAAGAGGAAAAATAACTGTGGTTTTTACCCTTTTGGGTGGGAGGTGGTTGTCTTTTTGTTGTAATGTATGTTGTTATGTATCTCTACTAGTTTTTTACTTGGGCATTTTCCTTATACCTTATACATGCACTGACTTCTAACACCCGTTTATTGTTGCTCACATCACTACACTATACAGTATATTGATCTTTGTGTTTCCATGTGAGTTTTGTTGTGTTTCTTTAATGATTAATGATGTTAGGGTTAGGTTAAGGGTTAAGGTTAGGCGCTTAGTTGTGATGATTAGGGTAAGGGGTTAGGGAATGCATTATGTCTAAGATGTCTCCTCACTGAGATATATATATATATATATGCATTATGTCTAAGATGTCTCCTCACTGATATATATATATATATATATATATAAACAAGTTAATTTGTGTGTCTGTCTCTCTATGTGTAATCTTCAAGCCTGTCTGCATTCTGGGTCCTCGTTTAGTCAAGCTCTGTAACACTGTAACTTAAAGTATAAGGTGCCAAAGGGTTCAGGTAACCCTGCTGTGGCTAACTGAAGACACATACTGTTTGATCGATGTACACTTTGAAGTGGTGGATGTTGCACTGAATGAGTTCTGGCTATACATTACGTGCATGTTGGTTGTCAAAAGTCAAAGCTCCACAGCTACAGTACATGAAACCTTAATTAGATGCTACTTGGTACTTCAAACACAAGGTAGTAATGGCCAGATTATCTGTGAAATGATGACCAACATACAACCTTGGTCTGAATATGTGAAGTGAAGATGTTATGTAGCTTATGTTCTTTATATTGTGGTAAATTAAAGGTTTATCAGTTGATAAAGATACTGTAAATGACACCAACCATGAGAACTTTAGATTGTCATTGGTCATTCTAGAGACAAAGTTCAAGTTCACGTTAAAGTTAAGTTAAAGTAAAGTTAAGTTAATGTGCACATCTTTTCCCAGTCCAGGTTGTGAACTGTCTACCTTTAATTTTCCAGCTGACCAGGCAGTGTGACTGTAGGTCCCACTGTAGGTCCCATATATGTTCTGTGGGTTAAAATTGAGATTAACATTGGAAACTATGTATATTGTTAGTTTTATTTATTTATGTATTTATTTATTTGGCAATATTTAACCCACATGGTTATTGCTCCATTTTTTCATGATACTTTTGGGGATCAGCTCATTCAAGATGAAGCCGACA
Organism: Brachirus orientalis; assembly: GCA_016785285.1. Taxonomy (NCBI): domain Eukaryota; kingdom Metazoa; phylum Chordata; class Actinopteri; order Pleuronectiformes; family Soleidae; genus Brachirus; species Brachirus orientalis. The sequence continues at coordinate 817,126 of JAFBJR010000081.1, read as the reverse complement.
TTGTCATAAATAATACAAAGGTCATTGTACCCCTCCACCACACAACTCAAGTCCTCCTGTGTGGGGGACACTACGCTTCTTTCTCCGGTCCCCCTGTGAGGAGGACACTCACTACACCTTTCTCCTGTCTTCCTGTGCGGAGGACTGACACAGAGGCTCAAGGCAATGATGCAAGAGCTGACGTAAGGATCCAGAGCCAAGTTAGCTCCAAATAGTTACATTTGTAAGGAGGAACCAGAGGAACATAGCAATATTCAATTTGGCTATACATATACTGTTTTACCATGTAAATGTTGTCTTGACCTTACTTGGTGTACACATGGTGGTTCTGGTGTTAGTAATGTCCATGTTTCCTAGCACAGTCAGTACTAGATTTGCATGCAGCTAACCCCTCGATTAACCTACCATCCCATCCTACATAAGTGGCCTTAATAAATATAATACGAACGCACACCATTTCATGATATCTCACTTGATACAGGGTACTGTCCTTACACAATACTTTGTGTCCAGTGTACATAATTCTGCAGATGCTAGAGAGTGTCAATGAAGTTCTTTGAACACTTCACCTTCAACTTCAACTGTTTGGCTACTTTAATTAAAAGATGTACCAACATTTCCTATCTCATAACTGTCTACACACCACTGGTCTTTGAGGAGCACATAATAGACAGAGGAGGTTAAATAAAAGTGAATCTTATCTTCCTGCATTTTGGACAGACGGGCTCGCCTTCCCTTCAGAGATATGGATCATCGAGATGGCCTCCTATTGGTCAGTGCCTCCAATTCACAGCTCAAAGTGAACAAAAGTCAAATTCATATGTAAATGTGCATTTACATATGTAAAACCTTTCAGCTTCCATGAGAAAGAACTGACATTACTGCAAAATGTTGAGCATTTAAAATCCTACAGCGACTTTTGTCTGCTTCACTGCAACTATGGGAACACATTTTAGTTGTTGTAATTTACTTGAGCCAGGACTATATAATCATCTAATTTTTATTTAAATGTCGTCGGATTGCTTGGTAAAACAGTGGACTCTGACAACTAACACAAAATGCAAAGATAATTTTTGCCTGTTTCCATTAAAAACACAACAACAACAAAAAAAAACCCTGTACATTCCACCTTAACCTCTCAAGGTCGGGTCTTTAGGCTCTCCTTAAAATCCTAAAATCACAGAAAATAAAACAAAGCATTTAAGCATCAAATTAATGAGTTCATTATGATTAGAACATTTCTCTGTACTACTACCATTTTTTCCATATGAGTCATTGGATTCATTTTCCTTAAAACATTAACACGTGGATATAGTGGATTGAAGAAAATCTTTTTTTCCCCCCTAATTTATATTTTAACTTAAGCAGTGAGACAATCCAGATTGCATTCAGATCATCTATTATGTAGGAAGCATTTGTAATGTAGGCACTGTACTCTGCACGGTGCTACTTATTCTTGTGATCTCGTGATGCCGCATTTATGCAGAGTCAAGACAGACAAACAAACATTGAGGACACCACAGTGACATTAACTCTAGAGGTTAAGATATATATATATATATATATATATATATAAATACACATTGTTCATAAGTCTTAGGCCACCATTAGATTTATTGTTTTAGCAATGCTATAATGACCATCCTGTACAATTATTTCTCAATCACTTTATTGGAACACATCCTGAAAATATGGAGAAACACATATGCAGTTTGAAAATAACATATTTTTCAGAAAAAACAAACAACAAAAATGCTTCTATAATATCAAATATTTAGTGCGACCTACATTTACACTTGAACAATAACACAACCATGGCTCTTTAAAACCTGGAATGGAACCCTAATGTAATTGGTAAAACCTGTGTTTCTCCTACTATTTCATGCCAAAAAGTAGCTGCTGTGAAAAAGGTCTATTACACCTGGTTTACTCAAGACATATTTGAGTATTACATACACATGTTGCACAAGTTAAACTCATCGACAGGTTGATCATATAGTATAAGACTGACTTTTAGTCACATTTTTTCAATCTAAACACCAATGATCACAAAACTGACATAAAAACAACAATGCTGGTGGTGGCCTAAGACTTATGCACAGTACTGTATATATATTTGGAGAAAGTATTTGGACACCTGACCATTACGCAACAGTGACTGTAATGGCATATTAAGCTACATGCAGTACTTTAATATTAAGTTGACCCCCCCCAACCCCCCTTTGGAGCTATAACAGTTTCCATACTTCTTGTAAGACTCTCAACATTTTCCAAGTGTTTCTATGGAAATGTGTGCCTATTTATTCTGTAGAGCATTTATGAGGTCAGACACTGATGTTAAATGAAAAGGCCTGCCTTGAAATTGCTGTTCCAGTACATCCAAAGGGTGTTTGATGGGGTTGAGGTCAGGAAAAGGGCCTTCTTTAAGCTGTTGCCACAAAATTGGAAGCACAGCATTGTCCAAAATGTCTTGGTATGTTGAAGCTTTTAGATTGCCCTTCATTGCAGATCAATGGCCTGACCTAAAAATCTTAATGGAAGATCCTGAATTAAATTCTTAAGAGGTTATATACACACACACACACACATATACGTAACGTCATTGCACCATGCATGAGGGTAATTTTATGTGTGTCTTTTGTTGGCTACTGTAGGCTTTTGTAGGTTATTAAATACTAAAACAGCAACCGTGTAAACAGGTTTCCATCAAAAATACCAACCTGTAAATAAGATTTAAAGAGCAACAGCTTGATTCTGCAATAGTTCATCACTATCTGGTCCAACCACTGCACAGACAACATTATGCCCAAAACAGAACACAGGTAATGTTGCAGCAAACTGCACAGTCAGGCATATGGTGGCTATTCCCCCAAGAACCCATGTATTTTCCCAGGGGATCTGACAAGCTGGACTGCTGCAGGAGAGTTAGCCAGCTGCAGCTTAGCCATATGTTTTCATGTCATTAAAGAGAGCGCCCTGGTTATACCTGATGCACCACACACAGATGATATGTACACACAAGCAGAATGATTCCATACCAACATGCAGTATGACCTAGAATTGTTTGATTGTTCCAGTCACACAAGTTAAAGTTATCCAGAAGTGTTCGGATTCAATGCAGAACAAAGTTCTGTTACTGTTGCAAAAAAATCTGTCAAAAGACACTGGTTTTACACACATCTGATATATACAGTAGAACTCATACATACATATACAGTAAACCTTTACTTTAAACATTTTTTTTTCTTTTCCTGAAGCATCCATGAATGATGTATGGCCTGTTACTCAATGCATAACATTGTTGTCTTCAAGTAAAAATCTCATTCGTCACATCCTTATATGACTGCTGCTTGCAACTACATTATACTTTGTTGTAGAGTACATACTGATAAACTATTCATTAGTAGTTTAAAACCTACAGTATGTAAAATAAAACCTGACCGAACAAAAATCCCTTCCTGAATTTAACTTGAGGCATAAATAAATGAATAAATCAGATGGGAATGGAAATCCTGAGCTATAAGACACATACATCCAGTCATGTCTATTCACATGTATGCAAAATGTAAAGTATATTGTATATTATTTACTATATACACGTATTTAGATGTATCTGTGTGTGTGTGCAAGGATGGCTAGGAAATATACTGTAGATTACATGCAACTGAATAGGGCTAAAAAGAGATAATGTTTTTTCTCGAAGCATCACAATCCTCTCCATGAAATCATAGCAAAAATCAGCAACAAAAATTAAGCTTAGCTATATTACACGTCACCACTGACACATCCTTTTCCTGATGTAAATTTTGCTTCAAAAGCTGGGTGAAACCATCATTTTAGAAATATTATTATGACATATACAGTATGAAAACATGTGCCAAATTGCAATATTTAAACATTCTACCCAGTTAAACCTTTACCATGTTACCAAGATAGCAACATTTTGTGGGACACCACACTGATGTTTGTTGTGGGAGTTATTAAGCTCCTTAACCTCTTAATCGCAAAAGTCAAATTAAATGGAAAATATTTTCACCTTTCAGGTGTGGTACTTCCTGCTGCATATGGGAGACATAGTGCATATTACACTGTCCAACAGACGATGGGACTTAATATACAGTACATACTGTGTATTAGCAGTCAGCAACATGTCCATCACAACTTTCTTTATATACTTTGGGCAAAAAAGGCACAGCAGTGCCTCCCTGCAGTGTCCACTGAGTGTCTCTGAAATATTATTAGAGTTGACTGAGGTAAATGTTCTCTGCTAGTGTGAGGGCCCTTTTGGCCAGCGGCCACCTGGTGACAATGTTTGGTCTCCCTCTCTCTCTCTCCCCCCCTCCCTCTCTCTCTCTCTCTCTCCCCCCCTCCCTCTCTCTCTCTC
>JAFBJR010000081.1:610403-812606 GCA_016785285.1 Brachirus orientalis | reverse complement strand
TCTTGCTCTCCCTCTCCCTCCCTCCCTCCCTCCCTCGGGTAAATGATTGTAATTAAATTGGCGGAAACAATCTTGAGAGTGGACTTAATTGATGAAGAATGAGAATCACGAAAACGAGTGGGGGGGAAAAAAAGCAAGGAGGTGACAGAATGTGGAGGCTTTTCGAGAGTGCTGGTGACATTTCCCACTATCTCCGTGAAAATAATTGTGTCTGCCTCTGTGCATATGAGATTGAAGGCACTGACGTCTGTGGTGGGGGGATAGTGGTGGCGTTGACAGTAGGGATAGTCTGTATGCATTCCCCTATCCTTCAGCAAACAACAAGCATTGTAACGATCAGAAAGTGACAACTGTTGACTTATAATAGATTCTGTAACCCCATCCTTATTATAGTGTGTGCATTTTTATAAAATGATCCCCTTGTAGAGTAGTGTATCCCAGTGCTTATCGTGACATCATGCTGTGATCACATGCTTATTGCATTAAAAACTGAGGATCCAACTGAGGAAGGTGGTGGAATACTGAAGAGCTGGTTTCACAAACAGATGCAATACTCTAATGACTGTGGCCATGGTTCCAAAAACAAAGCAGTCACCAGACGATTACAGAATTAGGAAGAGAAAAATGCAACTATGCTTACCTGTATGTGTCTACATTCACAGTATATCTTTGTATTTTTATTGCAATACCAGTAAGTAAGACTCTTGGATCACTTCTCTTTATTCAATATCAACCAACAAACTAATCTCCCACAGGGTCAGTGTGTTCCTTTAAGAGGTCCACTGCAGCTTTCCACTTTTCAACCATGCTTGCTCTGCTCCTGAATAAGGTCAACACAAAGGGCTTAACACTGCCAATGTGATAGCTGCATGAACATCTGTGATGGGGAGTTGGCATAGCTGGCAGGAGCTGTAGCCAGCTGTGTGGACCCAAGGATCTGCCTGTCCCAATGCAGCGCCAGGCCACAAGGCTGTGCTGCACAGCAGAATTGCAAAGTGAGCCGAGCCCGGCTGTCTTCTCATCAAAATATCACTTTGCTGCCACTGCAAGCTGCCTGCTGCCAACACCTGGGCTCCCCAGTGGAGAGGGAATAAATGCTTGAAAAACACAACCACAGCAGCCAAATGTGGCTTATAACTACCCAAAAGGGTTTTAAAAAAGTTTGGAATGTCACTCTAGATTGTCTTAGACGACTTAAGTTGTGTGACAGTTATTTGACACAGAATGACAAGGAGGGTGTTGAAGGCTGTAAACACAAACACGTTATGGATGTTATGCATTGTCACAAGCACTCAAATGTAATTATATATTCGGTGAGTGCTTCCGTTTTTGAATCACCCTTTTCTACATGGAGCAACGTTGATATGCAACACAAAAAAAGTCCTAATCTTGACAAGGCTGCTGATAGTGTGGATGGCTGTTCTTTCCATCAATTACTAACTCACCTTTAGTGTCATTAAATGCAGTAACTGATTGCCACGTAAAAGTCATTCATTTTTTATGAGAGCAGAAGAGGCAGGCAATAAGCTGTAGAGACAGTCTGGGCTTCTTCAATAAACAGAAGCAGTCATACTATTACAGCTCTGACTTCACAGATATGGAGGAAGAAAGCTGAACCTTACTGTGAGGTTACCATGCAGTTACTGAAAATGTTAGAGGGAATGTGCATGGCAAGAAAAAGTGGCTTGATGTCAAAGGTGTGTCCACCTTTGACATCAAGCCACTTTTCTACCCCATGCTTTTCTCCTCTATGATAGCCAGGGTTTCCTTTAAAGCGGAAGATTGTAACTTTTAAATGACTCCCTGAGCTTCTCAGTACAGCAGTTTTGTTGTTGTTGTTTTTGTGTCTGTGGTGACATTTCAAGGCTGCAAACAGACTGAGGCATCTTACGTCACAACTGAGCAGGCGAGGGAGAAGAATCACAAAGGGCAAATAAAGCAAAACCGCTTCATACATCAGCGTTATGGCTGAAAACACATCTACTGCTAAAAGTAAACCTGGAGGTTTAGTAGGACTTCACAGTCATATTTTAATTGGAATCACAGTTTTAGCTTCTCACAAATGTGATCAACCAAAGTCGAAAATGGGTACTATGTCAAGAGCAATCAAGGGTTCCCTAAAGGGCTGCCAGGTAAGTTAAAAAACGTTTACCAAAAACATTTACCAAAGTCCTGTTGAAAAAACTTGAGACAGTACTGGTTCTGCCACTGTGTCACTCTCTTTCTTTGGTTGTGATTATGTGTGACTGGGGTAGAAAAACTAGGTCAAATCAGAAATACAGTGTTATGATAATTAGTCAGACATCCAAACTCTGGAACTTTCAGAGACTCAGACAACTGATAAAAGAGTCTTGAGGATTATAACCTTAACACAATGACATGCATTCCTCTTATGATATCAAGATTATAAAAGGTTCACTTCAGGTTACCTAATACCTTTTAACCTGCAGGAGCTGAAAGTCAGCCTTCAGTCCTTTGTTGGCTCCAAGACATTAAAAGAAGCAGGTTTCTGGGTTTCTGGACCTCTACTGTGAAGACTCGAGGCTTCAAAATTATCTGCCTCAGGTCAGAAACCTTGGATCATGATTTCAATAAATTCTTGAATCCAACTGTACAGACAAGCTGAATTAGCACCGCATGTCCTATGCATTAATGTTAGTCTCTGTTGGATATGTGCGTATGTGATGGCCTGGCAGGAAATTTGTTTATATTCCCAGATGTCCACTTTAACAATATGGTAGATTTCCCTCATGAGCTGACAATATGGATGTTATAAAAATGTTGGTAACTAGAATACTGCCCATTTATTTTGTTTCTAAATTTTCTTCTGGAGATTTTCTTAAAATAACACATTTACATGCCAAACATGGTTTGTGAGTTCACAGTGACCTTTGCCATTTTGCACTAAAATCTAGCTTTGAGTCCAAGTAAACATTTGTGCTAAATTTAAAAGGATTCCCTTGTGGAATTCCTAGACCTGGTTCACACCAGACGCATGGCAAGTGCATCGCAATGAATTTTATTTCAGTGCCTGTGTTGACAGATTAGAGTGCTAACAATGTTTATAGTGTTCACACTGCATGTACGAGACCTCTCCACTGTCTGAGGCGCTCATCTATTTTTGAGTTTTAGCATCTCGTCTTTTTTTCATACGCACCTCCCAAGCAGAAATTGACAGAGAATCTGTTGATAATGATATTGACATTCTACCAGCAATATTACATAAAACTAACACCTTTCACAGTAGTTTTAGTGCATAGGCTGAATCTTACCAGCTGTATGTGGAGAAAGGGGAAGTTAAAACTACAAGAAAAACTATGTCTCTTTCTCTCACTCACAGTCCATCTGAGTTAACAAAATTCAATTGATGTTTTTAAAGGATAAACAAATAGGTGGTGTGGGGACTGGGGACACGAGCAAGACACTGGAGTCATACCATGCAGCAGCAATGCACATGCCATGCATCCAGGGTGAACGAGGCCAAAGTTTAAAAAACAAAATAAAATAGTTCTTGAAGTAACCATTACCTACATTTTTGACAAGAAAAACTGAAGCAGTTATTTTCGTTCAAGTGAGTGTTTGACTCAAAATAAAAAGTAATTTTTTATGGTGTTGTTGATATATCTTGTTCACAGAAATGGAACGGACGGAACAAACAGCCAACCCGAAAACATTATGCCTCTAGCCACGACTGTCATCATGCGCTGTGGGATAAAAATACAACACTGAACCATATATTAAAATAGAATAAAATCTGGGGCAAGTGAAAGAAAATCCAAACCCGGCAGATTGACACTCATTATCCTGAAAGAAAATGATGCCTTTTGTAGCTCATAAACAATGTCAGGGTGGGTGTTAGGTATTCAGCGCATCTTTGCACTGCAAGAAGAATTTAACCTGCTTAGCTTGATGAGGCAGCTCATCAACTGTGCTAGGAGTGGACTAGAGTGGAAGTTGAGATCCTACTAAACAAACAGCTGCATTAGCAAAAAGAAAAAAAGAAAAAAAAAAACATCTCTTAGTGTCTATTCACAGGCACGATTTCGGCAGTTAGCCTGGAGGCCATGTGGGGTAAAACAGCAGGAGTATAAACTTCAAAGATTGTCATCCAGTAACGTATGCTGCTGTGAGCCCAGATGTGATTCTGATGAACTTTTAGAAACAAGCAGGTCAAAAGTAAAAGGGGTGTGACAATAAGACACAGTGAAAGGAATGAATTCAGACAGTAGTCTGTTAGACTGAGTAATTTTTGGAGTAAGGAAGGGAGGCTAGTTACAGTGATGGAAATGGCTCTTTGATCCTCCATTAGCTGTCTTCCTTTCCTCATAATGTACCTTTCCCTCTGCCCCATCGATTGCGGCCACTGGATGCTGTCATTAAATCAATTCTTCCCAGAAGAGAAATGGTTTGTGTATGAACAGTCCTTGCCCTTACTATCAATGACAGCACGAGTAGCTGCATTGAAATGGATAAGGATGAAACCAGAGACAACCAAAGTGAACAGAGCAGGAAATTTATTTTCAGCCTGCTCCAGCCATACTGTTAGGCATGCATGTTTGTTTCAAAAGAGGATGGATTGCCACGTGTACATGGGCCACCATGCACACTATTCCCAGGCAGTCAACAAATTGTTTCAGAAATCTTCAATCCCCCAACCCTTAAATCAACAGTGTTTTTATTTGTTTTTCTTTTGCTTGTGAACCAACAAAGAGTGCCTAAACAACACTTAGCCAGGACAAGATGTGCAATGTTGATGGTTGACACCTTTTGCTTTAGTAAAATAATTTCCTTTCTCACTTAGCACAGTGGCCTAAAAGGGCTACTCTATGATCAAAATTCTTCGAACGTATGACACAGATTATGTAAAGTAATGGATGCTTTAAACATTCCTGCTAACCTACTTTAACTGCAAGTCTTAAAGCATTCAAGTCCTTGATGCATTTGCTATTAGACCCATTTCATGTGTAAGATTAGAATTAGTCATTACATCTCCACTTAACTACCTCAAAAGATTAATTTGAGAGCTAACAGTCAAAGTTTACAGACACCAGCACCAACATTAGACAGAAAAGCTTTCTGAAACTAAAATGCCATTTAAGGTACAGCTGCAATGTTGCAACTTGTCATAAAATCTCAATTTGAACATCTCATTGTCTCCCTCCGCAATATATCAACTTATTTGACACATTGGAGGGGAAAAAAAAAAACAGAGTGGGTATGTCACTCTGTACCCAACCAGTGTGACACCCATGACATCTACAACTTATTTCTTCTGTCTTCCTACCTCTCCCATGCTGAGGTTCTTTTTTTCCCCCTGATGGAGAGGGGAAACACAGAGACAGCTGTGCGTGGTACAGTAGAGCTCTTCTGCCACCAAGTGGCCAACTACATTGAAACTTTATTCTAAAAGGTGCATATTTAGATCACACAGAGACAAATCTAATTTGGCAGGATCATTGTGCAAAAGCATTCTCTTAATGTCTTAATATGGCCAACAGTAAGAAACACCTGACGCAACCCGTTAACAGAGCATCAGGGCAGACACAAAGCCCTACACAGGAGGCAGCCAGATTAGCCAGGATTTTGTTATACCATAAAAAGTTCAAGTTTCACTGACTGTGTCCAATTTACCCACTGCGACACCCCCTTTGCTTTTAATTAGCACTTCTCATGGGGACCCTTATCTGTAATGGACTATGCTCTTAATGAGGCTGTTATTAAGTTGTTTTCCTCAGGGCTGATAGACTTGGAGCCACCTATGGCATATAGGCTGATAATACTGAACCTTGGTTAATTCCAATTTCTTTTTCTGCTTAAAGGTGCACTGTAAGGTTTTTCTACCCCAGACCAAGCACCACAAGTAGATAGTCATGCTAGTCAGAACAGGAAAGCTCGAGATTAAAATTAAGAAAAGACAAGTAATGGGTTCTTGTCCCTCTCTCACTTTTCTCCCTTGCAGACTGAATTCTTATTCCAATAACTGAAGAAGGGGATGTTCAGGATGGCTCCCTTGGCCTTTCAGAGACCTGGCTGTCTGGCTCGCAGGGTGGTATGATCTGCTCTAATGAATGGGACTCCAAATGAATGGGTGCTTTCAGGGATGGAAGAGAGGCAATCTAGGATGGGAGGTTTCTGTCTCAGGGTCGACGTGGTGGGTACGACTTTTGTGCGTGTGCATCATGCTCGGAATTGGAAACGTAGACAATGAATCTCTGTGCTTCACTAACCAATGGTATTCCCACTTTTTTTTTTTTAACATTTACTAAATCTACTACCACAGTTACAAGATCAGGTGAATGGTAACCAGACTACAAAAGGGTAAGCAAAGTTATCAGTTGCCCAAAAATAAGAGGGACCTTTAGATAATGAGTATCTGCACCACAGTAAAAATTTAATGAGACCCCTCTTTAAACTCAAGGCTGACAACAGCTAGTTCCCAGCCTATATGTCTATCTAAATAATTACTACAGAAACAGCAAACATTATAGGCTATACATTTCAGGTTGGGTTTGAAGTGGTTGATGTACTGTTAATATAGTGCCCCTCGAGATCTCTTTTAACAGAGCCCCACATTATCTTGGAAACACCTCAGGTAGTAACCCTTTTTTTTGCTCTCTGATAGATTCTTATTATATATACCCATGGGATATGCATCATGTATGGGATGCAAAAAAACAACTGAAGCTTGGCCTCTACTAAAGCATGTAGAACTGTACAAAGCTGTTCAGTTGCACAAAACAGGAGACACTGCAAAATGCAATAGTGCACACTGCAAACTCCATCTGATTCTTCATTGACTTGTAAATATTCAAAGAGAAGGATGAAGCTGAAATGCTTCTCTGTAATTTTTGACCCTCTGGTAAATGTCTCCTAAGTTATCAGGAAACTATTGTATTAGATGTCCTATGCTCATGATGAGCCATATTGCAGTCAGCTGGCTGAAAATTCATATGTAGTCTGTACAACATGCTTTGTAAAGTCTTCACAAACACAGCCAAATTACCGCCAGACCGGCTGCATTTTGCCTTGTACCGAGAGTAGACCAGGTTGGAGCTGGTGAGCTTTCAGCGCACCTTCGGCGCAGCCTTTTGGCACGAAATTGTCACTGCGCCAAGCAGAATCGGAAACAGCAGAATCTGGCGCACCTTGGTCTACCAAACTGCCAAATTCGCTGCGCACGGACAAAATTAACACTGCACGGGCTGCGCCACCTTCTGCTGTGCCACAAAAATAGGGCCCTTGGTCTTTAAATGGTTGTGAATGGTGGTTGTCTCACTATGTTAAATGCCAGCAGTAACCACTCCACCTCTTGGTGAGACTTGTTTCAAATACATGTGAACTATGACAATTTAAGCAACATTGATAGAACAAGTATAAGATCATTTGTCAAAATATACACTCTTGAAGACACACTGACCAGGTAGTGGAAGGTTATGTAGGTAGTGTGGAGTTGTGCACCTTCACAGACATTCAAAATATGTTATAATAGTATATATTATGTTCATAGTCAAATAATGAGTCAAACTGAGCTGAGATACCAACCTCTTTAGTGGAGGTGTGCAATTTGAAAACTGCAGACCTTGCAGGAGTGCTATTGATATTCTAAAACGATAAATACAAGCCATTACATGGCAAAGTGTTCTGTGGAATGGAAGCTGTAGCTCAACTTAATCCCCCATCTTCTTGTGGAAATGTACATATTGATTGTATTTCTATATACAGTTATGTGGATCTGAGCACAGAGTTTCCAGTGCTTACTGCAGATACAGTATGTAGGTTTTTAAGTAGCTCCTGCTTAGTGCATTCTATTTTTATTGTATTTAAGTGTGTGTACTCATGATGCACACATAAGGAACCAAATGCACTTGCTCTTATAATGAGCTGTGCATGTTAAAGTTTGAAACTGACAGTAAACATAATTTTGGCTTTTTATTCTTCATCCACGAAGAGCTTGACCATTCCATTCCACCAAAACCACTGTAGGTGCTGCCTTCCCAATTCTGTATCTGCTTTCTGGACATACTTTATTTCAAGTAAAGTCGTATTATGTTTACTTTGTACAGTAATAAATCCCACCATCTTTGACCCCATCACCAGATCACATGCTGCAAAGCATTGACTCAGTGGCTGATTAAACCATTCTCTTGTACTGTGCAGTATTATCACCAAGTGTGATAATAGTTTATTTAGTCCCTGCAGGAAACTGTCCCCATGTGAGCTGATCTGTCACTGAAACACTGCAGTGGGTGACACACATCTTCAGTCCCTCTGCAAATCATCACATGTGGACTGTAAAATTAAGCAAATAAAAGCCAGTGACAGCTATGACATCTGACAAGCAAACCAGTAATTCCTTTTATTGGTCTTTTGGATTTCTTGTTTGTTGCCACAAATTTTCATTGAATAGAAGGCTCATTTCTATACATCAATATGTGATTTGCACTGGATATCTATTGAACAAGTGGTGGTTGGACTATGAGACTGGCCTTCACACATACTATATACAGCTGGAGTCATTCTTGCCTGCAGGTATATGAGCATGCATGCTTTTTTTCTCTATGTTTATTAGTACACACCATTCTCATGTCCTGTGTCATCTTCTTCATTTTGATTCTCCCTTTATGGGTCACCACAGCAGATAATCTGCCCCCATCTTGCCCATTGTGTCCCCCTCTGTTACACTAACTGTCCTCATGTCCTCATCCAGAAAAGTACTGTGAAATTAGTTACAGTGCCACGGATATTATTTAATCTCAATGATGAATATATGTGTTAGTGCATGTGTCCATTTAGCTATATTGTTTGGCTTTGTTTCTATGACAGTAATGTATAAAATTAAGCTGTCAGACACAAGGTACCGGATAAATAGAAATAGTGGCACAAAAATAAACAGACACAAAAAACATATTGTAAAACATTTTTTTAAAAACATTGTAATGTTGTTATAAAAAGGTCTTTGCTGACCATAGCAATTATGATTGAAACCAATGAAAGAGTTAGGTTAAAAATGCTATATATGCATTCCCATTTATTGTTTATTCAACCCATGTGTTCTTCAACACAACTATGTGTTTATTCACATTCACATATTATCATGACAATGCAGCTGCAATTTGCCACAAGTGGAAGTGTTAGTGGATACAGATTTCTTAATTTTCACAATAGTGTGAGATTCAGGCCATACTACTTTAAAAGTTAATGATAAGATCTGTCATGTTTTCAGTCATATTGCCAAATACAAGGTGTATCAGTGTATCAAATCACATCATACAAAGTGCATTAAACAGAGGTGCTTAAACCTAATAAATATTCGCTGTACCCACACTTTCTCATCACCATCTCCAAGGTATGGACAACGGTAAAGGGTGTTGATGGCTTAGTGGTTAGCACAGCAAGAAGATTCTGGGTATGATTGAGTTTGCATGTTCTCCCTGTGTTTGTGTGGGTTTCCTTGGTGCTCAGTTGCAGTGCCTCTGATCAACCCTCTACCTGACCTAGCAATTTCAGTTATAATGACAATAAAGATCCTTTCTTTCCTTGCTTTCAAAGGGGCTGTAAATGTATTTGCCAATTGCAATTAAAAAGAATAAGAATAATAACAACAACAAGCTAGAGATCTATCTAGCCTGTCTGGTTCAGGATGTATTATTGCTGTATCAGATGTTCAGCAACAACATCAGCTCAGAAGTGGTAGAATTGAGTGGGACACTATAGAGTGATATGAATGCTGCTCAGAAGTGATATTTGTGAAAGCCAAAGAGTGAAGTGACTACAAAACAGCAGATTCAAAGTAAATTGAAACAATTACACCTTTCAGGGATCAACACTTCAAACCAGCACAATGTTAACTGATCAACACATGGTCTATTCATTCAAATTGTTAAAATCTTATTTCATGGTAGAGTTATGTGGCTGGTGTGTTGCCTATTTTCTTTCCTTTCTCTCTCTCAATCTCTCTCTCTGTCTCTCTTTCACTTGTACAGACACACAGGGAAGATCCCTATACAGGGATCTTCAAATGGATCTTCAAACATATTATATGTGTGTATTAGCATGCCGCAGGGGGGAAGTAAGATCCACTCACAAGTGTTCACTGGAAAGATGCATTTTAATGCCAGGTGTGAACAACCTGTGAGTGAAGAATGGATATTAATATCATGTCTGGTAGGCCTTTACAGTCCATGTCATAAAGCTCCAGCAAAAAAACAAAAGAACTCCAGCAAAAATAAATGGTCTTTTGTAGAGTGCAGCATTTTACTGTAAACCAGGCATTCAGTCATCAAGGTTGCTTGGCCTTTTGTAATCATTCAAATTACTGTGGAGGCTGAAGAGGTTTCACTTTAAACCTTAACGTCAACGACAAAGCAGCAAATCCTTCCATGGCACAATCAGGTAACATTCTGGCAACTCAACATCAGTTTAAACACTGATAGAGCTCACGCCAGCCAGATTTCATTCCATCCACACAACAGTATAATTCACAATCATGTCAGCCAGCCTGGATGAAATGATATGGTACTGATTGGTCACTGATAAATGAAATATGCAAACAAAACTGACACCAAAAAAACACTCATTTTTCCTGCTACATTCCCAGACAGTTCTGTTTTTGCTCATGTGATGAAGATGAATAACAGTGCTTTTGCCTGGCCTCTGCCAGGCAAAGGCACCCAGAAGATGGGGCTGGTGCTCTGTGAAAGGCATACCCAGGTTTGTCAGGCTTGCGTTTCTCTCCTTTCCTGCAGCAGCAGTACTGTATAATTGTCTTTTCTGGCCATAGCATTCAATCACCCTATCTGAGCCACTATCTGATTCTCTGACAGGCAATAACAGTTTACAGCCTATAACCAAGAGAAATTCAGGGTTGTTTTCGTAAAGAATAGATGCCAGGATTTCCCTATTATAGTACATGAGAACTAAACAAAACAGCAGCATGCATCCGACAGTGTGAAATAGCTTCAGGGAATTTGAGAGTGGTGTCTAATCCAGAAGTGAGCATCCCTCCTGTATGTACATACAGAACAAACAAATGAGTGCATGCACTCGTTTGCTCTCACTCACATAATCGCTCATAACTGAGAGAGACAAATAACACTTATTTACATAAAACCCAGCTCACATAACGGTGCCTCAGAGGAAATGATTAGTGAATATGCAAATAAACAGACACTGTAAACTTTTGTATTACGTGGAGAGCGCAGCACAAGATACATGAAGTCAAATTGTGAACATGAGTTTTTCAAACGGTGGGCATCACCGATGTGTCATATGTGTTGTAGGTCTTTGGATTGTATGGAAATAGTCTAAGACGCAACTGACTGACTGTTGATTTGGCATCCTAAAAAGGTTTTCAATTCACTTCAATCTTTAGTGCAGACACACAGGAAGTCCACAGAATAAAATAAAATTTAAAACACAGGTAGAAAAATGAAATACAAAAGTACAGCTACAGCACTCGATTTAGAGAAAACGTGTACAGAGACACTTGTGCTGTCTAGATGAGTACAAAAACAGCTCTACCTTGGGCTGGTTAGAGACACTAAGATGCTGTTTTCTGACTCATCCAAGCATACACACTCATCCAACACATAAACTTGTGCAGCAAATGTTCTTTGAAGTGCACTATGCTGTCTGGGAACCTGAAGCAGCAACCTCATTGCATTGTAGGCCACGATGGGCCTTCACATACTACTTTTCCTGTAGTTGCCCCAAAGAGGATCTGTATACATGGGTGTGCAAAAGCTTGAAACAATGAGTATTTTAATTTAAAGGAATACTAAACATACAAAGCAACATATTAGCCTGAGCATATTTTCTATTTTATAGCACTGTATATAGATCTCTGCCATCATCCATCAGTAATTAACTTGTGCCACACAAATTAAACAAGAAAAACTACTTTCCCCTCCTCCCTGCTTTTGACAATTATGACATTACTTATTTGATGCCATAGTCAATGACATACTGCGAGCACACCTTCAGCAACAGCTGCAGCCCAGCACTACATGGTCTAAAAATGACTAGGTCATGAGCATACTTTAGATACAACAGTAGATCCCTGCTCATGTCAGGGATCTACTATATATTCACCCCAAATTCAACTTCATCCTCTTGAGCTGAGCCACAAAACTGCACGTCAAATGTCCCTTTTTCTCTTTTATGTTTATGAATAAATCAACTGGATCTAATTATCTTTTTCATACTGACACTGATTGGACTAAAAAGTGATAATTGGAAATGGTTTTGCCACTGGCACAAAAAGGCGTTATCTCTAATATCTATGATCACCTGCATGGCCTATAGATAACTTCATTAACAATATAGTTCAAGCTGCAGTGAGTGTAAATGACTGTGGTAAAAAAAAATGTCCTTTGTTTCCTTGTCAGTGAATAAACATGTAGGGAGTATGGGAACATTTCTGTGTGGGAAGATTTTGACAGGACGCAGCCTTGATTTGATCCAGCAAAATTACAATGAGCTCTTCCAGACTCTAACAATCCAGCACGCAGCAGGGAGGTTTGAGCACTTTTGTTCACAAGGCAAACTGATAATTCTCTGTTCCCAAAGGATTGTTTCACTGGTTTGAGCTTCTGCCACACCAAACACACAATGCTGGAGTGTACAATCTGTCCCGGCATCTCTCAAATGCTGTCACCATGGACTGCTTTTAGAAAAATGCTGAGGGGTGATTAGCACTTTTTGCATGTGGTTTTTCACACTTTTATTCCATTTGCCATACTTTTGTGTCTCCAAAGAGGATGATAATACAATGAAGGAGCTGATAGGCTTTTACAAAAGGACAGGACTGAGTAGGCCTCCATGATAGTAGTTGTTTTCTCTTTTCTGTATGCTTCACAAAACAAGTCATCTTGTCCTTAGGGAACAATTCCTCATGCAGCAAATTATATTAAATTTAGACATTACAGAGAAAGGAGTTGGAGGTTGAAACATCATACCTAGTGGCTATGATGGATAGCAATATCTCACAAGTAAACATCTGCCTTCACGTGGTGCCTAAAGCATCGATATGTCTGCATGTGTGTCTGATTTTCCAGCAGTAAGTGTGTGTTACTATTATAAATATAACACCTGTGTTCCATTTTCCGTCATGACATGTGCTATTTAACAATGGCATGCAGAAAAAAAAATGAATGGCCACAGGAAAGTCACGGGTTGTAGAAAGCCAACTTGCTCAAACAGGAAAGCGTCAGCAGCAACTAAATTTGTGTTTCCTCACAGACAGGATGATTCATGTGTCATTAAGTAAGCTACACAATTAAATAGTGTCAAATTAGACGTGCAATAACAATGAGAGGCACATGGGAGCATGAGTCTCTACATGCTGGTCCATTACCTCTGTCCTCTCTTCTCATCCACTTATCCAGGCTGTTACTAAGCTACGGATGCTTTGAGGGAAGAGGGAGAGACTTTGTGACAGAGGCGTAAAAGAGCATTGTTTTATAAAGTTTTGCTCATTGATCTGCCAAGGAATTTCACTTTTTTTTTTTTTTGTTTTCAACAATATGCCCTGAATGACATCGCTGACTAATAGAGCTGCCATTAAGGAAATAAACAGATGAAAATGTAAGGAGGCAAGGCGTGTGAGGGATGATGACAGGACATTATGAGATAGGGAGGGGACAGTATACAATTTTATTGTACAACACAATAAAAAGCACCAACATTAAGTTCACCCATATAAGAGCATGGTGATGTAAGAATGGGGAAAACAATATTTCATGTGAGTGACCTGAAAATGCTGTCTAGCTCACCAACATGCTGTCCATTTTTAAGTGTCACTAGAAAAAAAACTTCATCTTTCCAGTTTGTTTCCTCTCTGTGCATTTTGAAGCATATTTTTACAATTATGCCCTTAATTGGTAAATCACAACTATTACACAACTATTTAAATGTTCATATCACAAGATTAGCAGAATAATATCATTAAAATGAATGAATTATTTGAATTTTTACTTTACTATATGAAACCTCTCTCTCGGTGTCTCAGAAGGATATCAAAAGGATACCAGTAGGGTCGAGGGATGCAAGGGTTGAGGGATGACAGGTGAATGGATGATCATCTCTTAAATAAAGGAGTGTTAGTTGTCGAGTTCTGTGTCTGAGCAGATTATATGGCGATACACTGAGGAGGCTGGAGCAAATGCTGAGGGTCTAAGTCTTTAGTTTTATAAGATTTAGATTTAGCTTTATAAGTGATGGTAGGGCTGAATGAACAATGGATGGGAGAAGGACCTTTGTTAATGAACATAATGAAAGAATCAGCTATTATCTTGTAGGTGAGACAGGGACAGGTTGATGAACGGTTGAAGCAGGTTGTATGGGTGGCGCTGCTGTTGTGAGGGTGAAGTTTTTAATACATGACAAAAAACATTTGGGTGTTAAGTAGAAAGAGATAGAAGTTAATTTATGTTACAGCTGCAGTGTTAGTGAGCTAAGGAGCCAGAGCCATTTTGCTGAAAATGGCTGAGAGAATGGAATGGAATGAGAGGGAGGTGCTATAACCTGAGCCCCACCAGGGGTCGCTGATGGTACAGGCTGTAGCTTTGGAGGCGATGGAGGTGCCCTGATGTCATGAGACGCGGCCTGCAGTGGAGGCCTTAAGGTGGAAGTGCTGGAGCCTCCGTTGTCTAGGTGATAGTGCCATCTGAAAAAATGTCTAAACAACTTTGCCTTGTTGTAGGTGCAGTTGCTGTCTTTCCCCTTCAGAGGGAAGACGTGGGTATTGTCTAATTCTTGAACTCAGATTTGGTATGAGGGTGTGGAGATGGAGCAGAGCATGTACTGTGCAGGGCACCATAGTTACAGGCCGCACAGGTGAAGGCTGTTAATGGAGAGATAGGTTGACTGTATTGGGCTGGTGAATATGTAATATTATAAAGGCTTGGCTGGTAATTAGAGGAGTGGCCCTGATCCTGAACCTAAGTTAATCAGTTAACTTCATTAAAAAAAATACAAAATGATTTAAAGATTAAAGTTCATTTCCAAGACCAAACCACATGACTATGATTTATTCAATCTGGAGTGTTTATGTATAAACATGTTGAGGCACATAGGGATATGGATGGAGCAGATTAATCAGCAAACTCAGTGTGTGTAAAGAGACCAAGGAGTCCAATATAATGCCCATCTTACCCTGTTGTATATCCGATAGAAATGCAAATGCCTTGAAATGTCTAGAACAAAGAGAAAAGGGGTGTGATGAAGTCTTTCATTTTTACAAGAATTTGCTCTATACCTCTATACCTTGTCTTCTCTCCAAATGTCCTTGGGTTCACCAAACAATTTTGCTTTTAAAGACATACCGCAGACAAAATACAATGTGATGCATTTCATTGTCCTCTAGAGGACAGTAGAGCCACAAATAATTTAGTGGTTGTGACTGGAGAACTGAGAAGTGCTATATCAACTGGCTCACTCTTTTTGTTTTCTCATCTGCACAGGGCACATTTACCCACTTTCAGTTCTGTCAGTCCCTCCTCCATTGGCAGTGAGGATACATAAGAGATTGGTCCACCCACAGGGATGATAATTGCACAAACACCAGGTGAGGCATGTGAATGTACAAGATCACAAGAGGGCAATGGAGAATAGGTGCTTTTCAGATGGGGTCTGTCCAGCTGCGGCTGGGTTGATGTGTCAGTGTGAGCTGCCGGCAGAGACAGGGGCGGAGCATAAAAGTGCAGCCACACTTTCTCCGTCTCTCTTAGTGCCAGTGAGACAGCATCATGACTTTTTTTTTTTATTGCAGAAGCTTTCATGCTGAAAATGAAAACTATAGAGAAGGAGTAACCTCGATAAATAATGGTCAAAAGGTGTTCAATACTTTTATGTCATGTGACACAGTGACATAACGCAGCACCGCAGGAAGTCAGGGGAAAATTACAAATCATCCTACTTTGTGACTGGCATCCATCAAGTCAACATTCTCAGAACAGCTTTTTAGAGTTTTGTTGTATTGCTCTATTGCTGTTGTAATCTATCGATCAGACTTGAGATCTTATGTTTCAATCGTCAAATAAATGAATGAATGAATGAATAAGTAAAATTGTCGTTTCCTATTCATAGCAGCATATTCAGAATCAGAATGAAATTAATTATGATGTATTTATGTACTGTACAATTCAGTGAAGTGCCTTCGTTTAAGACATAATGCATCTAAAGGAGTTGTAACACAGTTCTGGGTCATCATTCAGCAATAGGCAATTCAGCAGTCCCTGTGGGCCAGCTCACTCACTCACACATTCACTTACTGGGGGATGACCCAGATGATAAAAGACAAAAGACGGGGAGACAAACAGCCCCCATGGTCTAGCTACAACAACAACAAAAAAATGATATCCCACTTTAGGTGTTCTCATATTAGTTTTATGCCATGATTGAAATTTGAGTTTTTAATAAATTTTATTATTAGTTTCCCTTTTTTTTTTTTAATAAACATTTTATTTCCAGGATACCAGGGACCTGACTACACATGCACTCCCATACATGGCACTAATATGGAGACACTTTCATATAAACATAATTGTGACGGCTGAGTCCACAGCCACACAAGGGCATAAAGTCTGGGGATATTCACTCTCTAACACCTTTTTTAACTGATACAAATGTTCATAAATGCACATAATTAGGTTAAGTTTGTTTTATTTTGCAGTCACAAATTAAAAAGTACAGTCATAGTTTTGTTTCAAAAAATACACAGCATATTTACACCCACCTTTGACATTACACAGTACTCTAAATGAAGCGCACACATTTAGTTTACTCTGTTTGTCATTTCATTATTTTGATTAATCTCTTTCTTTTGTTTGAATTACCATGCATGAGGTCCAGCTCTCCTTCCTGGTTCGGCCAAAGGATGGGGCTGAAGGTGGAGCCTGGTTAAATACAGAGGCCCTGGACCAAACCAACAACTGACAAGCAAGGGTGGGGGGGGGGGATTTATTATCTTTGCTTTGGGGGTTAGTTATTGTGTGTGTTTAGTTTCCCCTCTTAATTTAAAATGTCTGATCAGCCAGTATACTTCATATGTCCCCTCTTCGTCTCATTTGGTCAGGTCAGGTTGTTGAGTTGGTTTTGTTGGCGATATTCTTTTGAATAATGTTTTGTTAAGTTGACCTCTATTTTATTTATTTATTATTTATTTAATTTTTACTAATTTGCAATTTTGATTTGTAACTTTGAGATGCACATAAAATAAAATTGTTATTTCTCCAACATCCTGTGTTCTTTTGCATTGACTGCTTGGTCTACAACAATAATCAACTGATGAAATCAGACCCTTGCTGTTCGGTCTGTGCGCTGACATGAGTCACAGGCTCTCAGAATCTAATCTTTGACACAGGACATCAGCATAATGATTATCTGAGTCAATGTTCACATGTTAAACAGCAATCTGTTTAAAGTGTTTAGAGACCTGCTCTCTGTCTTTGAGGATTATGAGGATTATCTCTCCCTTCTTTCCCCAGCACCTTATGACTTAAAAATGAATGAAGCACAGAGCATAAAGTGCACAAAGAAGAAATCTGCCAATGCATATGGCTTTTTGAGCGCTAAAATGAACGTTTTAAAAATACAGGTGAAGAGACTGAGTAAGAACTAATATAAACGACATAGCATTTTAGTCCCTCTACTCAAAGTGGATATAAAAATATGGGAGAAACCAAGCCATTGGTCACAATATTGACTGATAATAAAGAGGATTGCAGTTAAAAAGTCATAAAATATGTAATAATGATGACATGCAATGACATATTAATACTTTCCATAAAATAGTGAAACAATAGAACATCTAAATTACATATTTGCAATTTCAAAGTTAAGCCTAAATTGACATAGAGTTAATTCCCTCTATATTAATGTAAATATAATAAAAAGTTTTTTTTTAGTTTTTTTTTTTATTCAGTACAGTTAAAAAATGTTTCTCTGTTATTCAGAGTTTCTGAATTCAAAAGCCTTGTGTACTTTGCGGTCTGGAAGTGATTAAAACACACATTAGTACTTGGCTACCCATGGTCACTCTTGACGGCTTCACCATGAATGCACACACTGTCTGCTGCCCTACATAATCACTGGAGCAACAAATGTACTGTATATTTTGGTGATACTGAAAACATTCCCCCACAAGTGGAACAACGTCCTCCAGGTAAATGTTTGATTAACACTGCAGAGACCAGCTGTTTTTAGAAATGAATTTAGTTTGCCATGTGGGATTTCTTGACAATATGAGAAGAGCAGCACAATGACAGCTTTACCCTTGAATGGCTCAAGTGTTGTACCCAAGTGCTTCTATCTTAATAAAAATAATTGAATTGGGTTTTGTGCCTTTCCTTATAGAGTGAATTGAATGACAGGTGGACAAAACATGCAATAAATTATAGTGCTGTCCTTTAATAACAGTCTGTGAATAACTCAGTCATTTGAACCCAACTAATGAATGTACTGCTATAAACAGGATCCACTGTAAATGCAATATGTTTGTTAAAAGAAAATGTGAAACATTTTTGATTAATTGCACTCATTTTCTGTTTAAGTGTATGTGGACCTTGATAAACAAATCCCATCTTCTGTACATCTGAATGGGGAGCAGGAAGTACACTCTAGAATACAGTAGGCGTAACTGTGGATATGAAAGTCTATAAAGAAGATTGACTACAGAGTATTTTATTGTGCCCTAATGTAAAATATTCATGAGTGAAGCAACTTTAATGAGCTTGTTATGCAAAGCATTGTGCAAATGAAATAGAAATTCTGGTATAAACATTTTCTGACTTTGCTGCAAACATCATCTCAAAGAAAAGGATTCACACATTTCAGCACACAGTCAGATTATTATTAATAATACTATATTATTATTATTATTATTATTATATGTAGGTATTGTTTTGTATTTCAAAATATAATGCAATTTGTCCCTTTGTTTTGAAATGTGCTATAAAATTCTTCTGCTTTAAACTCTGAATGGGCAGTAAACATAATGGAACTTAATAGATCCCTTTTCTTCCAATACATAAGACTACGCCCCACCTCACATGACAGGTTAAAGATAAGAATGTGCAATGGAAATAAATGTATGGATGCACATGATCTACACAAAGTAGATCTTTTATTACCAAACCCTGAAACCCTGAATTGCACCGCCACTAGTCACAGTGCAAAGATGGTAATGTGGCTCAAAGAGTTTTTACTTCAAAGAATAAGAATTTGTGCCTGTGAAGTAGCAGTGTGTGCTTACTGAAGGATGTGACAGTCTATGACAGTGGTGTGCACTGGGAGTTAAACAATCATCATCATGAATGACTGCGATTGTCTTATGAGTTAGATAATTAAAGAACAAAGGCATCCCATAATTGTAGTGGAATTCATAACCCTTCAAACGCTGTCATAATGACTACCTGCGATTAATCTGCCATGCGAGGTTTGCTCTCTCTCTTCCCCTGCATGTGTCTTAATTGAGTTCCTGTTAAAAATACTTGCTGATGATTTGTGTTATTTACCTCCCAGCACACATAGCACATGACATAGCAGCTGTCAAACAAGAGAGAAATTCAGTGGCCAAGGAGATCTAAACAAATTTCTTCCCTATAGGTGTAACATAAATACCTTTGACTGATGTCTAGATTTTTCTCACATCTGCTAAAACTCGAGAGGATAAGCAAGGCAATGCAAACCAAGAGGGGGCCCCCAAGGGATGATTGATTATATATGTTCAACAGCAATTTAGTAAGAAACTACCAGAGCTGTAGTCTGTTATGTTCAGGAGACAGCAACACCATGATCAAAACAATAGAGTCAGCATAAGGTCATTGGAAAATATAAAGAACAGATTAAGCACCATCCCCGCTGGACTGGCCATTGATGGCGATTTTGGGCCGGGCCTTTTTTTCTTACTAACAGTACTAGTATTAGTAATGGTTATTAGTCATGATACCTATTAGTAGACTAAACTGGTAGATTGGCCCATTAGCCATGATTGATTCTGGGCTGGACCAATTACAGCCGAGGGCCGATGCCCCCTCCCTCCTGGGCCTCGGCTGTCAATCAATCTATCATATAGAGAGAGAGGAAATCAGAAGGATGGAGAATAGCAAGAAGCGGAAAGGGTGCGTGGAGAAAATTAGAGAGAAAAAGTGTCAAGCCCTTCAGGCAGATGCTGCGTAGTGTGTTAAAATAACACAGACGTTTGTTGGTGGCTATGGGGAAGCTTCAACTTCAGCTGCAGGTAACGATGGCGGAGGTGGCTGTCAGGTGGATGAGGGGAAGGGGAGGCAGGAGGAGGAGAGACCCGCCGCCGGCACAAGTGGAGGGGAATCTGAACCCTATCCTATTTTCAGGATCTCATCATACGTTGCTCATTGTTTGTTCGGGAGGTTCCGCTAAGTAAGTAGTATATAGAGTATATGACGCAACTATTTTCCCACATTTTTCTAAATACCAGTACTGTTATCATATAAGTAAGTCCACCAAGTGTGATTCTTTCTCACCTTTCTTTCTCTGTCTCCTTTCTCTTTTTAAAGGCTGCCATGTTTGAGGAAATATTCTGTGTTGCTGTGCTGTTTATTGATGTGGTGAATAAATAGTCTGTGAAAATATCACTAAATCATCAACAAACTAGAACAAGCAGCCTTTTGGTTTCCGCTAAGTGTTGTATAGAATGGCAGGATGGTGTAGGTTTAAGTTTATTAGACAAGTACATATACAACAACAAGGCAGTGTACAAGCATTTTCACAAGAAAGTTTGTTTTCATTCATAGGCTGGTGGACCGGTCTTGGTTCAAAATGCCCGGGCCGATTTTTTATCCCAGTCCAGCGCTGATCAACATATTTAGTTTAAATGCATGCATAATGATTTGCAAAGAACAGTATTTCCTGAAGTATTATTTACCCACCTGCCCATCTCCTATATGTTTAAATTATTGTGTTATTACTGTATGTTCAGATATAGGCCAAAAGATGCCTGTAAAACAAGGTGTCTTTTTGAAAAATCCTTTACCGGAAGAGGAAACAAAAGAATAATAACAAAAGAGAAAACAGCAAGAAAGTTGTTGCGGTGAATAAATGTGTTATGCCAATAGTTAATTTGTAGGAGCAGGCGATCTATTGCGGTTTACAACTTTAGTGGGGTAACAGGTAAAGCGGTGGGTTCCCTTGTAACGTTACTGTTAAATTCAGCACTGTTAGAGGAAAAAAGGATAAACGTTTGGCATTTGTTAAGGAACAGGAAATCAGTGGATATTAATTCAATGTCTCAGTGACAATGACATTTTTTTTCTACCTCTACTCAAATGAGACACTCACTCATTCATTTTCTACCGCTTTATCCACTGTGGGTCGCTGGGGGCTAACTCCAGCTGACATAGGGCGAGAGGCAGGGTACACCCTGGACAGGTTGCCAGTCCATCACAGGGCCACATATAGAGACAGACAACCATTCACTCTCACATTCACACCTACGGGCAATTTAGAATATCCAATTAGCCGGAGTACCCGGTGAGAACCCACGCACCACGGGGGGGACATGCAAACTCCGTGCAGAAGGCCCCTTGTTCTGACCGGATCGTGAACCCGGGGACCTCTTGCTGCAAAGGCAAGAGTGCTAACCACTACTTGAATGAGACATATTATCATTAAATTACTGTGTTGCAGAAATGAAAAATAGACTGTCTTTCTTTACTTTCTGCTTGTCCTCTCTTCTCTCCTTGCCCAGTTTTTTGCAGCTGTAGCAGATACAACAGACCAGCAGTTTGAACGGAGCTGTTACCAGCGACCTTTTTAGCGATTTACCAACACCTAAAAAGCTTTGGCATCCTCCTACAGTCAATCTAAGCCAATGAGAGTCTACTCTGTTCAAGAGGGCACCAGGCTGGAGAAAAAAAAGTGGGAAAAAAATAACTGGTCAGTAGTGTAATAATACAATAATTACAACAAAATGTAAAATGTCTTATAACTACTATTATCAAAATATTATATTCAGTATTATATTCTATCACCTCGCTAGCAGCTACATGTGCTATGTTTGAAGAGGAGGTTGAAGGCCATTTTTCATTATGACATGATATTAAGTGGTAGGGCCCCATGTAATCGATTTTGGGGGGGGGGGTTGACACCCCTTGGTCTACCCCCTGGTCTACAGTGAAGATGTCTATGATTAAAAAAAATGTTTTACTTGTACTTTGGCAGGGAGGTTTTAGTGTTTCTGATACATTATTCGAAATCTGAGAGAAGACGGATTGTTGCTCTCACTGGTGAAAATCTTTCAGACTGTGACAGTGAGCACCTCAGCAGTGGCAGAGTCATTGAGTGAGTGAGTGGGTGAGTGAGTGAGTGGCATGTGCACTTTTGTCCACAGGGAGAGATGTTTCTATCTGTGTTGTTTTCTCTTGTGATGGACAGAGTCACCTCTGACTCAGCTGCTGCTGTCGCTCAGGTGGCCTTGACATCTAATCATTTTTCTTTCCCTTTTTTTAAATTTTTAACAATTGTCAGCAATCATTCCAGTGTTTTTTTTTAAGTCTGGGAACAAAGAAATCTTCTTCCAGTATAGGCCATAAAAGAGAAATAAATGTCTTTGATGAGTAAAGAACATCTCACACTGAAAATGGGATTCTTTCCCACTTATCAAATGGTGATTCAGTACCCACGAGACAAAAATCACATCACACCTCACCACCCTCCCCTCCTACTTGTGATCACATACTACTCCTACTTTGTAGCAAATATCAGTCCAGTTGCACAAACATACAGTATTCTCCTTTATAGAGTCTGCCAGAAATGGAATCAAAGGGGTACTTTACACTGTGGATGTCAAACATTAATCACTCTTTAAGTATCTAACAATTAGTCCAGTTTCCCCTGTACTCCACTATAATCATGGAATGTGGTAAGATCTTTTCAAAATTTTGACCAGGTACATTAAAGGTAACTGACAAATAGGAGAATGCATACACTCACTCACATGTGCAGTGCATGCAATGTGATTAGCATGATAAATTGGACAGATTCTATCCATTTATTGAAAAAAAAAATCAATTTGTGGTCAGTCAATACAATCCATCTATGTACAATTCTGCAACAAGATTCTATTTGTCCTAAGGGAAGAGAGAATCTGCATTAATACCAAAGCAAATGATCTAATGGGAATGCATGGGTGATTTTATTCTCTGTTATCGGTTATCCAGCTGTGTCTTTTATAAAGATGACACTCCTATAGAACTTAAGTGAAGTGGATAATTATGTTTTCTGGTACATGTCTCCCAGATTTTTTAATCAATAAAATATTATAGTGTGTCTATGAAAGCTTTGAGCCTAAAGGGCAACATTTAATCATCATCACCATAAAATGGAAAATATATATATATATATATAAACAACACTGATGAAAAATTAATTTAAAAGCAAATAAGAGTGATTTGTGCTGACTGATTCATAGGGAAGTCCATTCATATACATAAATTAATTATATGATCTAGTGAACAGCTAATGTTTTAAATTTGTATTTAAAAGGTACAGTATATTCTAATAATTAGTGTGGTTTTTAAGCAGATTATCTAGTTGAAACCAAACATTATTTCCATTACTGAATAATAAGTTCATTATCTTCTCAATTAAAAGTGTGCTGAAATATTTTTGATCCAAAAACCATATTAAGTTTACAGCTAGCAAACCAACTAGAACACATTGACATTTAAGAAACTGTGAAAGACAGATTAATAAGTTATTAGAATAGTTGGTTATGGATTTGATAATGGATTATTGATTGATTAATTGTGTAAATGTTGCAGTCCTACATTTGAATGCAAAATGTTACTCTAAACTCCATGAAGGCATGCATACAACACTACTTGTGTAGTGACTGCTTGGCTTCTCTTCAAATACAGAAAGGTGCTGCAACTATATTACAGATGAATGTTGGGGTTTCAGTTCGGAGTTTTGGTTATTCATTGAGGTTAAACCATTAATTGTAATTTCAATCTGGTCTCCATGACCAGTGTGGCAAGTTCATGAGTAATTCTCATCCAACCAGCTGCTTTTTTGCCAAAACAAAGCATTAAATGGTTGCCATCATCCAAAAAAATTCATATCTTACATATAGTAAATACTATTTGTAGACATACTCTATAAATAAGTAATGTCATGTACTATGTTCAGAACATTTAGCTCACATGTATCTCTACATATGCAACAGAAATATACAAAAAGATCCTACCCCGTTACATATCTGTCACTGAAATCTTTAAATGCTGCTGGTTTTAATTCGACACCAGGGTACAGGAACAACAAGGCACACAGCAGCAGACATATTGTACACATTGCTCACACGTTGAGTTTTCTGTCTGTCCCGCATCACAGTCAGGGTGATAGTAAAGCTAATTGTGTGTTGCTTCTGAAAGCCTGAGGGTCTGACAACAATAGGAAGTGAGCTATGGAGACCCAGTGTGGCGTATGGCTCTATTTAACTTGATCAAGGCAAAGGGAAGCGCACTGAGGACATCAGATCAGGCGGCCAGCTGCTGCTGAGAACACATAAACATGGCATGCTGCGATAAAGACGCAGAGAGCTGCATTATCCACAACCTGTCACAAGCAGCTCGTTTCACTGCTGCCCTCAGGTAATATCAGTGCAGCAAGAGCTGTGGGAGAAAATGACACTCCCCCATGTTGAATTTTTCTTTCTTTGTGTCGTGACATCACAGGGGAAGGGCAGTGACCTCTGTCCTTCAAAACCTGCAATGGTTTATCGCTAAATATCAACTTAGCTGTTGAAGCCATACCCACTGTACACTGCACGGCAGCTGAATTCAACTATTTCACCATTCTTGTTCGGCTTTAATTTAGACGTAAACATAGATCAATACATTCTTGTCTGGCAAATTACAGTGGGAGAAGAAGAAGAGAAAGACTATTATTTCCGTGAAGGCTTGGCTAGAGTAAGGAAGAGGAAGAGAAATGACAAGCACATCCCCAAATCATCAGAAGGCACTTACAACAAAAAGCTTGTACAGAACAGCTGAGATTTTCTCCATTACTGGCTATTCATGGATTATTCAGGTTAAACCATATCATGCTGGAATTATGCAACGTTGATGCATGCACAGGCCATCTACATAAAACATGAGAACTAATGGAAAATAATTTCCAACCATGAGCTGCAACACCACTCTGGCGACCCTCCTTCTCATCAGAACAAAGCAGCCTGTGCATAATGGAGCATGCTGAAGTCGACAGCATCAGAATTTACAGGGATTTCTATCTGAAATGTTTTCACATCCATTATCCAAAACACACGCCATCCAGAGAGGCAGCCATTGCTCCTTGTAATGTATTTATTGTTGTGTCCTTATAATTTGAATAAGGTCTCATCTTGTGTTTGAGTGCATGGATGGAGGTTAATAAGCTGAAAATTACCTCCTCATGTCAATGATAAAAAAGGTGAAAGAGAAGAGTGCATACTTAAGAGTGCTGTTGTTATGATGTGTAATACTGTTATTATATTTGGAGTGTAAATTGGTTTGGTCTTTGAAGATCAAAAGTTCTGCAGTATGTGTGCAGTCTGTGTGGACTCACAGCATCACCACGGCCTAGTCCATTAATAATGATTATCGAACACTAACGATTATGCAAATTAGCTCTCAGCAAACGCACAAATAAGTAACACACACTAAAGGTCCTACATAGATTATTAAATCATGACGGCAGTTTGTTCATGATTTTGACGTGAGAGCAAGGAGCAACTTCATATAGCAGGGCATATGTAACACAGTTCCAACTCTGAGTACGTGTGTAATGTCATTTATAATTTTATTTCATATCTATAATGTATTGACTGTCATTTACATTGCTTGGTGTTTAAACAAGCATGAAAACTGTGGTAACAGTTAGGGACAGGGTAAAAAAAACTCAGATTTTGTTCTGACAAAAATCTGAAGGCCTGTAGTGTTAAGTCCTTAGCGCATCAACAGTGACACAAAGAAGCAGCATGAATGGGGGTCGAACCATATGAAAGGAATTTCACTCGAACATGGCTGTGTGCCATCACTGTGGACCTGTGATAAAGGTGATGTGCACAGAATCTTTTATTGACTCCTGTAATCTCTGCATGTTCCTCTACTGTGGCTGTTAGGTAACACTGCCCCTGAGAGGAAAACATCTGAACTGAAAGGGCACCTGGTGTGTTATTTACTGTGTGTATATTTAGTTTTTTATTTTATTTTTAGTTTTTTTTATATAATCCAATAACTACTTCATCTCTTGCACAACACATTAATAAATAAAGTAAATCCTTTGAAAACATTTGCGCACTTAATCAAATCACATACAAAAGCTCATGTCACTGTTTCCACTTACCAACAATTTGTGTATGACCGAAATTGTAAAGGATGAGGTGAGACTGCGCTCATTAGAAAAGGTGCTGCCTCATCCATTAGCAGCTGCAGCAGCACCAAAGATTCATCACTGTACCGGACAAATGAGGCACACATTCCCCAGCGATTCATTTTCTGTTAAAGAATGTATGCTGCGATTTGGACCACGCCAACTGGACAGACAAATGGGCCCAATTTATTCCTATTAAATGGGTCCTGTAGTGGAGAGTGGTGTCTGTGCCATATGGTACTCAGGTATGGTGTCGGCCACCATAGGTACACAGCTGTTGAAGTAGGTAGGCAGACAGATTCTTGGCCAACCCGCCCCCCCACCCCACCCTCAAATGCCAGCATGATTGTGCACCATCTGCTTTTGAATTCATGTGTGTGCACTGGGTGTGTCACAGATGCATGTTTTTTTAGAGCTAGAGTTTTCCTGGTTTTGAAGTATTTCCGGTCATAACTGTGTCAAGATATTTTGATGTATTTATTTGTTTGTTTTGCTGGATAACAAGCAAATGTATAGAAACAGATTTCAAAGCCATGTGACAACATTATTTCATATGTATTTCCTTGCTGTTCAATCTGACAAGTAGTCATGTTTAAAAAACAATGCCATCAGAGCCTCCATTAATATCTGTAAATGTCTTGCATGACACGATATATTGTATGTGAATGGCAAATTGACTTCATTAGGCATGCTCTAGTCTTATTAGCCACTCAAAGTTGTCTACATACAGCTGACCCATTCATAAACAGTACATAAATTCTAAGCCAGCTTCCATATATCAAATACTTTACCTACTGTATATTTTCCATTCATACACTGCTGAACACAGTTCAATATCTCACCCAAGGATGCCTCAACATGCAGGCTGGACAACCCTTCAGTTTAAATGCCTGCATGGCAGAGAAAGAAAAAAAACTGCTTGCAATTTATCTTCCTTTAATAGTTTTCTTTCTCATCCCACCAAACAAAAAATATAAACATTTTTCTGCAGCCCAGTTTATAACCTGCTTCCATATTTCAATTAGTGCCACTTGGACTCCAATTTAAGATATTCCCAAAGCTGGCACTTTTATGTCATTTGCGGTAAAGTAAATATGCCTGCTGCAGAATGCAAACTAGCTGTGTGCTTTAGTAACAAACACATGGATACCGTTAAAAGTCACTGCTGTTCCTGTGAGCAACACTTGCATGCCTGTGAGGTGCATACAGTAAACAGACAGTGGTGACAGTGAGGGTCCACGACATGAGATGCATCATATTAACAGATTTTGTTATCGGTGCTCCTTCACTCTTGCCTATGTTAGACACGCCCACTTGCCTTCTCTTTAGCTCTGACCTTGAGAAATCTTCCACTCAGACAGATGACAAGCAAATGAGCTCGTGCTGTGTAATTGCTAAGGCAAAGGAAAAGAGGAGGCCCTCACATCATTTGCCCAAAGAACCTGCCATTACTGCTATCTGTGATTGGAAAGGAGGCTCACACGGTGCCGGTTAGACGATAGATTTCTCCGATGGAGTCACAGTGGCACCCACACCGGTTGTTTAAAGGGCCATTTGGATGCAATCTGAGAGATTTCAGCCTGGATTTATGTTTCTCCAACTGCCTGGACTACTCTCGCTGAGCTACGGTAAACGGGGATATATTATTGTGTCAGGAAACAGCATTCTCCCTCTCCCTCCCAGCCAACATGGCCCTGAGCTGAGCAATCTGGACTGTGCTGCGAATTTCATTAGCACTTTGCTGTACTTCACCTGTGAACCCCATTAACACTGTCATCAAAGGAACTTGGTTCATGTTAAGTTGAAACCAAAGGTGTCCCCTTTCTGGCCAAGTTTTACCCTTCAGACAACAACCACATTTACTTGAATGTTTGTTCAAACTTCATTCAGAAATAACACGACATTTAAAGGAATACTTTTTTTTCCTCAATGCTGGAAACATAAGTTAGGAATGTTCAAGAGAACAAGATGATTTAATGAAGTTAATTCTCTTATATCCTCAGCGATGACAACTGAAATAATACATTTAGTACAGTGATCATGAAATGCAGTAAATAAAGCACATATAATCTCTTGTTCTCTGCGCATGTTTCCCCTTGTACGGCTGCAGAATTTACATAAACCTGATGACATTCAATTCAGACATGTGATGTATTTAGGGTGAGTCAGAAATGCTGCACATATGACTTTATATATATGAATGTAAGCTTAGAACTACAATTCACAGTTTAAGTTTTTATCTCCAAAAAAACAGTTTAATGTCAGTCATCTCAGAAAATGCCAAAACAACAAGGTTGAATCAATCATTCAGTCAAAAATCTGTTCAGTTCATCACTGAATTGAAGTGCCAGATTTGTCCCTTAAGGCCTTCTAGGGTACTTTTTCCACAGTGGTGAGGCCATTTTAATCTATGACTTCCATCTAAAGAATTCAAATTTGGGTGACATTTGTGACAAATTTGTAGGTTTCCCCCTCATCAGTATACAATGCATTTATCAAACCAATAACTTCTTTGCCAACCCAAAGTGGCCTTGACCTATGACCATCAAAATCTCATCAGTTAATTCTCAAAGTGAACATGCCTGCCAAGTTTGAAAGGATTCAATTATCATTTTCAAAAGAATGAGATAGGTAGTCTCGCAGATAATGGACAACCTTAAAAAAAATAATGTCCTTGGCCACAGCTGTCACAGCACTGAAGCATAAAAAGAATCACCCAGAGATACTCTACTGACTGGCAGCCTTGCTAATGTGTTTGGATCTTTTAAAGCATGACTAACTGTACTGCCAAAACAGTAAATTAATATAATTGCATTCCAAATATGGAAAGACAAAAAAATGGGGAAAGGAAAACAGAGAGACAGTGCAATGCAAGTTTAATTATTAATTAGCAAATAATTACTTGTACCAATGTGTACCATTTACACATTGACAGAATGTTGTATTCTTTAAACATTGAGATACTGCATTACCAACTTCATTAAAGCATTGTAGAATTACTGTGGCTACAAGGGGAGGGCAAAGGGTACTTGGCATCAAAATGACTTGTTTGGAATATACCACTTTGACTCTACTCATACCTGGTATTAACATCTTTGACACAGATTTGACTATGAGTGGCAGTGTTAGGTCATCTGTTGACTACAAATTGTGGAATGGATGTGTCCCCAATGACCACTTGTGATCAGATCTTACTTCCCCTACATTATGTATTATACACATAGACGTCATTTATGATCGCAAAGACCAAATTATGTTTTTTAAACTGTCTGACAGCACAGATGTGTACTTGCATGTGTGGGTGTCAGCAACAGGTTAAGAAAGAGAGGGAAGGGTGAGAGATTGAGCGAGAGACTGCAAAAAAACATATTTGTGGTTTGGACACATTTAAGATGTAGGTGGAAATGTTCACATCGGAAGTTAAGGCTTTACACCTAATATACCAGATCTGAACAGGTCTTTATGATCTTGTCGTGCCTGCCGATAAATACGATTCAATTGATGAATAAAGTATCTCCTGATTGGCCTACCACCAGTTTGTGAGAGAGGCAGGAATAAAAGGAGTCAAACATCATCAAACAATATACCGCTGCTAATACAAGCACACTCAAAGAACCTTCACCAAGGCTTTATCACAGGGGTGTCAAACTCAATTGCACCGGGGGCCAAAACTCAAAGCACACTTTAGGGCCGAACAGGATAAACATTTATTGATTACACTAAAAGGAAATTTTTTTTGAACATGAATAGGAATAAAAACAGACAGGAATATTATTCCACAATAAATAAACTTAAACCTTATATAACTTAAAATACTTTGCTCTCTATAAAATATCTCTTGTCAAAATTATAAAAGTTAGAACTATGAACATGCTGCGAAAAAAACATGAAAAAAAAATGAACTGGAAATGCCTTCACTGCATCATGCATGTCAGCGATCATGTGGTCACGTGATCATGTGGTCACCTCCCTGGAGCTGAAGGTTCAAGGCGCTGAGATGAGCTGTTATGTCAGCCAGAAACGCCAACTCACATTTACACTTCTCGTCCCGCAAAACTGTGGAGTCTTTTCTGTCCATCTTTTACTGTCCATGAACTGAAATTTCCTTGTGTAGCTCAAAAACTATTGAGAATCTTTTCCTCGACTCAGCCAACGCACCTCTGTATGATAAGGAATGTCGGCAAACTCTGACACTCTATTTCTCGCATAAAAGGCTAAAATAGCCGGTGGTTCAAACCTTTAGCTCGGATAAAGTTTACGGTTTGCGTTACAGTGCTCATGAAATGTGCCATTTTTTAACACTTTACCGCACAGCGTTTCCTGATGTATGATGCAGTGATATGCTGTCAACTCACCAGTACACTTCTCCTCCTGCCACTTTACTCGCGTCCTCCCCACGAGCCCACTTTTTTCCAGCGCACATCGCCGGTGCTCCATCTGTTGTAAGTCCAACAAGTTTGTCCCAGGGCAGTTTCATGTCTTTGACACTTTGACATACGTTTTCAAAAATGTCCTTTCCTGTCGCTGTCCCGTGCATCGATGTAATGTCCAATATTTCCTCTGTAACGCTCAAATCGGAGTCCACTCCACGGGTGAAGACGGCTAGCTGTGCGGGAATGTTCCCAGGTAACCTATCGCTCAGCAAGGCAGCTGTTGCGCTGCATTATGGGATCTGTAGTTTGTGTGCTATCAGCGCTTCATATCGCCGGGCCATTAATAACAATAATAATAGATCAATGTAAAATGATCTCGCGGGCCGGATATAATTGTATTATGGGCCGGATATGGCCCGCGGGCCTTGAGTTTGACACATATGCTTTATCATATCAACACTTTTTACATTTTGATCCACCGGATCTGTACATGTCAAGTTGCCGCTGAGATATACATCTGAACTTGTTAAATGGGACTTCTTATGTTGAATTTTAGTTGCTACCAAATCATCAGATCTAGATGAAACTTAGTCTGATAGTAGAATGGGTGATCGTGCATTTTGTTCACGTGTAACATGTGATTGAGCAAAATAATGTCACTTCTTGTGTGTTTGTTTTTGTGGCCAAACATTCTAAGAAGACTAGACATACTAGCTACCACTGTGAACTGCACAGCTCACAAATGTTTAGGTTGAAAATAAAATAAATTTAACAAAAGATATATCATTGGGAAACATTACTAAGAAAGAAGCCACATCATCAGTAATTTGTGCGAGAGACAATTGCAATAGTTTCAGCAGAGACAAAAGACATCAGAGATGGAACCTCGGATTCATGCTCTGCTAAAGGCTTTTCTAAAAATAATGTTTGCTCCCAAGAAAACATGACATGGCAGCATGCACCATTTTGCAATCAGTCCATCTCCTCCGCCAAAGACCAGCGATGTCAACACAATACAAAGTGAAGGACACGCCTGCTGAGAATCCAATGCCTTCCGCTCCACTGTGTTTCACTTCAAAGTGGCACACCTAAAGCGAGTTGCCTCATTTTTATGGCACATATATTTGGGTACATTTAAGACTCTCTACCTTCAACCCCTGAAGGTTTAGTAAGGTTATGTTCATGACAGCTGACGTCTCATCCCAGCCTGCATGGAGGCCAGTTCATGCCAACAGAACAGGCTACATTAAAGCTGCAAGCAGCGTTGTGCAGGCAAACACGTTCGAGCAGGTACCTCAGTTGATTAAAGGGATTCTATAAAATCTTGAGATAGTGGGTTCAGTTTTTGGAAGACTCTGACCTGGATGTGAAGCTTAAGGACAACAAGAAATGCAGACCAAGAGCATCAGGACCATAAGTTCAGTCAATAAGAGGATGACATTTATCTCTGAGGTTATAAATTCTACTCTTACAATGAAGTGAATTTCACAAAACTTTAAAACTAAAACAGAACAAAGTGGTGTTATGCAGCTCAGAAAGAATGACTTGCTCTAAGAATAGGAGTTTTATGTTTAAGGTTATGAGTTCAACTCTCATTATGATTTTTTTTTCTTTTCATTTCAAGAAAGTTCTGATGGCATAGGGTCAATTCTTATATAGAATAAGACATTTTAAAGTTCAACATCTAAAGTTATAAGACTGAGGAGGCAAAAAGTCCCAAATGCAGTAGGAATTCATGGCGTGGTGGTTTTGTTCAGTCTGCAAGTTGGCATGTTGGGCTCCATAACCACAGAGTTTTTGACAATTTATTTCCACAGTTTTTGATGAAATACTATACTGGGACATTTATAAAAATAATAATAGTATTTCCTCAACGCTCTCTTGTCTTATGTGTGAAGTTTTGCGCAGATTGGTCAATGTATGGCAAAGTTAAAGGTTAAAGGCCCTTCATGTTTCATAAATGGTCGTACTTTTCATCTTTGATGTGTCTAGTACAAACTGACACATTTTTTTGTCGGTGCAATTAACTTGCTCAAACGAGTTTGTTTAATTACGTGCAAATCGTAAAAATGGATGCCAAATTCAAAATGGCCCACTTCCTATTGAACTGAAGCCATGGTCACAATAGACTTTTTTTGTATATATTGGGCTGTGACATGTTTCCACCAAGTTTTATTAAATTTGGGGCAACTTTTCTTCAGCTTCCCAGCAATTTCCAATTAAAGTATGGCAGTTAATCACATGTTGCTATGTTCTGAATAATTAGACTCCAAAAGTGTGCAATTTATGAATGTGAGTGGGAATAGACGCTCTGTTTATTATATAATAGATCACTGACATAACTCCATGATACCCCAGTTGGGAAATAGTCAAAGAGATGGAAATTGCTTAATATTAGATTTCCTTTCCTCTTAAGAATTCACGTGTTTCAAAGCTTTTACAGCACACTACCAAAAAATAAATCAATAAGTAAATCCTCTGTGTTGCCTGCCTTCCCCCATGTGCAAACCAGGCTGATACAAAGTATTATGAAATATTAATTAAATTGTAACTGATAAAACAATATGATAATATCACATCATCAAATGGCGTATGCTAATTGCGTTTTCCCGGACTTGATTACAAACTCTACTACAGTAATTCCAATCAAAGTCATGGCAGTGCTTCATCAGGGCAGCTTCCTATGGGGCCTGCTCTAATTGTATCATCAACTGCAGCAAGTCATCTTATCCACAGTTTAACTCTACAGCATGGGGAGCACTCTGAGCTCCGCTCTGAGAAGAGCAAGGCTCTTCCTTAGTGGAGCGACTGTTAGAGAGACAGGCAGTTCAGTCTCCATCCAAGAGAGCAAAGCACTCCTGTCTCAGTAAATGTATCTGCAAACATGTTTTAATTACTCTTTTGATGCTTTCTGTTGCTTATATTGACTGATTACAAAACAAAATAATAACATTTATCTCTTCCAGTAATGTAAACGCAACTCCTAGGCCTGGTTCATACTGGATGCTTGAGCAGCACGTCTATGTTGTGCAACATTGTACTTTTCATTTTAGCTACTATATTATCAGATACTAAACTGCTGAAGGTATAATATGCATCTCTTAGCTTATTTTGTTTATTTTATTAAGTGAGCAGTGTTGCTGAGTTCCACCTTTTCTTCCTCTGGTGTTGTGCATGGTCCAAAGGGAAATTCAGAGTGAAAATGATCTTTCATCACAGTATTAATGTCTCCATCTATAAGTAAAAGCACTTTAGGATTTCTGTTCAGTCCATGCATTATCTCTTCTTTTTTTTCAGAGTGAATTATTTGCAGGGCCATCAATGCACTCATTTGAGTACATAGGCATGTTTAAAATGATATTATTTCTGGCAGTTTTCAAGAGCAAACCTTACGTGTAATATAGCAGCAGCTGCACAGTAGGCACACAGATGACACGCTCCATGTGTGAACAACAGCAGTGGTGGCAGCCCATGAAGCAGCTGAACATCGGAAAGTGCCAAAATAGGTTGGACAAGACCAGTTGCAAAGTATTGGTATTCAGCCATGATCAGTGCATTGTGGAACAAGACATCCTTTGTCCTTAATCCGTGAACATACCAGTCAATAAAGCATGTTTTTTTTTTTACTCACTACAATTCTTTTTTGTCTCACAATATGTTTTATATTTTGCAGAAAAGCTATAGTATGATGTAGATTGCAAAATGTAGGCTTTCACAAAATGACCACAGTGGCTGCTGCTGCTGCTGATGATCACATAGCAATTATTTTAGCTATGGATGAGAGCGCTTTGGTCACTGATATAACTGCTCGCAGACGGCATGGTCAGGCTGCACTAATTCCTGTTGTGTTAAAGCTGCTGTTATCCCGGACTCCTGCCGTGTCCAGTAGGGCATCTATTTTATTTGATCGTTGCACTCTGTGTTCAAATATTGTGTGGCTTAACAATGCTTTCTTGGCTGATCTTAATGGGGGCATTAAAAAAACCACAGCTTCAACCAGCACAGCCACACAGAGCAGCTACAACTTAACTCACTGCCACTGGCCGTTAAGTGTACTTACAGAGCCCAGCTTTTTGAATTAATGAGCAAAAATACATCATATATACTGAAACATTCTGCCTTTAAGACCCACAACGCTTTTCCTTAGAGTGCTGGTATTTTAGCACTGGGGTGGAACTGGATCTGAGAGGATACAAAAACTAATGTGAGAGAATCTGAAGAAAGTAATAATAATAATAATAATAATGATAATAAAACATCTCCACTGTGACCCCTTAGGTGCTCCATCAAGATTAGTAGTGTGCTGTATTATCTTTGCCTAGAGAAATGACCTATAAAAGCAGAAAAGCAAGGCAAGGTGTAATTAAACTGAATTCTCCTGTACCAACCTCAAACATGACCATTAACTTTTATTGACACAAGTCTTGTAGGGGGAAAAAAATCTTTGACCATGGTTCTTAAACTGTGGTTTGTCTTGTGTCACCAATGGTACCCACGCTTCTTCCGAAGGTACTTGGAGGAAAATCAGTAAATACTGTTCTGCAGAATATACCAGGGTATGTGACTGTAGTGGAGCTGAGGAATGTAGACTGGGAGTGTAGAAAATAAATAAATAAATAATTATAATTAGAGTTACCTTATCTCTCACTCCATCTTAATCTAATTTCACTATACCAGTGTCTGAAGTATATTTCAGGAAGAGGAGGATGATGAGAGAGCAAATTATCATATTGAGAATAAATCTGAATAAGTCTAAGAATAAGTCTTTTAACACTGGCAATAAGTTTTACTTTGAGAGCTCAATATTTTTTCAGGTGGTGCTTGGTAGTGAGAAAGAGAACGACTGATCTATGAACTACTAGTTTGTATATGATTTTTTTTATTTGGAGTGCTTTTCAAGATTTATACCATCTGAGCAGCAAAACATCTTATTCCCTGGGAGTAAAGGCTCTAAATACAATCCACCACTTTTCATCAATGCATAAATTTCATAAAGGCAGCATTGGTCATTCCTAAAAATGAAAAGATGACATATTGACATTTATTTAGAAATGACAGCTATGACTGAAGTAATAAAACCCCTCAAGCAAGTAATAGTACTTACTAATACATGATGGAAGGTGCATATTTTGTGGAATATTATTGAAAATAATGTTTTAATGCCATGTAAGATGGGACACCTATTTTCCATATGGCAGAGAAATAAAAGCTATTAAAATAACATTATATATTTTGTTACATGCCGCAATTTAAGGAGGATCCATGAAATGTTTGATACTGACCAGTGACTTCTGCAAGGTTTTCCTATCCTGTGTACAAATATCAAACCAGATAGTAATAAGTTTGTAAACCAGCAGGAAAAACCCCTTTAGCGTCAAATTAACTGACTACTGCAAAGTCATTCAAGCCTGTGGGCTGAAACTCCAGCGAACATTAAAATGCCCTCAGCCTTCCTCTTAGCAAAGCTGAGGTGATGCAATTGTGAGTTGGGCTAAGTGGTTGGCGCAGTAACCACAATACTGCAATAACCATGACAGCCCATTCAGTAAGTGTCCTCAAAAGAAATACAATGTACAAAGTAAAATCCATTTCTTTTACAAACCCATAATAGATTTCTATTACGGATCTGATGCAGGGTCATGTAACAGTTTCCTTTATATAAACGAAATTGTTACATTACCCTTTATCAGATCCGTAATAGAAATCTACTCAGTGAAAAACTGTTGACATTACAAGGGACAGTAGCTGTATACTTTTAAATGTTTCAGGGCAATTAGCTGCTGTTTTGTTCTCATTCAGTTTGTCTATGCATTCAATGATAATGTTTATGTGTTTTTCCAGCATTGGCTGGAGGCACTTTTTAAAAGGTGAAATGGTGATGCTGCATTTAAGGCAATATAATGTGTTCTAGCATGTTCTAATTTGAACACAGCAGCAGAGCAAGTATGCTTGATGTTCCTTTTAAACACACTGTGACGCCTTCAAACACCATAGATAAGCCACGAAGAACAATGTTTATTCACTATGCTGTGCAAACTCAGAATCCATTCCAATTTATACACTTATTGACTTTATTGTCTTTGGCCACAATATCTTCGGCTTGAGGCTCCAGATAAGAATGCTAAATCACTGTAAACAATAAAGCACAGTTGCCTGACATTCCTTTGAGGTAAGAGTCCACTGTAATGTGTGTCTGTGAATCTTTATTTACAACAGCCTGAATGGACAAATCTGTGTGGGCTGCCATTAAAAGTGTGTCAATATGCTGTTTACCCCCCATCTCACCATTTAATTAACTGCCATTGATTTGTGAAGTTTATGTACCTTTTCGTCCATGTTTCCATGCTGAGTGATTGGTGCTGCAGAGAACCCCACCCAAATTAATTTTGCATTTAAGAGCTATTCTCACCCCCGCAGAATGTAATTGCTAAGATTTATACAGTTTTGCAGCAGCCTTAGTCTGAAACAGTGCACAGTAACAATCTATTTTATTAGCAACACTCGGCTTGAATGCCTGTGCCCTCCCATCCGCTTGATAGTGTATGTTATTTAAATTACTAGTTAGATTGTGATTTATCAATGTGTCACCCTACTTAGATTGCTGAAGAGAAATGTGAATCCCTATTTACTTTGTTAATAAACAGAGGAAACATGCAGTTTGGGTGAAAATAATCAGCAAAGACAATTTTAGTGACTCTAAAAGCAACCAGTTTGACCAGGTAGATGAAAGAATGTCTGCATTGTACCTATTATTCACATTATGTTTACTTATTTCCCAACTTTAATTACATTTATATTACTTTTGTTCATAAAACCTATAAGAGAAGGGTATTAATTATTATTATTTTTTTTAATGATTTTCTGTACTGTGTATGCATACATAAATAGACCTATGTATTGTGAATATATTATTATTGCACCGAAGTAATGTAATGCAGAGTTGTTGAATGCTGGAAAACTAACTGCTTTATTGTGTAGGTTAAAAGACAGTCCACAGAGTCTTGTCCGTAGAGGGAACACATATTAGCGGAAAAGAGATAAGGTGCATTCAAGGAACACCATAACTCTCACCACTGCTGCAAACAGACTGACACACAAAGGTGTGGATTGGACAGTGCTAAATCTGACAGGACTGAACGTGGTCACTGTGTTGTTTTCATTCTAACAACTACTCTGACAGTATTTATTGTACCAGTTATTATAAGTTACAACTGTTCCTGCTATCTCTCCTTTTTCTATACCCAACTCTCCTCTCTCACCTTTCTCCCCCCCCTTCCGCCCACCTTTCTTCCATCCCCGTTTTTTTCTTCAACACAGTTGCCATGTCAGTGTGCGATTTTATCTTTCAACACCTTACAATATCTTTACAATATTGTAAGTTGTTGAGCTTAATGTGTAAAGTGCCTTAAGATTCATGCTTTGATTAGGCACTATAAAACAGAATGGAATTAATATCACAAAACAATTATTATTGAGATTCAGGGAATAATTACCACTTTGTGTTGCTCAGTACCAATATTTCAGTCTTGAATTCAAAATAGATCCTGTTACCTCTTTAGGTGAAACACTGTCATGGTCAGTACTTAAATGACAAATTATTTCTTCTTCTTTACTTATTCACGATTGCATTTTTACAGGGATCACTTCCTCTCATAGAAAGGCTTTTTTGATCATTAGCAGCTTTCTATAACCTTTAGGCTAAGTCCACCTAATACGTGATATGTTGCATATCAACACCGTAGAGAGTCCTTTTAATGTTTAATGTCACCCTGCACTACAAGGTATGTTTCTCATGCCTGCGATTATGTCTGAGAGTGAAAAACATATTATCACATGTAATGGAACTGCAGGGAGTCCTGCTGGTATGGGCAGGAAATAGTTATAAGGCCAAACGCACATTATGTGAGCTGAATAAATAAATATGCAATATGGCTTTCAAATATCAGGTTAGTGACATTCATCAAACTTTACATTTGTACATGAAAATAATATCCAGGTAAGAATCAACCATAATAATAAATGAAAAAAAGTCCTTTGTTAACAACAGATAAATAGAACAGTCAGATTTTGTATTTTTGATATTTTTCCTTTTTGCCATCACAACAAGGTCCTGCATATTTCCTGTTTACAAGTTACTGAAGCCACTAGAGTTAGACTCTGTCTCCACTTCCTCCAGTAACTCCTGCTTCTCTTTAATTGTTTGATTGAAATGTTCTTGGTATACTGCAATCACTTCTGCAATTGTCAGCAATACTGTAGTAAACCTGAGCCAGCTGTGGCTTTCTTACTTTTCTCGCCTCCTCTCAGCGAAGTTGACTCATTTGTGTAACCAATAATTTGGAGAGTGCAATGCTTCATTTGTTTTTGTGTTCAATATAGAAGGTAGGGCAAATTAAATGTACAAAATATAGATACAGCTTACTGCACTCTATGTCATTTTGAAAACACAGTACGAATTTAAATTCAGGTTTGACCCAGGGCCTTTCTGTGTGGAGTTCACATGTTCTCCTTGTGTGCGCATGGGTTTTCTGTGGGTCCTCTGGTTTCCTCCTGCAGTCCCAAAACATGCAGAGGTTAATTTTAAATAGAG
The DNA here is from genome assembly GCA_016785285.1 of Brachirus orientalis. NCBI lineage: Eukaryota > Metazoa > Chordata > Actinopteri > Pleuronectiformes > Soleidae > Brachirus > Brachirus orientalis. Next base: position 773,255 of record JAFBJR010000081.1, on the reverse strand, counting down.
AGTGAATGGTAGTTCATCTGTGTGTGTTGGCCCTGCAATGGACAGACGACAAGGTGTACCCTGCCTTTCACTCTATGTCACTTGATTAGCTCCAGCTCCCCTCAGGTGGAGGATAATGTAGTATACAGTGAGTGAGAAAACAGTACTGTTAAAACATTTTCCCGCCAGTGTGACTCACCATTACTACTTCATGACCCCTGACAGTGCTGCTGAAAGATTTTTTTGCCATGTAAAAATAATTGGCAGCTGGATACTTGGACGTTGAAGGAACTGATAGAGATTAAATTTGATTCAAACTGCACTTGATGGTTAGACTTGCCATGAAGAGACTGTTTTTAATTCAAACACAATCACCTGTGTGAAGTTGTTCCCAGGTACAGGTTTGCAGTAAATCATGTCTTCCTTACAGTGATCATGATGAAGAAATAGTCAGTGCCTTGTCAATTATCTTCACACTTGACTGCATTAAAAAGTGACTATTTAAATGAGAAAGATGTTGTATAGAGGAGCCTATTGAGGACTGGATGCATACATTCTACAAAAACTAAAACATCTGTAATTGGTATAAGTATTAGTTTATTGCCTAAACATAATAAAGCATTATGTAAACATGCAAACTCAATCAGGTAAACAAGTAAAGAAAGAGAGAGAGGAAAAAGAAAGAAATGAAATATACACAAATGTCATTTATTTGTACAAACAGCAAATGTACACCAAAATATGTCACAAACAAATGCACTGTGTTTTTGTGTGCAGACAGACTATTATATATAAGTGAATGTTTTTGCTTCCACAAAAGGTTTCAGAAGTTAATTATACGGCTCACAAAATGTGGCCGTTAATAACATCATCAACAATAACAAAAAAAAAAAAAAAAAAAAAAAAAAATCACCAAAAGTTATGCACTGCAACTTTGACATCAATTCAAAGACTTTCATTCATACACAGCAAAAATATATTTATATAATACTGTATATTGTGGGTGGGTAAGGGAATCAATGTGAGATTTAAACTGAAACCATGAAAAAAAAAATCAATATGCAGCGGTCAGTTTTGATATTACTGTGGTGGCCACAAGTAAATCAATGCCTGGCAAACACTAAATATTAGTGAAAAACAATGTTTGGTTAATTGTGAATCCAGAGCAGAGGACATCATCCTTCAGAGACAGATCCATAACCACAATGGTAAAATAATGTGGCGTTTATGACCTAAAGTGAGACATGTTTGTCTGCAGGCTTCACCCTATTGTCACAGCTGGACACCTACCTACTTAATTCAAAAGGTACAGTTGACAGGATTTATTTGACGTTATTGATAAATAGTAAACTTCCAACTTAATTCAAATCAAGTGATCTGATCAAGGGCAACATTTCTGAATCTGTCTCTCACACATTATTTACAGCCTTTGGGCCATCACTTTGATCAATCACAGAGCATTTTTGCTGTGTATAAAAAGAAGAACTATTTAAACTTTTGCAATAGCACAGTTATAGCCCCACTGCTAATTTGCATAATCTCTAGGCGAGTCTGACCAACCTGGGTCAGGTCTTGGCCGTATGTGTGGTGAACCTAGCTGTGTTTCCATCATGGTTCGGTTTGGTTTAGTACAGTACAGTACAGAATGGTACAGCTAGCGGGTACAGCCCGGGATCAGGCCAGAATTTCGACTCATAAAAATACCTTTACTTGGTAGACAGGGTGACATTGTACCGGTGCAACAACAATTAACGACAACATCGATGACGACACAACAAACAACAATAAGGAACTTCCAGCAACTCTTGTTTTCTGTTCGGTTTGTGGCTGTTTGTCTTAAGAAGACATAAAGCTTTGTATGAGAATAGACTAGATAGAGAATAGATAGAAGAGAAAGACAGCTGAGGAAAATAAAAAAAAAAAGGGAGTGGTGCATTTCTGTCACCCCAGTCAGCTGACCTTACCATAGCATTTTACTCTTTACATTTGACACCACAAGGGAAGGGTGCAAAAAAATGGTACGGTTGGGGATGGCAATTTTGGTACTACTCTTAATGAAGATGCAGAAAAGTATGACAGAAAACACTCATCAAACACCCAGTGTCACTATTCCTTACTGTCATTCTCATCCTCCAAACTTTGCCCTATAATAAGGACTCACTCCTTCACCTCCTGCCATGACAATGACATACATTAGAAACCTGAAAACTGTGGTGCAGCAGGTCAGCCAGAAAGCAGCCACTCCCTCCACTACACAATTCAAAGCATGCTGCAGGTGTGGGACAGTGTTCTTCCTGTTTAACCTTCCTGTCAACACAGAGATGGTCCTACATCTCAAGACTCCCAGCACAAGGAAATGTCACAGTCACTGACTACATCCTGGATGTGCTGAGGAGGTAAAACTAGTAATTAGTAAGGGTGTAAGACACAATGCCACTGCAGAGGTGGCGTAATATCCAGCTGATTAAGGGAAAATAATTTGCTTTAAATCACACCTATAAAAGCCAGGGGTTGAGCGTCTTCTGTTTTGACATTGTCATTAACTCTGTGCACCAGTGAGACTGTATTTAGACAGAGGTAGTTTATATTGATTCATTGGCAAAATGCAATGCTCTCTGTGACATTGCTAAAATGCTGATGGTAAACAGCTGGCCATGATATTTATCATATTTACTGTATGCATGAGCATAGCCAAAAGCATGGTTTTCAACTTTATCGGCATGAGTGTGTTTGCATGACTGGTGAATTTATTTCCAGTCCAAAAAAAATCAAATGAGGAAAAACTTTGAACGATGAAATTGTGGAAGGACACATTACACTATGGTATTTTGACATAATGTTGAAAAGAATGGGTCAGAAACAGAGGTCCAGACAGGGGTTAACTAGGATTACAGTATGACAATTCATTGGGGGCCACATACAGCGCAATTTGATCTCAAGTGTGCGGGGCCAGTAAAATAATAGCATAATAACCAATAAACAACAAGAACACAACATTGTTCCCCTTTTTTTTACATTTAATGAAGTATCTTTTTACAAAACATATTATGAACGACCTGAAATTTCATGCGCAAAATAAGTGCAATTTCAACAATATTATGTCTAACTTTACCATGTAGACATGTGCATTACAACTTACAGTCGACAGTGGCTCTACAAAGGGACAAAACATTTAGTCACATGTATTTGGAATAGAAAAATATAGTATTTCACATTTTATTTTAATCATATGAATTTTTCATAAATTCACCCTGCAGGCTGGATTGGACCCTCTGGTGGGCCGGTTCTGGTCCGTGGGGTGTATGCTTGACACGCCTGTGTTAGAGTATTGAGCATTTACAATCATAATGATCAATGTTTTTAAGCAATCTGTAATAATGTGTTATATTTCTGTAAAGCTGGAAACGTTCACAGACATCGATCACTGCTGAAGTAGCTCTTGTTTGTAGCAAACATGTTACACAAGGGAGAAGTAAGGTCATGGGTATAGCCTGACTCTGGGAAGAGTGTATTTAAATGTCAACCTGTCACTCACTGTGAGAGATAAATTATGTACCTAACAGGAAAATTTAACTTTGGCCAACTGTTTTATTATTCATGGTTCCTCTTCTTTTCTTATTACAGTGTCATTTTGAGAATTTGTGAAAATGTGGCAATATTTTTAAACCTTAGCAATCTTTACTGATGCAGCATAGGGTTATTCCCCTGCTTTGCCTCAAAATAATGTATGATATCAGGATTCTGGAGGAAATCTCAATGGGATTTTGATATGAGAACACGTGAGAATATTTTTTTATGAGGTCCATCCACTGACTATTCCCAGGGAGCTGCAATGGCTTCGAAGACAAATTCAGTGTGGTGTGGTTTTGTTTATGATTTACATTTGCTGTCCACTTTGTGTAACTGATAACATAATTTGCATACATAAATATCTAATAATCTAAGATTTATTGAGGCTCTCAGACTCATTCACTTTGATTTAGCTGCAGGCAGTAGTAAAAAACCTTGAGATTAGTAATTCAGAAAATAATTACTAATTATTAATTAATTACTAATAATAATAGAGAATGACAAGATGGGGACTGAATCAAATTAATCTTAACATTAAAGCTGCAATGTCAAAACCAAAACATACAGTACATGTTATGCATATTATGCACCAATTTGGCCTGCTATCTACGAGGCGTGTTACTCCTCAGGTTTAGTATGGAATAGAACTCAAATAAATGTAATTTTATGATACATTGTTTTTCACCATTTATAATTTTACTAATATAGTCAACTAATTCAAAACCATGGTTCCAAGCAGTGCTAAGGTGAGCGTGATCTGTGATTCTGTCTGCCACATATTTAGTTTTCACACTTTGCTGTTCAATGATCAGTGCTGAGGCAAGCCTTTTCTCTGGCCTTGTCTCACATCATGCGACATCCACTCCATCAGGTCACCTTGCACCTCAGTAGCACAGTACTGTGACAGTACTGTGACTATAAACATTTATTGTAACATATACAGTAATTCTATGTGAGGACACTGTAAGTTTGATTACACATTAACTGCACATTTCACAAACCTTGGAGTAGATCTTTGGCATATTTGTTGTTACAGCACAACTAATGTAGCATCTATTTAATCTGTCTATGCATCACTTGAAATTGGGCTGCTGTGGTGGTAGAGATATATCACATTTATAGATCCCAAGGTTTTACTGCACTCGATTGCTCAGACTAAATTAAATCATATCAGGAGACACACAGAAAACAGCATGCACCTTAAAGGGATAGTTAAGGTATTTTAAAGTGTTTTAAAGTGTATTTGTAAGTGTGCCCAAAACCAGCCTGAAATGCAAAAGGCTCGTTATCAATAAAACAAAAAACTGATTTTGGCCACTTAATAAAATAAAATCCATGCTGGTTCTAGATGTATGGGGTGCACACAGCAGAGCCAATCCTGACTATGTGGCAGCACCTCATATAATCACACCTTTAAAAACATGGACTATCACTATAACCAGAAGATAAAAGGGGCATTTCAGTACTCCAGTCCTTCATCGTGGAGTGTAGCTGCTGTAACATCTGGCTGAAATATTCCACTTCTTGATTTCATCTTTTCATCTGTGATGTCCACAGGCTCCTGGGTTTGGTATCACTTCATTTACACCTCTCATAATACCTCACACTTTGTGTGATTTCAGCAGAAAAATGTCAGCTTTTTGCCACACATGTTTCACTTGGCTGAACCGCACCTACTGCATTTCAATAAAGTTAATGTTTCCATTCCCGGGCTCAGCTCCTGATGAGTTACATGGGGCTGTTATGTCAGGTGCCTTGCTGAAACACATGGCTGACTCCTGATTACATTAGAGACATATTTGTGGAGTCAGTATAGGGTTCACTCTACAGGTATGTCTTCTATTTTACACTGAGTGACAGCATGGGGATAGAGTTATGCTAATGTGACATTATCCGGAGTGCACTCTGTCAACACACCCACACACACTTTTGCACATCCAGATTAGGGTAGAGAGGAGCATTAACGGGTGCTGATTAATCAACACTGCTCTGCAACAGACATAAAGGCTCCTTTGCAAATTAGCAAGTTATTTGGCAATTCTGGGAGAACTTGCATGACACGACATGCCTGTTCTTGGAAAAAAAAAAAAAAAATGAAATATCCACACTGTTCATCCCAGCTTTGCAAATGCCAATGGCTAAGATCATATTCCTTAAGGAGATACATTCTGTTTGTGAATGACTTGACTGGAAGACATACGACGTTCTGACTGCTGTACTAGTTTCCACTGAGAGAACAGCTCAGTATTCATGTCTCTCTCTCTCTCTTTTTTTTGACAGCTCACAGTCTATTCCGCTCTGAGATATTGTCTGTCTTCAAGCAGTGAACACCTGTGCAGCACTGCTGCTCTAAATGGAGAGCATGTCATAGATTAAATGCAGTCACTCCTCTTTTAGACAACTTCACGTGCACTTGTAAGTGCATGAGAGTACATTTGTACTGGTGTATACATGTTCACATCTGACTGAAGCTTATGGTGGGCAATTAACCGCTTCCAGTAATTTGGTGCGAATTCACTCAATTAGCTTCTTTCCATTATGATAACGAATCATTTCAACAGCATCACATTGTGGATTAGCATAATGGAGATGCCAGTGAAGCATTCTATGTTATAAAGGAAGGTTGTTGCTGTGTACTTAAATACCTGCCTGCTTTTTTGTCTGCAGTTTGGTCCTTCTCATTTCCTCTAATTCAACTTCACACTGAATCAACATGAAAGAGTGAGGGGAAAAAAAAACCCTAGACACAACAGTGAATGTGCTGGCGAAAACAAACAAGGAGGGGTTATAATGCTTTCATTGTGTTGTGGAGTAGAGGCGTCTGACTCATGGCTCTGTCATATTCTGATGCTGACTGAAACCAAAACAAAGGATCTTTACCACAATGTAAGCCTTTTTGACACAGGAGGTCATCATGCACAGCTCTGTTAGAAGACAGTGGGCAGTCAAGAAAAAGAAGGAGAAGAAGAAGAAGAAGAAGAAGAAGAAAAAGGAGGAGGAGGAGGAGACACACTTTGTTTTCCATCACCAAAATCCTCTTCTAAAAATCACAACCAGAAGACCACAGTTAAGCACCAAACACTGGAAGAATTGTTATGAAGACATTCCAGTGTGTCTTTCACCAAAGCAGAATACCACAACAGTTTTCTTTTTTGATTTTTTGCCAAGCAACATAAGCAGTTATAAACCTTTTTGAGTTAATATATGTTTGTCAAAATGTAAAGGGTAAATAAAAAAGATATTACTATGGTGGCGGTGTACTTATATATATATATGTATGTAGATAGATAGATAGATAGATAGATAGATAGATAGATAGATAGATAGATAGATAGATAGATAGATAGATAGATAGATAGATAGATAGATAGATACCCAATTAAGAGGAAATTACCAGAAAAGAGTCACCGTTACATTACATTTGTCTGTCACAATAGTGCATGTTATAGAAGGTTAAAAAACATGACTGAGTATTAATTCTAGGTCTCACTTCAATAAACATGGGTTTCATAAGGATACCCATATCACTTCCTGCTAGAGCCAAGGTCTGTAATTAAAAATGCACACTGTAACATGCCAGGTGGCTGCACAGCCAGTGCTGAATAGATTAATACACAATGTTCTCCCGAGTGACTCTTAATTACAATTTGTCACGTATAATAATATATTTTTTATTTAAAAAAAAAAAAAACAAAAAAAAAAAAAATCACATGCACACAATTAATTCATACCCACAGCTATTAGGTCAAAATGTCAGCAAGCACTGAGCATGACCAATGTGAGGATTCTTCTTATGTGTGTTGGGATATAAATGTGTGAGGACAGGGGATATTTGACTTCTCTCATCGCCTCCACTACGCAACAGTCTTAACCTTTCTAAATTGCACTGACTGCTAGCACATATTCAGTTTGAACTGAATTACACTACATGCCACAGTGTCAAGAATGAAACACAAACATATGCAGTGACTGAACCTCAAAGTGAGTAGCTACAAATCTGACTGAGAGACATTTTGAAACAATGAAGGTCAATTGAGCCAGAACTTGTTATAAGTTAGTTTGTTACAAGGAACCCGAATAAAGGATTTCAAAAAGTGAAGTCACAAAATAGCAGATTTGAAGCAACTGATGGAGGCAGCCTCAGTATATGGGGCACTTTGCTTTTACCAGGTGAGGGACCAGCTACCTTGAGCATATTTTTTTCACAAAAACCATACAGTATCTGAATGTAGGACAAGGAATAAGACTACTTTGAAACCATCATCTTAAATTGTTCTGCTTAAAACGTTAACAGATTCCTCCTTGGGTCAAGACCCACCCTCCCACCAAGGTCCATGGAAAATGGCTCAGCAGTTTTTCCAGTTATCCTGCTGACAGAGAGACAGGCAGATGGCACATAGCATATAACCTCCAGTGGCAGAGGTATAAAGATACAAGTGCAGCCTGGGCATGAATCTGCTCTTTTACATTCATATCTCCTACACATTTTCCGTTTAAAACTGTGGGTGGTTCCAACATCACTCTGTTGAAGTCAAACAGATTCTTCACTGAATTCAGAGCTGCTGATTTGATCCCTGACCTCTCCTGTGTCTGGCAACAAGAGGTCAGGATGTGATGCTTAGACTTGCTTAGAATTGCCATTGTAATTCAGTGAGCAGCAACGCTGTCCAGTTAGTTTAGCATCATGCTGGCAGCTGATGTCTGATTACATTTTTTGTTTTTGTCTGAACTCTAGCTCTGTATAATCACACTGCATTTTTAAGATTACAAATATTTTTTTCCTTGATTTATTTGATACAATTTCTAAAACCCAAATATGGCCCACTGAACCCTGTCATCTTGCCCGCACTACACAGGGAATGACTGCACTTGGATGGTTCGCTCCTATTTGCCAGATCTTGGCCACAAGAAAGCCAATAGAAGGTCGCATATCAATTAAGAATGAACTAAATAAAATAGAACTGGTCTAAATATGGGACATAGTGTTTTTTTAGTTTTGCTGACATTTTTTTTATCCTTATCTGGGTGAGGTTTAGGAATTAAAATCAAAAACCCTTTTCTCATTTTAAACACTGGCTGCCAACCAGGGACATATTTTGAATTCTGAAGTTTCACAGTTTACAATCTGATGAATACTGAAACCACTTTTTACACCTTCATTTCAATTACTGCACGGTCATGGAACTGCAAACAGGTCCAGTGCACCAGGGCACTTAGTCACCCGTCAAAAATTAATCAAATACGCCAAACTGCCTCTACAGTCAGGGCCATATTCTGATATAAAATTTAAAAAAGACAGAGGAAAAAAAAAAAAAAAAAAAACATGTGTCACAATCAGCTATTTCATTTTCAGTGTGCCATGAGTATAAAGGCTGTGCACTGTACCAGAGCAGGGTGCGTTGTTGAATGTGATACCCCAAGGCAGTCCACATTCAATCAGCCTCAGCAATTTGTTTCACTTACCTAGAGAGAAAGAGAGAGAGAGAGAGAACAAAAAGAGGAAAAAAAGGAGAAAAACAAACAGTTACATCACACCTCCAGAGTGTATATGCTGCATTAACACTAAGCATGGATTCACATAGCAATATGCTTGGGCTCTGACTGGGCAAATGGAACTCACAATTAGATTAAATTGTAATACCATGCAGGATGTGATAGTATGCGATGAGCAGCTATTGAAATGGGAGTGAATTGATCTACAGTATGTGGAGGCATAATAGTTTAAAATGCAACAGCAAGCAGAAGGCTGTGAAATCCAATGTGTCCGCCAAAACTCCCATCAAGGTCATAAATTAATGTATTGGTGATTGAACCACAGATAAACTTCATCATCAAATTTCAAGAAATTGAAATCGATATCACTGTCACATTAAAGGCTATTTTAGTTAATGGAGGAGGAATCTGCCAAGTTCTGAATGTGGAAAAACTTGGTGCAACCTATCAGAAATGAGTTTTACATGTTTTTGTTTTTCTTCAATAAAGGATGTGGAAGGAAGCTTCTCTGCATTTTGTTCTCTTCCTGTCATTACACAGTTTTACCCACAAAAGACTCCAGTGATGTTGTCATTTTCATGATTCATCCAAAATGCTGACACCTCTATCAATAAAATTAATCTCACAAAAAAACCCTTTCACACAGCTCACCACCTGTTCCAGCTGTGAACCTCTAGGTCAAATAAATCACAGCACAATGATGCACTACATGTGACTGTTCTCCACTGTGAATATGTGGTGTGTTTTTGTGATATTTAATGCAACTTGGTTACCAGGATCACAGAATATGCTGCCATTATGTAACTACAAGCACAACTTTTCTTTTCATTTCTGAACAAAAATCATAGTCATGAGTCTTTTTTAAGTAATTGCAGCAGCTTTGCTGTTTTGAGGAAATAAGCATGATGATAATAACCCTTTCCTGGTTGTAATTATGGTTAGGTTTAGAGCAAGGGGCTAAAATCCAGAATGTCTTCATGATCTCAACAATCCATGACAAATCTGACATTTGGTCTAGAACTGGTCTTGAGCAGTGGTATAGTTGATAGCTTGTCATGTTTCACCCTTCAACCACTAACCCCTCCATCTTGAACCACACAGTCAGTCAGTCAGTCAGTCAGTGAGTCACTCACACACAGAAAAGGAGAAACTTTGGATTGATAAACAAGTTAGCAGTTGGGGCCATTTGTTTTCTTCCGGGAAGCGGGTCACATGCCACAAGCGTGATGAATTACTGAAGGCAACATCATGGCCAATATGGTTTCAGACTTGTGCTCATCCAGACTAAAATAAAGCCCCAGCTTCCAAACAAAACATCAGCCAGCGGCATATATAAAATTAAGTGGGACCTAAAATGCTGGGGTAGTGTGGATGACAGGTGTATGTGGAGCAGAATTTATATTTTCAAACAAAATCAGAGAAGTGTGGATGAGACATTAAAAGGACCCATATGAAAAGCTGGAACCAGTGACAACAAGAGTCTTTAACAGAGTTTGAAAAAAAAGAGACAAAAAGTATCCAAAATTGTAGGAGAGGGTAAATTTTAAGTACTGTCACTGGATAACAACAGTAGCTTAACAAGTATAGAACCAGGAAACTTAGTGGTGTGCACAAAGACTAAACACACAAGAGACACGTACATAATTGATCACAGATGGAGAAACATCAAGGTGCTGCAGACAATCAGAATGAAAGGAAACCAGACAATGGCAGGAACTTACTCAAGGGATGACTCACTACAGAGAAACAACAAAATAAACAAAGTGGAAAAAAAGGAAATGAAGAAGTGAAAATAACCGGAACAAAGAACGTTAAAAGTTCACAGCAACAAAAACCCTGAAGTGCCTGAAAAACACAACAGCAAGTCTGATCAACCATAAAACTAATTACACAAGTCCAAACTGAATAATTCATTCAATTATCCAGGACTGTCCAAAGTTCATGTAAATGTGTTTTTTCCTAACAGTGTAAACAAGTTATCTGGGTGATAACTTGTTTAAAACACACTGCAACATAAAAACATAGCAATGTTATCATAATAGTGTAAAGTTCATACAGTCACAAAGGTGTTCCCTTTTTTTTCTGGATGACCAGGCTGCAGTGATTTGACTATAAATTTGCTTGTAACACAGTTGAAAGAAAAAAAAATAGATTGTTATTATTCATCATGGTTGATTTAATCAAACTCTTCAAATGTACCTGCACTGATGGAAATTGGTCATCAACAAGGTTTCAAAAGTTAAGTGCAGTCATGGCTGGCTCCTTGACGATTGGATTGGGCAATTTTGTCAAATATGGAGAAAGAAGAAGAAGAAAAAAAACTGCTCGCACTGTGTGTTGCCTGACATAATCTGTGCATGCAGAGTAAGTAAGTCAGCTGGAGATAAAAGCATTATTATTATATCACAATTGCAGTGTGATGAGAAAAGAATTGAGAGTAATCAAATTCTGATGCCATTGTTACCAATAGGCCATAGGTAAAAAATTCACAGCTCATACAGCCAAGGTCGCTAACTGGTGATCAGAAAAACCAATGAAATTCTCTGACTGTCTGAATCCATTGATTTTCATCAGGTGATTGAAGGATTATCTGCTGTTACAGTGTACATGAGATAATGATACTCATATAGTGAGTTAGTCAACGAGTAGATGTTCATCATGCCCACTGAATACTGAATTATCATTTAAAATACTTTCATCTGTTCATTATGGAGTAAATATTATTAATTAATACATTTAGAACATGTGTTTATATAAGGGCAGGAAGCAATGAGTGTTTAAAGAGTAAGAAAGAAAACATGTAATCTTCTGCTGCATATTTTAAACATGTAAATAAAATTAAATTAATGTCCATCTGATGATGTGGTGTCCATCTGCCAGGCACAGAATTGACACTCTGTTTCCTTTGGTAATAATGTGTCCAGTCTTCAATGTGCCTTGTGTTTTGGAAATCGGGCCCACAATGTTTGGACTCAGACTTGGTCTACCCCGACACTCACACTATGTTTTCACACAACAAAACTGTAAGTAACACATTTTACCCCTGATTATGTTTGTTTCACCAATAATGGTACAGTTTGCAAATATGCGAGGCTAAATTCTCGCAAGGGCCTGGCGGAGAGTGAGCGGTTTGCCCAGCAGCAGGCCGTACATCAGACCAGATCTGGTGCAGATTAGGGTTATGAGGAGAAACTGGGTCTTTTTGGAGAGCAGTGCATCCGCCACACAGTTCAAAAACAAAAATGCAGTACTTTTATATCCATAACCATGTGCTTTTTTTTTTTTTTTTTTGGTTGGCCTAAACCTAAAAGAGTCCCACTATCATATTAATAAGCACATTTGTACACATGGTAATAGGTAAGATATTGTGCCTTTGTTTAGAAATTACAAAACATAATACAGAATCTCTTAGGTTGTGTGGAGGACATGATTTTTTTTTTTTTTTAGGAGACAACATCTGGCTTGGAGAGTGATGCAATGGTGTGTGTGTGTGTGGAGGGGGAGTGCAAGCTCGGGATCAGAGACTTGTCTGTTTCACACTCTTCTGGCTCAGTCTAAATGGGTCTTGACAGTTGTGAAATATTAGGCTTTGAGACAGAAAGAAAGTAAGAGTCAGTTTAGGTGGAGGGATAAGGGAATAGGCTTGGCCACTATTCAAATTTCGATCCAGGTAATCCTCCTCCACATTTTCCCAGACATTTTTTGTTAAAAGTAACTATAGAAATTCAATCCTCTGATGAAGACATACTACAACACCGGCCGACTGTGAATGACAAATCAAGAGACAGTTCACCACTTTCGATGAGACATCCCCACTACTATTAGCTTTATTACACCAGCTCCTGTTGAAAGGCAGATTAATTTTATGCCTGATTTAATACATGTTGTTGCTTGAGTGCACCTACTGCTGATATCATTAACATTTGTGCCACTTCATCTTTTTCTGAGTCTCGCAACCTGAAAAAGGCAATTCTTTTCTTAAGATAACACTATGGAGAGGCAGCGGCAGGTTCAGCCTTATCTGTCAGACCAGGACATGATTTTGTGTGAGTGGAATTTAAATACTTTTACTTGAATTGTCAGAGTTTCCACCCTGTACATATCAAAGGTACTTAAAGCTTGGCCTTATTCTACATGGTATGTTTGGTATATTAATTGGTGGCAGCAAGAAAAAAAAGAGATTTCTTTTTAAAGGCAATTTTAAAATTCTATCTTAGAAAGATTTGCCAGAATAATTAAACTAGTGTGCAAACATTTGTCTAGGGGCTGCCCTTTTACCTTAACTTTTTTGTACCACTTTGTTTCCCCATCATTTACTTTGTTAAAAATTATTCCTAGTAGTTAACAGAGGGAAAAACTTTAGGAAGAATCAGTTTAAGCTATGCACAAAAATATGTCCTGCATGATTCATGGGAGAAATGGGGCAACATTCATTTATATTGAGTATCTAATACTCTCGTCAGGTGATGTCTGTAGTCTGAATGCCTGTAGCTTTGTGAGCTTTTTGTCACTATGTCATTCTTTGATTTGATGCAGTGAAAATCAAATGGGAATACATCATTCGAGGAATTAGGAGATCTCAACCATAAAACAGACAAACAGGACCGAAAGACTCAGGTTGAGTTTCACACACGATTTGCAGTCAGTCAAGCAAATCTCCGGATGAAAGGTTAAATGATGGCAAGCATCTTTCTCGCTCTGATTCCTTTAAGTTGCACTCTGCAGAGGAACTGCATCAATTCAGATTGGAAATTTGCTTTCAGGATATCAGTCATACTGTATATTCCAGGCAGATTCTGGGACATGGTGATGAAAGCCATGCATCTTGAACTAACAGTGTCTCACACATAGAAATGCAGGCAGTTAATATTCAAAATTAGCCTCCAGTGGCTCTAAGAGGACTCTGAACTCTTTTTATTCTTGTTTTATCACTAACCCTGTTCACTTCATGTACTGCTCCACCCAGATGGGTTTCACCTGTGTCCGCTCATCCCAGCCTGCCCATTTAATCTCTGAACTGCCAGAATTGCTAGTCCTGTTTGTCATTTTATCTGTTCAACTTCTCAGTGTTATACCTCGTGTTTCTCTTCTTTTTTTCTCCGGAATTCCCTTGAGCTCCTGTTGTCTGTGTTCCTCCAACTTTTGAGTTGCAGTCACTGTTTAGCATGTGCCAGCATGTCTGCCAATTGTCACAGTAAATTATCTCCAAAGCACCCGCTGCCTTAATTTATACAAATCTTCAGTTTCTTTCTAAATGCCTCTTCTTTGTAATGTCAGTTTTTGCTATTTCCCATGACACCTCTTATATTTAATACAAAGTACTTTGAACTGCCTTGCTGTTAAAATGTGCTATACAGACACATTTTCCTAGGCTTGAAAATCTTAAAGACGATAGATGAAACACGTGTGCCATTTTATTTTCATGTCAGTCATTTGAGAATAATATCAGGCAAATCCGGGTCACATCAGTGATTAACATTAGATCTAAATTTCAGCAAAACAAATCTTACTTTACTGTAACTATCTGATATTTGTGTGTGTTTGTCTCAGGGTCACAGCCCAAGGCAGAGCACATGGGCAGTGAATAAGATGAAACCATGACACTTAAAGTATATATTCTTAGTTTTAAGAAGCAAATAACTAGTAACTATGTGAAAATAATGACTGATTTTTAAAATGTTGCTTGGCAATTGTTACACACACACCTAATTCCAAAGTTCAATTGTGATTTTCTGCTTGTTGATAAAATCACCATGAAAGACAATCATGTAGTCCTGTGTGTGTATCAGAGCTTTAGTTGGTGGTTTTGGCTGCAGTGAAGATTTTCTGCTTTTAAAACATGCTGAGACTTCTTTTTTCCCTTCTCTTTGAATTTGGAAATTGCTAATTGTGAAGAGTGACCCTGAATTATGACTTGAAATCAGTAAGAACGTAACAACATGCATATACCCACATATTATACTATTATTATACACATTCATACCACTGCAGCCTGACAGCACAGCTATTAAGTGAACTATATGCACCAGACTCACTGCCAAGGTTAAATCGAGGAGAAAACGTTCACTGCAGGTGATAAATCGATGTTTAAAATGTCAGGCTAGCATATTAGTCAGTGAGAAAATAATATGAAGCTTTAACGTGAAGAATGAGACAATTTAACTAAAGTGTTAATGGCGAGTGCTGGACTGAGGAATCATTTCATTTCCACCTTCACTACAGGAGAAACATGTTTTTCTATAAAGAAATATTGAAAATTGTCAAGTGAGTGCTTCATACTTCACTTTGCAAGAACAAAATATCTCTTTAATCAGCAACTCAGGTTGATCCTGAGTTATTCATTCTTCCTCTGTATATTGTCATAATGTATGTAATTTACATAAATCATCAGACACAGTGGCACATGATGATGACAATTAACTATTAAGCAGCTTTGTTAAAGCATCTATGCCTGTCATATTTGAGTTATGAGCTGTCCCCCTCATTGACAAAGCATAAACAGTGAGAAATGCTGGTGACAAGTGAAGCTGCACTCCGCTGCTGTACACAGGCAAAAACATTCATCTGTGCTTATTGTTGTGTACAGGCTGAATGAGACACTGCACACGCTGCTGCACAATACCTAACCTACCTAAAAAAAATAAAAATAAAAATAAAATGAAGCACATGCAAATATTGAACATAATGTTGCACTAAAAAAAAGTTTCACTTTTTTGACCCGGCACAATATCAGAGTAAAATTGTTAAATACAACTTTCTTTTAATAACATAAAAGAAGCCCCCACAACATGTACGTTAAGGGACCGAATTCACAAAATGACACCTTGCAAAAGCTGTTGAGAAAAAGTGTAGTGCGTTTACAATCAGGTGCAATCAAATGCATACAATGGAGAAAAACTGAATCAAGCAGACATCAAGCTGAGAGAGAAAAGCTCATATAAAATGGTGATAGTTTGTAAAGCCTACCTCTTACTCAGTTTGATTGGGTGCCTGGCTCAAGTGTGACATTGATGATTGTTGCAACTCAGTGCCCCGAATCAAGTAATTAGATATAATCAGACAAGATTTGACTTTTTTTTTCTTGGCATTTCATCTTAATTCTCCACATGCTAAATGTCGTTTAATTCATGCCTGGCCCTATTACCCTCTTCTTCCTCCTGGCTATATTTTACTCACACTGGATCTACTGTACTTTAATTAGGCAATTATTCTGCTATTGTAATGTGAGTGTGTTTAATTAGCCTTTACTCCATATCAGTAAAAAATTTGACCTGATACAGCATCTCACTTCCTGAAGCCACTTGTCTTAACCTGTCCTCTGTGGGTTTCATAAAACAAAGTCACCGCGACCTACAGTCCTTAAAGTCAGGAGCTTCCCTTAGCCACAGTGGTCGATTATATCAAACAATTACAACTTTTACTAATCAGAATTTGATATTATCCTTTCAATTCCACCACAACGCTAGATGCTGCTTAATATTGTACCCTGAGGAAAACAAATTTATCTTCCATTAAAGGCTGTAAGTGCATTAATATGGCAGTTGTTCGTTATGGATTAAAAGGCAATTTTACAAAGAGGGTTGCAACATGCTGGCAATCTGTGACTCGACATAGTCTGTGAGTGCTCAGTGTGCTCTTCTTACGGCTCAGACAAATTTGGGCTTTTCAAATCAGACCCAGGTCGGAAGTTAACTATTCCAACAAGGCCATGCAGCACTCTCTGTGTTTGTGAACTAAACCCCGTTTTGGCAACTTAACAAGTGAGGGAAAAAATATTTAAGGAGAGCTCCATCAATTAGAGTGTGACATTGCTGAGAGTGACATACAGCAAATGCGAGGCTTGTGTGCTACTGTCTGTCTGTGTGAGTGGGCCATTGTTTTTGGATATTCCTAGTTTATTTTGTGTGAATCTAATGATTCATTGAGCTCTTATAGTTTCTTTACATTAGCTAACATTTCCAGTTGGTCTACAAACCAACTAATGACTTTATTTGAGACATTTCTTTAGTTCTTGACAACACAGCCGACATACAGTACAGCAAAAAGCCAGTTGCACTCCAGCCCCTGCATTTGCAGCACCATATGATTTATTTTTACCACTTCTCACATCCTAATACTGTATATTGAAAAGCTCAGACTCTCCACTGACCTGACTAATGTGTATTACTAAGACGTTGGCTGCTTGGACACGACTCTTTTTAATGTGCTCTCATGCATAGTGGCACCATAGTTGGAGTTGGAATTTTCGCTCTTTGTACTATGCAAGTCTTCACCACAAGCAGTGCTGCGTATGTCACAACAGTCACTTGCACTGAAGCAGCTTTGCTCTGCATGTCAACCTATTTTGGTTAAACCAATGTTTTTTAAAGACATACTTTGTTTTTGGCTGTACAAAAAGACCATCTTTATTATCTTTACATTCATAATTGTTAAGTTGCTTTGTTCTTAAAAGGTCTTAATTTCCACACAGGTAAATGATGGAAGAAGCTTATCTATGCATTGTCTTATACAGGAAGATAGTATTGCCTTTGTACTAAAGCTAAACTTGCAAGCAGAGGACTCACTGGATAGATCATCAAGCATCATTTGCAGAGTTGAAGGAGAAAAGTCAGAGACCTTCATTGGCCCCCAAAATAACAGTACATCTGCCAGGCCTGACACGGTTGTTTTTCCAATACCTCCATCTCAACTATTTTGTATCCAGCAACTCAGACTCAATTTCTGAGATTGGGTTTTTCAGAACTCCTTTTCCGGCCTGTACTCTGCTTTGATTTAAAACTATATAAGACGATAAGAAGATAAAAAAAAAAGAAAAAAAAAAAAGAAAAGAAATGGGACACACTTCATCCTCTGACCGACACTTCTTAGCTGCTCTGGAGTGGTTGGTTTCCCACCATAGACCCATCACTTGCTGAAAGAGGTTGATGAGAGACAGTCATTTCTCAATGCATGTTATGTGCCTTTCCCCATTGTACAAAAAGACAGCCTATTTGACCCAATATTTTTTTTTTTCCCCAAGGACAATGCTTGTTGTGTGAGTTCTGCGTGAAGGGGTGGAAAGGAGAATAAGAGCGAAGGAGGTGGGACAATGACATCGTTGATGTGTTTTCACAGCCATTCTGATGCCAAGGCAGAAAACAATGAAGTGGAACCAGCAAAATTAGTATTGCTCTGACCTCAAGTCTGAATAGTGAAACACAAAATGGTAACATTTGTTTCACTCAGAAATAGATGCCTATTGCTTCTTAAATGTCGATATGCATTATGCTTGGACATTTAGGCAGATCTGATGGGTTCATTATGGATTCACAAAGGTGAACTTGTATTGTGAAAACACTACGTGAGTCTCTCACAGCAGAGCAGAATTGAACCATTTCAGAGAGCTCACTCTGACTCTGTTTCACATTACCTCACATGTGTCTCAGCTCATCTTAGGACAATTTCTCTAAATTCACTAACTGTAACGTTAGTCTGAGAGAAATGAATAAAACTAAATATCTTTAAATAAAATGGCTGTGAAAATGGCTTCGAAGATGTATGAAACTGAGTATAAAATAAACAGCATTACTTGACCTCTTATCCCATAAATAACTCAACTGTTCCACTGTTGTGAGACTGCAAGCAACAGCGTTAGTATTTTCACTCGGCTTCCTGCACCAGTATCACAAGTCCCTTGACATTTAAGGAAACCTATTAGCACACAGGGTTAGCGAATAATACAAACACCTTGCAGCACTATATGATGCAACCAGGCTCAATAGCTGTAATATACTGTTTAGCACAGTGAAGTGTGTAGTATGGATTCACCTCACTGATGAATAGACTGTAGGTCAATGTTATTCTTAGGATAAGTATTACTCATGGTACAGTGTAAAGAAGATCGGCCACAGGCCTTTGACTTGACTTGACCTGACATGTCGAAGCTGATGGAAGGATGTTTATATTTATGCTGCAAATAAATGCAAATTTATTACAATACAATTACAATAAAGTAAATGCGCATCAATGCCTCCCCCAAATCAAGCACTCTAGGCACAGAGGCTAAATACATTTAACATTAAAAAGTGTCAGGGGGTGTGTGGGTGTGTCCCGACCTTGACCAGCAGTCTGTGGAAAGTAGTCCTATATGTAAATCTACACATACAAAGGCTTACATATATGAACAAGTTGCACAGTACTTTCACATCATGGTGCGTTTTTTTTTTTTTTTTTAAAAGATCATTTCTAGATTTATTCCGTTGTAGTTGTGTATGGGGATTTGCAGAAGGCAAGATTTTGGGGATGTGAGGCTTTTGGTTTCCTGATTTAGTTTGACCAGAAAAGTTATTAATACACTATTCCATTTTGAATGTCCAGATGCAACTCTGTTACTAAGTGACAGTGGTAAGGGTGGCACAAACTAGTGACATGATAAGGAAATTGTCTGTAGACTTAACATGCTTCTTAAGAGAAGCATGATGAACGGAGGAACTTGCTGTTAGAAGAATGTTAGAAGACAAAATTATAACAATAGTTTTGAGGGACAACACATTCCCACCCCATTTAGTTGTCACATCAATTCCAACATAAAACTGACAGCAACACACTGACACATCAACCCATTTTTGCTTTCATATGCTGAGCTGTGGAAACCTAATTGTACCATGTCAGCACAGCTCACATGGTCACAAAGTCTTACAACTCAGCTCAAGAGCAACAGCACAAACTGCTATAAAGCAGTGGCCACAAGGAGACTCAAACCTACACTCAACAAACATGCTTTTCACACGGGTAGGATATATCCTCAGATTCCTGCTGTTTTGTTCATCATTTGCAACACAAATGTCAATGCACTGTGTCACCACATTACATTAACTGTCTGTCAAACCAAAAATTTACAAAAGATAATGCAGCATCTATTCACCTAAAGGTCAATGCCTGTAACCTTGTTAATATTTTATGAGAAAAGCACGTTGGTTTTTACAATCATGGCTTCCCAGAAGAGCTTAAAATAATGCTCTCTGTTTGTCAAAAAAAGAGAAAAAAAGTTCTCTCCTCTAATGCCTCATGGCAATTGTAACTCAGCACCTACTTGGTGTTCAGTCTCTAACACCTAACAGCAAAACAGAAAGGTGAAATAGCCCCCAGGTAGAGAAAAATGACAAATTTTCAGAACCTGTCGTGGTAATCTGTCTTCCCAGCATTACAAATCCTTGCCCTCAGGGTGAAAAGAATTGATGCAGCAATGTCTCCACAACTACAGGGATGATATCATCGGCCAATCAACACTTAACACTTGCAGTCTTTCCCTCTGCCAGCTATAGTCGGACATGGAATTTGACAGGCAGTGTGCACATTCTGCACCGTATGTACGACAAAGGAAAAATTAAAGTTATATGGCATTAGTGTATTAGGTGTTAAAGTTTGCTTTCTACTTTAGCATAATGCCTACTTTCCATTGCCATAACAATACTATGAATGTGAATCTTCAGCAAGATGCATGGAAATGTTTATCTCTTTTTCCAATAATATTACAAGAAGACAATGTCAACAGAATAAGGTAGAAATCTTTATTTAATGGTGGGAAAGTAAATGTATTCATAACTGTTTCTTTGCTCTGAGCACAACTAGCAGCAATTGTTGTTGACCCATGGCATATAATTGTGCAGTAAACATGAGTGTTGGAATGTTTATGTATTATTAGCTAGCACTGGGTTTGAAAAACAACTTGACATTTGTCCAAATTAGTCCTCTGGCTCCCTTACATTAGCATTAAGTTGTGTTTTGAACAGGTTCAGTCCTTATATTTGTTTCAGTAGCATAAGACAAAGCACACTTAAATGCATTATACTGTAATTGTGATTGGTATTTTGGGTTATTTAGGTCTGTTTCACCAACATGGTCTTTTGAGATCTCCCTGCCTTTTCTTTTTTATTTATTTATTTTATTTTTTTAGTAACTATTACTTGTTCAGGACCATCTGTTCTGTGGTAACAACAATGGGATGGTAGACTTTTACATAAGTAAGAGAGGTTACAGTCTTCTGTACATCAGATGGATGTAGGGTGGGAGGGCAATATAGTCATTACAGTTGAGTTTAATTCACTTGACAAACTTTGGTTCATGTAGAATTTTGTCCTTAGGCAGTTCCATATTTTTACTACTGTTAGCTGTATACTATCAGACCCTTTATGAGTTTTTTTTCTAAAGTATCAATAAATATTTACACAAAAATATGTATTGAGATTTTACCAGGAATTTTTTTTAATTACAACAAAGTCAGCAATTTATCCTAGCACCATGTGCGTACTACTGTGCACTACTATGCACTATGTGAAACTTTACCACTTTGCTTGACTGTTCAGCAGAAAAATAAAAAACAAATCCCATCATTCCTACAGCCACAAAGTCTTTGTTGTTACATTTCCATTAATGCACATGTTGGATGTACATAAATGTGTTCATTAGATTTATGACTTGTACCCCATTACCCCATCTCTAAAATAAGCCACCTGGATAGTCTGATGTCAATCTTTTCATGTCACTCTAAAAATAACAACAATCTGGGCATTTTGCCCTCAAATAGTGAATTATTCCTTAAAATCCAGTTATGGCAAGAATAAAGCAGGATTATTGTTAAAAGTGTTAAACTGAAGGTTGATACTTACAGATTTTGAGAATACTAGGTACTCTGGGCTGAAATACTGTGAATTAATTCCTCTTGTGCAGGGTAAGGGACATATTGTTGTGGACCAAAGGCTTTGATAACATTCCACTGTGACTTGATTCAAACCTTCATTGGAGAACCACATTTTCGGCTGACTGACTCTGTAGTGTGGTCAAGCTCTCTCCCAGCCTAGCTTTGTCTCCACATCATTAAAACTGATACTGAGTGGCCGTAAAAGCTGACCAAAGAAAAGCAATCAAAGTTAGTGGTGCAAGAAGAGCCTTTAAAAAGCTTTTTTTAAAAAGCTCACTTTTTGTACTCTGCTTTAAAGTAAAAATAAATGCATAGAGTGCAATTTATTTCTTTCAAGCAATGCTCCATGTTTGGATGATAACAAAAGAGACTTGATATAAAAGACAGTTTGCAAGTAGCAAGCCACCCCTCGTGTCTGTGCCAGTAACATCACACCTCCTCATCTCTAACAAATCTAAAAGGGGCATCAAGATGAGAAGCTCAGTTAGGAGCAGGCTGAATATAACACAGATAATTCAATTTTTAAAAAGGTGCAGACAGTATAAAACAAAGGCCTTCAGATTGATCTCAAAATTTAAAGGTGGTTTCAATTGCATTTTATTGCATATTTTTTTACAGATCCATGTCACCCATACATCATTATAGCAACTCATGCAGATAAGTTGGTTATTTCTGGACACACTAATCTGAATTGATCACTTGCAATAAATCGTGTGGACAGCCTGAAAAAGATCAGCTTTGGCTACAGCCTGAATATAATGAAATCTGACTGCATTTGGGGAAGTCCTTTCTTCATGTGTGGCATAAATTCTAAATCTGAATGAAGTTATCAGTGAGGAAAGAAAGCTCAATATCTCTAACTACATGCATTCCCTTGATCATATTCCAAGCATAAAAAAAATAATGATGTGTGATTTTTGCCAGAGAACATCTGGAGCTTGATGCTGAAGTAATGAAAAAACAAATGAACAATTACACAGGCTTAATTAACAGATGAGGCATTTTAAAGAAGTTTTTTTTGTATTATAATTCAGTTAATTTGATTTATATGTTCTGACAAGAACAAAAAAGCAGTATCTGCTGAGAGACATTACCAACTGCAGGTAGTCAGGGACTTAAAGAAAGCACATATTTCACTGCTGTGTGTCTCAAAAACTTGGAGCTTTAAACCCCTAAGGTGAGAACAGACTTCAGAGTTAAAAAAAATTTGGATTACTATTTTTAGCAAGGAACAAGCCAAATTTATTATAAAGGACTAAGGTTCTAGGTTACACATGGGGAATATATGACTCCAGGGTCAAATCCATCCCATGGACCAGCTTTATCCAGCTCATAATGTTCTCAGAGGACAAACAGCCCAAAATCTATAAAAGGCAACATTATGAATGAATCTTGAGGCAAAGAAGAGTGAGTCTACGGTTTTTGTCTCTCCACATGTGTGCAAACATTTTCATGCTTTTCAGACTCAATTATTTCTGTATACACTTTGGACAAGCACTCTGGGCTTTAATGTTGGACAGGGAAGTTATGTATTGGCAGCTTGTTTTGAACAGTTTCTGGTTGCTAGCGGAAACAAGATGACAATATTTAATAGAAAGTCCAGATTTACATTTGGTTCAATTCGAAGAGCCCAAATGCAGTGCTAAACCAGTTATTACATTGCAAACAACATTGCCCTCAGTGGTAATTTTACTTCACTTGCAAAGAGTGATAACTCAATTTCCCCTTTTGAGGAGCACAGCCATCACGCCGGGGATGTGACCTTCAAGTAGGTGAGACAGCACTGAATATTTCAAAAACCTCTTTAATTATAAATGACACTTTGTTCGAGAACCTTCCCACCATCAGCTTTTCCTTTTTTCTGCTCTGTTAGCACGAGGTAGCTAAGCACATTGGAAGCCCCTTTTATGAACTTGTTGTATTATTCATCAGAGGATGTCCCCATTCACATTCTAATGCTGCTGAACACAGTCCCATGCAATTTCATGACAAATATCTTAATATGTATCGCTACGGCTGCATGCTCAGATGTTTGCATTTGTCTCCGACACACATACAAAACACATGCAAGTCTAACTAATATGCATGTATAACACGCGTTTTGTGCTATCCGTAGGGGGAATATAGTCATTACGCTTTGACAAGCCTTTAAAGCTCACAGGTTCTAAAAAAAAAACACATATACTTATGCACATATCCTCATCTCGAATATGCAAGTTTCTCATATGGACGTAGCAGGTGCCACCTCTTTCTCAATTTACACTTCTGCTTTCATTACAAGCACACTTTGAGTCTTGGGAGTTTTGGGAAATATGCTGTCATTCTGTAGCTGTCAGAAAGCCATCACAGACAAGCAATATCCTTGTTTCTTTTAGGGCTGTCACATTATTTAATGGTAAACTGCCATTGCTGCTGCATTCACAGATCTTACCATATATTCCAACAACCCCACTGAGTATATGAACTAAATTCACTTCAAAGGAAACCATATACTGTTTATCACTCATGTTTTGACTCTTTTACCACCAAATGAATTGCATAACATATATAAGAGCAAGGAGTCTTCCAACACCTTAGAACTGGAGAACAAAATACTGCACACAACCAAGTGACCAAAACTGGGCAAAAAGGGACATGGAGAAAAAGTAAGTATATGCAAGAAAGTCACACAAATGATCCTATCATAAAATGCAACACAAAAAAAGAGTTCACGTTTGGTGTGAATGCACCATTTACAACACATACTGACTAACCAGTGAGTGAAGTTGCATTGCTAATTGCTTGTAAATGGAGAGCAGGTGGCAAAGGGCTGTGTTTTGTTAAATCTGGCCACATATCAGTGCAAACATCCACGTGTAAGCTTTTTAATTTAGCTTCAACCCTTGGAGGAGATCACTCAGACCACTTTCAAGCCACATTTTCTGCTTTCACACAATAAAAATTATTTCTCCTGATTTAAATGTTTAAATATCTGACAGAAATCTACTTTAAAGATTGCACTCACTTAAACTAATTGGTGATTCTGACAAAGGTCATCCACAGCTGCTTGAGGAATGTAAAAGTGTAAATTTTACTTCATCTTTTAAATAAACGGTGCACCTTCCAGTGGTTTCAGAATTTTGACTGTTGTATTGTGTGGCATTTTGATTCTTTTTTGTGGTTCTTGCCACCAAAAATCTCTTCAGCCATGCCGAGCCCAGACATGGCTCTATCGCCAACCTCTGGAAAAATCCATTATAAGAATCAGGTTGATGAAAGGTGGGGGCTGTACAGGAGATCATTGCATCGTGTTATGCCTGAAGATTTTATGTGAACTGGAGGAAGGCCTAAGGCTAAAAACATCATAGAATGAAGACAAAAGATAAACAGTGCAAATGCAGCTAGAGTGTACGACATTTTACTTGTTACCATACAGTGATCAGCACCTCATTGGGTCCCGCACTTTTTCTGTTAAAGAGGACATTCCCTGGAAAATCAAATTTCTGAGGTTTTTTGGTGTGCCACCGTGTCCTTGCCGTATCTAAAATCCCCCCCCCCCCCCCCAAACAGCTACTCCCGGTCATGGGCGTGAACATTCAACCTGAAGAAGAACAAGCTGGTAGCTAGCCAATCACAAGTGAGTGGGAATGCGCTTGGTAGCTGGCCAATCACAAGAGACTCTGGAAAGCTCGGAAACAGAGTGCCTGTTCAGAGGCTGGCAGAGAGCAGCAATAAACTGGCTTAATCTGAAGAGACTATGAGGTTTTTGACCACAAATATTGTTTAATTTATCTAAGTAGACATCAGCAATCTTGATTTTTGGTTAAAAAAAAGGACCATTCCATATTTTTAAGAGAGTTTGTCATAACATCTGTATGACTCCCAATCACAAGAGAAGAAATATTTATTTTTAACCCATATCATTGCAGTGCTGGAACATGTGGCATGCCTGTACATGTAGAGAGGCCATGAGTGTAATGACTAATGTAGCACATAGGCTCCTCAAGTCTCACACACTGGCTTTCTAATGTATCAAGTCAGCCACACATTAAAGTCAATCCACAGATTCCCCAGAGCAGGAACATGTTCTCTTTCTCTCTTGGCCTGTTTTAAAGTGTTGCTATGGATTGCCAGCTGAGGACATCTTTGTCTCTGCACTCCCAGATCAAACAAGTAAGTAAACATCACCGCGCATCCCCCAATCTCCATCCCTGAGTACTCATCAGACAGCCTTGGGTCTTTCAGTATCTAACATTTGACATAATCATCTTCCTTGCTGCTATGGTTCCTGTGATCATGACAATGATAATGCTTGTGGTAATATGGTTTTATGGGTTCTCTCATCCTCCCATCTGTTCTCCTCTCCTTCCCAACTCTGGCTGCCCAGGACCTCATCTCAACTCCCCCCTCTGCCATCTGGCCTCTTCTGTAAATCCCTCCTTCATTCCTTCTCCCTATTAACCCCTCTATCCCCCCGTTTCTTCCCTAACATAATAAAAAGCTATGGCTCGTGTCCTGTGTTGCTATCATTTGAAGGACTTATTACATTTTCTATAGTTATTAAATCATTAAATTTCCTTCAAATTGACAAGAGGAAGCAAAAAAGCACAGCAGATACTGGTAATTAAAAAAAGAAAAAAAAAACAATCAATTAATGTCATTTTAACTTTTTTTTGCGTGACTGTTCAATAAACTAACATTGTTCGGCCATTTTCACTGCAGCATTATTGTTGTACTGTGCAACAGAATTACTATAGAATAAAATTACTTTAGGCAATATGCAGTCCACCAGTTTACACCATACAAACAGTTACTAAAGCATGGGTATTCAATTAACATTCAGATACACTCAGATAAAGTGGATGTCCTCAGGGAAAGTTATTATAAATTTATTATAATTTCTAGTATTATGAAACATACAGTGGAAAACAGATTTAAATATTTGTCTCAATGACTTTTAAAACAGATGGATTATGACTATGTACTTTTATAAAACACTAAATTAATACATGCCGCTTTCTCACTACTTCGGTACGTTTTCAACAGGCGAAGAGACAAGATCATGACTCAAAAGTAAGAGAGGGGATTCAAAGAAAAATAAAGAACTTTTTGCTTCTGTTGCAGTACGTTAAGGTAACAAAGCTCATATACCAAAATTCCACTTTAGGTCAAGGATTTGCCTGTGGCAGCCCTGGATGTTGTTATAAGAACATAGATTCTGTCCTCATAGTCTGGATTGAACTTTTATAACCACTGCCCCAAATGTCAAACTCTTGGCCCTTTGTGAGGCTATGTATTTTTATCATCAAACAACCATGACAAGCTTCAGCTCCTGAATCTCAATGTACAAATCTTTTTTTCCGATCTGCACCGCTAAATAGCAAAAGTCGCTGCATCACTTAAGGTCCCACCTTATTGTTATTTATTGGTATTTTATTCCATGGTTGCATCCCTAGTACCCACTTCTGGCACTCTTTTGTATAATTTGTCTAAGTAATAATTTTCAAGAAGAAAGTTATCATATTGTGACTTTCTTTCCACTTTTTTAGTTTTTTCCCCTCATTGTGGCCCTAATGTTTGGTGGTAGCATAAACAAAGAGATAAATTATCAGAATTCGGTAAACAAAATGGTCAGTTATCACTATTAATCATTACTATTACAGTGTCAAGTGCTGTTCTTACTGTACAAGGCCAAAGCCATCATTAGTATTAAAGTGCCCACTGTTAACTGTTACACTTTTTTATGCCAAGAAGAGATAAAATGTATATCTACAATGTCTATACCTCTGCTTTGGTTTTCCCTTTACAAAGATGTAGTCTCCTTTAAAAGACCAGGCTTATGACTGTGATCATAAGAAGATTTTGTTTTATTTTGTTTATTTTACACTATTGTAAAAAAGTAAAAGAAACATTGATATGCCACTGAGCTACATAATCAGGTACTTTTTGGTTCGCTGAATTTTTATTTTTTTTTCTTGTTCACAATTTATGGATCCCCAAATATGGATAAAATGAATTGGTAATCAACATGCATCATGTCGCCTCCTGATTTCAGAGTCTAATCATTTATTGTTTGTGGAAAAATAACACATTTTTAAAATGCAAATTTCCCCCCCCCATCATTTTGTCTTGATTAAGGATATGAAAGGTAGCCTTGGATAATCTTGTGTTCCCTTTTCCTGCACAAGCCGCTGTCACAACAGTCTCATAGTGAAGTCACGCAAACAAATCCCATATGACTAAATATATTTCACAACAAAACACTGCACTCTCCTTATCTCTCATGTGATACACCAAGAAACAATTTCAATGCTTGTCAGCTACATGTACATAGCCAAAAAGAAACTGAGCAGCATGCAAGGTATGACTGTGCCCTGAATGAATCACACTTAAACCCAGTTGCCTATTGACTTTCAGTTTTATAAAGAATAAATTAGATGCAAAAGCAATAATGTAAGATCATTTATTGTGAATTATAAAGATAGAAAAAAGAATTGTTTCAGAATTTCACATGCAGAGCTACACAGTAATGTCTGTCCTGTCATGTGACTCACAGTCTTTGCATCAGTCCTACATGCCCACTTTACATGATATCCTATTTATTACATGGCTTCAATTAATATTTGATGCTGATTGGTCATAATAATATTTTACATTCTGTTGCTTCTGTATAACAAACTATTGATAGGGACCCTGTTCTGATCATACAGCAAAAACATATGACTGGATACAGCAGATAGCAACACTGATGAAGTGTCTGTTTAAGTGCATTTTATCTTACAACCTTCACCAACAGGAGACTGAATTTTGGTCACTTTGTAAACCACTCACTCCTTAAAGCCAGAGTCAATTGTTTCTTCAACGGTTTCTGTCAGTCTATTGCTTCTGTGTTACTTTATAATATATACTGTATATATAATATATAGAATACAAAATTTAGAATACAAAAATCTCCAGAGGAGTTAGTGGCGATCATATTTAAACAGTACATACCTTGCATACAAAATCAAAACTATCGCTTAAATGGATGCATTGTCCCTGTTAGGAAAAGAAAAAGTGGACAAGAGGGCAGCACAGAAGAAGCAAGGGAGTTTAGAACTAGAGGACAAGTAAATAATGTAGGTTACTGTGGATTCAGTTCCACCTCAGTAGAGACAAACAAACTTTTCTGCTCAGTTCAGTTCAGAGCTATACTGCCCTTTAAGGGAAACTTTGTTTTGCCCATGTCTGTATGAAACCAATAAAACCTATTTAAAAGAACAATAAAGGATGACATACAAAAACACAGATGCACATAGTTTGACAAAAAAATAATTGTGCAACTTCGGATCCTTGCACATGGAAAAAAAAAAAACACTGAATCATATAGCAGAAGCAATACAATCATATCTCAATCATTAAATCATTTACACAATCAATACTGTGCGTTAAAGTAGTTGTTTTTAGTAAATAGCAGGTTAAACTCACCTATTAAGACCAAGTATAACATGTTATCGAATGTGTTGTCCACTCACATTGGGCCTGGAACATATCTCTGAACATTTGAGGAGGATTACTGATGGAACATGGGCCCAGAACATTTTCATGTTCAACATTTATGGATTAATGGTAGAAATAGGGTGTATACTGTATAGGAAGAACATAAGACTTATAGACATTGTCTCTTTCTTTTACACATACACACAGAGAGAGAAAGGTACACCATTGGTAAATATAGCAGTCAGCAACTAAATCAGGATTGAAGCACCATTTACATGGTGTTTCAGGGTCAGATGTGGTATTAAATAGCTAAAAAGAAAAAAAAAAAAGAAAACAGTCCAATTAACCAGACAATATTA
Source organism: Brachirus orientalis (assembly GCA_016785285.1). Lineage (NCBI taxonomy): Eukaryota > Metazoa > Chordata > Actinopteri > Pleuronectiformes > Soleidae > Brachirus > Brachirus orientalis. The sequence continues at coordinate 743,717 of JAFBJR010000081.1, read as the reverse complement.
AAATCTGTGAACCAACAGCTTCAGATGAAAAAAAGAGAGGGGAAAAAAAAACAAAACACAAGAGTAAACATGTTATGACAGCCAGAGACAAAATTTAGACTTGCAGCAACAGTGTTAGTTGAAAATCTGGCGATGAAAAAGAGATGTGAGAAAAGCATGATAAGAATGCTGCTGCACCCTAACTGTGACCAACATTTGCTTAAAGCCTTGCAAACAAACTACTATAATATACCAAGGAGGAAAAAATGAATAATTGACAACTTGATCAAGGGACCAGGCTAATAAAGCAAAGCCTTTTCACCCTGCCTTAAGTAACAACCCTTAACTCCCATTAATTTCATCCACTGTCTCATTTCCTCTCCTTAGGCATCATTTCCCTCCTTAAACCCTATGCTCAAACAAAACTTGTAAAGCTACATTGCTAGTTTATCTGAAAAGAAAGAGATTTCAAACTAACAATTATATCGCTCAAAATGCATCAACTGCCACTTAACATGGGTGTGTAAGGGACTATAAATTAGGTCTTTTTCTGCTTGACACAAGCAGGTAACGTGTTAAATGACCAGGATAGATGGATTTGATTTTCGAGCAATCAATTTTGCTCTTAGTGACATTTGTCAGGCTAATAACCTATTGTTATACAATGTAAAGTATGATATTTGACTCAGCACACAAAAAGAATTGAATTCCATTTACAAAGGTTTGATGTTTTAAGGTTTGCATCAATTGAATTTAGACATATGGCAGTAGTGATACTGAAAAAAAAAAACTGGAAGCTGTTGTTGTGCAGAGACGACATAAGAAACGGGAAACAAACTGTTATTTAGGAAGCATTCCTGGACTCTTCCATGTACAAAAAGTGTCTGCAGAGAACGTATGTGGGTAATAACTGGCAGTTAACAGGACTCACGGAAACATCCCTTCACTGTCTCTGCCTGCTTATTCCAGGTCATCACAGTCATCAAGGACTGAAGCTTCTCCCAGCAAGAAACTCATGAAAGACAGAGAGACTCTGTCTCTGACTGTTTTCCATCATAGTGATTTTCCATCATGACACACTTACACACGGCAGTCCTAAGTCTACAGCCATCTCATTTATCTTGCAGTAAAGTCAAACAAACATCTAAATACTTTATGAGCTTTCCATGATATGGCAATTGTACAAAATATGGTGTAATAAATAATAATTAAATAAATATATGTGCTAACAGCCTGAGCCTCAATTTGACCCTGTGCACACATGTGTAAATCATCATGTTTGCCTGAAATTGGCTTTTTATTGATTTAGGGGATGCTACTTCCATTGAAGGTGACCAGCTCTGGCTTGGCTGTGGCTAACAAGCACAGGAAGTCTCAGTGAGAGAAGCAGAAAGCCTCCTAATTTGACATTTCTTTGTTCCTGCTGCCTCCGCGTTCAAGTTCAGATGGAAAGCTAGGAGGCGGAAATGCCGTGGAGTAGAGCTCCGGTTCTGGACTCTTGCTTGCCCCTTTGCGAACCCAGCATTGGCCAGGAACAGCAGCTTCAAACTAGATGTAAGGGGGCAGCACAAGAAATGTGTGGCTGTGTTTGATTTGCAAGCGTGTATCACAGTGATGAATAAATAAACATGAGCTAGACTGACAAACATAGTCTTGATGTGCTAAAATTACTGGATTTTCCCTCTGATTTGTGCCACTGCTGTGGAAGGAAAAGCACAAACAGAGCAGAGCACACACACACACGCACACACAGGTCCTCCAACTGCTGGGGTGTGAGGTGAATCCAGACAACAGAGCAAGTGATTTCCCTTTATTCACCTGGCATCAGGGAGACCATAGTGGCCTTCAACCAAAGATGTACAAAGGGAAGAACAACGCCAGAAAGATAAGGGATTCCCAAGGGTGTCCTGCACTTTGCAGTGATGTGCACAAGTGTCACATGTCTTTGTTCGTGCATTTAATATTCATGTGGTTCAACAAGTTGAACTGGTTGTGTCTGGTTGTGGTCATGAATACACATCTAATATGCCTTTTATTCTCCAGGTGAATTGTGTGTGTTCATTATAATCTCATGGCAACACTGGCATTGCGTCTTTGCTATGATTCATAGAAATGGCTGCAACAGCCTCTGCAGCTTAGCCATACACCACATTCAAATGTTAGACCACTAATGCCTAGAGCTGGAAGCAATTAATTTAAGAGTAGATATTAATGTATTATCAGTTTAGTGCCATCCACTACAGTGATATAGATGCAGACTGCAGTGAAATAAAAGTACCTTTGTATTGTAAAGTAAGTGACGTGGAAAACCCATGCTGTTTATAAAGACTTATACTGTATAATTAAAAAGGCAAGTTTAAACCAAGAGGCGTCTTTTTCCAGGTTAAATATAATCTACACTGGGTTCTGGACTGTATGAAACATTTTCTCACACCCTAAATTCACTTTGAGTTGACTTTTATTGACAGATTCACAAATTGGTTGGAAAAATGCAGCAGCTTGCCTCCCAACAGAAAAACGAAAACATGACAGCATTATTCATTGGTTGCCTGTGAAACTCAGGATGGATTTTAGAAGGCTTGTTTTTATTAACTTAAAGTAGCTTGCACCATTTTATTTAACTAAGCATTACCATACTCCACCTAGGTCTCTGAGGCCCATCAGTCTGATGCTTCTAGATCTCCGTAGACTAAAGAATAGAGGTGCCTGCTCCTTTCCAGTAATGGAAGAGTTTACCTGTCCATAACAGAAATATTTAAATAACATGCTATATTATTACACTTCCCCATGACATATATGTCTAACTCTTTTGAGAACTTTACAATTCTATGGTATCTAAATAGCTAATTGTTTGCAGATTCACACATGCAAATCACAAAATTGCAGAGATCTAAAGGAGGATTTCATTTTAAATGGCATTTTTAAAAAGTAAAAAAAAAAAAAAACTCTTATTTTTGATCTGCCCCTATGGTATTTTTAAAAATGTAGCAGTAATCTAATAAAAAAAAAAAAATAAATAAAAGTGACTTAATTATTCCCACAGTTGAAGTAAAAGAAAGTAGTTTTGAGACAGTATCATCATCATACAGGAGCTCCTGCATTATGACGGCGTGTAATAGTGTGCAGTTTGCTGACAAGGACAATGCAACACAGTATCTATGGCCAAGCGATCCAGTTTTCAATGTTTGCTGATATGATTATATATTCATTAAAACATAAGCAATGACTGCAGCCATTTGGCAGGTACTCAGCGGGAAAAGAGAGAAAACCCGTGCCCCTTGAAAGACTGCCCTAAAACTGATGAGGTCTGTCTGCTTTTTGAAGACCGTGTCATAAAAAGAAAAAAACTTTATGAATGTTTTGACAGATTGATTGTCGGGAAAGGACTGTGAGTGATCCAGAAATGGCTGACTCAGCAGAGAGCATTGGTGCTGTGCATCAGTGATGCTTCAAAAACTTAACCAGGCACGAAAACAGAGGTTGACAATTTAAAGCACCCTCACAATTATTGGATATTCCACATTGTTTTTCAAACCTATCAGTCTATATATATAAATAAATAAAAATATATATATATATATAATTCTTTCCTTTGGATCTGCCACAAATCTGGATCGATCTGATTAACATTATTCCAAAAATTCCATATTAGCACCTAATAATAATACTGACTTGAATCAGCCATATCTCAATCTATGACATTACACTAGTCCAAGATTAAGGAATGTTCAAAATTACATGTAATGAGTGGTGAAATTCTGTTAATCCTATATAACCAAGCAAAAACTCAAAGAATGGGGTGTTGTTTATATTTTAATTCATATTTAAATAGCTCTTTAAAATGTTAAACCAGGCTCTTCGGAAAATTGGTGGTCTTCTTGGTGACTTATATTTATTTACAGAAATGGTACAGCCAATATCTTCAGGGGTTAATAGGGAAGAATAAAGCTGATGCATATTCTGCCTTATGAAGAAAAAAAGTTATACTTGTTGCTTGACTTGTTAAGCTTTACACATTTTTAAAACTTTCTTCCTCATCTTGTTCTCTTTCATTCTAAAAACCATATCCTGTGATAATTTTCCCTTTAACAGAAGCCAAGCGATTGTACTCTCTTTGTGACCCAGTTTCCTGACAATTTCTAAAGAAGCTTCACAGCATGAGGTAAGAATTTTTTTTTTTTTTCCTTTTCCTAAAATGCAGTTTCTGTCATATAAACTAAGACCGGCATGGTTGGTTAGGTTTGAAAAGCAGCCTGCAGCTACCATACAGATACACTGTTGAGAGCTGCTTTGGCCTGAAAGTGATGGCCAGTGTTCACCCAGAGGAAATGGATGAGATATGCATTGTTCCTTGCTGAATGCTTTTCAATATCTTTGAATGTGTTAGTTCTACATGCGCAGCTCATGGCGGTACACCCAGCTACTACAAGAAACACACTCTGCCGGGGCAAAGTTTGACACACTTGGACTTCAGCTGCTGTCTGTGGGACTTCAGAAGTGCGATAAAACTTCTCACTTAAAAGTCTCCTTTGAGAGTGAAAAACCATGAGACTGGCAGCAGATGACGTGAGCTAACTAAGCGCTTAGATGTAAAACTGTTGATGCCTAAGGGTTTATTAAATCCCACATTTAAATTCAAAAACATCTCTTTGAACATAGCTTCCTCTAAATAAGTTGAATATTTGAAATGAAGAGGCACCGCACAGATGAAGATGTCCCTTTGCACCTGCAGATCTGGAATGTGACTAATTTTGCACCATGCGATGTTTACTAGTGAAAACAAATATTTTTGACTTTTCAAACACATTCAGCCATTAGGTCACATGAAGTCTGCAACAGTCACAAAGATGGAAAAATGGTAACCACGGTTACCAACAAAACAACCAAAGTAGATGCAGTAGACCATTTTAAAGACCATGCATATTTGATGTTCCTTATCTGCAATATGCAGCCTCAATATTTTTATTCCCATATCTTCTACCCAGATTCATGTGAAAATGTACATTGTTATAGTTTATTTCTCTTCAGTGCCACTGGCTTTAGACTCTGGTGTTCCAGACCCTGTCTCCCAAAGATTCCCACACAACTACACTGCCTTTTCAATTACATTGTGTAAAGAAAGTCCTTTCTCCCATTTTAGTTTTTATACTGTATATCACCAATATTGATGTAGTTCACAAGTAATGGAGGATAAATGTTTACATGAAGGTTGATAGTTTAGGGGTGACACGCAAAAGCAGAACACACCATTTCTGCCAACCAGGAGAAATGTTGGATTTGAACAAAATGTTTAAATTAACGTTTTGCCTAAGTGTAAATGTATATCACATCAACATTTGTAAAAGCACTATGTTGTAATGCTGTGAATTGGCATGTAAAGGGACAGCCTTTAAAGGCAATGACAGGCCATGATTTGATACTGAGAAACTGCATGTTGTAACACTCTTAGGAGGACTCTATTATGATGATGATGCTGTTGGTTCAGGAAATATCTGTAATTGAGGATGCAGTTTAGTTGTGTGGGGAACCAGATTTTTAGGAGACAAGGTTTGCCCTCACAGAACTGTATTGCATTTTCTTCAGTGAATCACATGTCTGTGGCAGAGCACTGTCTACACTCAATGCAAAGCTGTTTACTTCTCATCTCAAAGGAGACAAAAATGCAGAACCTTAAATGGTAAAATAAATTTCCCATTTGGGTCTTTATTTTCCTCCACTTTGTCCATTTGTAAAAGGTAAAGATGTTTTATTCCCCCCACTTCAGACAAAGAAATTCCACTTCAGTGTCACTTACATAAAACAAACCTTTTATTCCTGTCTATAAATATGATTTTCAGAGGGTCTATTCATATATCACCAACAGTCTGGTTTAAACAAGATTTAATTCACAAAATATGGGAAAAATAGATTTTTTTAAGGTGGTTTTCTGATTCATGAAGTGATAAATGCAGACCCCCCCCCCCCCTTGTAAAAAAAAACAAAAAAAAAAAAAAACAAAAAAAAACTTTTGAGTCTAATATTCAAATTATATAAATGTTGTGGCTTTATCCAATTTTCAAATGTATGTTTTTGAAATGTGTGTATATTGCCATATATTTGACTGAACAGTATTATTTTAAACAACTGCTAATGCAAGTAATCATCAAGCAAGGTTTCATAGTGGTATCTATTTATAAAAAACAAATGGTATCTGTTTAAAAAAAATAAGCTTAAAAAAAACTAAAGGTGCAAATGACTAAAGTTACAAAGTAGTCTTCTTCAGAGTCAAACAAAAAACCAAACATCTTTAAAAATTAAAACCCCCTCCTCTGTGCAGACAATGGTGTCTCTGTAATTAATACATGACAGCACTCAATCAATAAGTGCAGCACTACAATAAAGAAAAAAGTGAAGCAGAAGTTACGACTACATTGTTAATTGCAGGACTCAGCAGGTAACAATCAATATCATAAAAGCAACAACAATAAGGAATACAGTCACTGCTTGTTTTGGCTTAATTTTCCAGCCTGGTCTACCCCAGAAATCAAAGATGTTGAATTTTATTTTTCTGCAAATTTGGGACATGTTACATGTGTCGATCTACAGGTTCAGCAAACAAGTCAAAAAGAAAAAAAAGAGATAAAAGAAAAGCTGACACGTACTCAGTCGTACATTATCTCCACTCAGTCATGACTGAATATTATTATATTATTATATAATTTGTTTTGACCTCATTTTCTATCTTCTTGCACTAAAATTGTTTAAAGTAAAGGTACTGGAATATAATACATATACTGTACAAAAAAAACAAAAACAAAAAAACAAAAAAACCTTCTCTAACTCCACTTCTTTGGCAAAGACTGAAAAGTTGGACTGCTGTTGTGCTGACAGCCACTCAAGAATTCAAGAAATTCACATGTGAATGATCCTTGGACATGGAGGACCCAAATGCAAATCCAAGTCGCTGAGGAGCTTTTCATGTGGGAGGTGAGGTACAGGGACAGATGTATGTCACTATAGCTGGATGGGTGGGAAGATGGACAGAAAGGACAAGGAGAAGGAGGGAAATGAAGGTAGCTACTTCAGCAGGGATGCAGACATTCTTAATTCAGACTTTTCTGCGAGAGCGCCTTGGCTTGTCAAGGAAAGACGACTTTCAGTGGGGATTTGGACAACGATAACTCCAGACAAGTCCAGCAAGCCCCCAGTTAAACTGCTGCCAATTTTGAGCGAGGCTCAAATTCTTTTCACTTGACCTTCAAGACACATGTTGGGTGAAGCAACTCGCCACAATATTACACCTGATAACTGGGTTCTCTCTTCCATTTTCCCCTTTTTCACCCAGTTCTCCTCTCCAGTCCTAACCAGGTAACCACAATCATGCCTTTATGTTTCTGCAAACCATAGATAATATTATAAACCAAAATCACATTACTTAGATTATGTACATCTGTATAACAGATCTACACACACTAAGTAATGAGCTCGCCAAAGTGTCTGTAGCACTTTTGAAAGAAATGAGGAATGAGCGTGATGTTAACCATTTCCTCGTTGAGATAACGCTTTATATATATTACATTACAATTTATTTAGAATGTTGTGGCTATTCAAAACATGTGAATAAAGAGTATAGTGTATTTTTTCCCCTTGTTTTTACTGTGTGACAAATAAAGCACCTGGTTTTAGGCCTATGAAAAGACAACAGTTTTTCATTATAGCAATAACATTCTCTAAATACAAACACACTATAATGTCCTCATAATGGAGCAATAAATCTCCCGATGTTTGTCCTTGAACTAGTGGTCCACTGCTTTGGCAGTTCCCATATCAGTACCAACCTTCTTCTCCTCTCCTGCAGATGATTATGACAGAACCTACCAAAATAACACATCCATAGTTTTTTATTCTGTTGAGTCAGAAGTTGGGAAGTTGTATGAATGTAACATTTTCCATGGTTTGCAGGAAAGTGTATTGGCAAAAAATTTTTTTTCCAAGAGACCAAGCTGCCAGTCAAGGCTGAAAATGGCTCCTAAACAAACTGGTACAAATTTGTACAAGTGTCAGTTTACTGATACAGTTGTTTGTGTGATACAGTGATCTCACCATCCTGTGCCATGTTTGTTTCTACAGTGGAAAAATAAATAAATAAATAAATAACCCCAAAAAACAAATATTAATCACACGTCAGCTGATGTTCAAATATTCATTTGGACAATACAAACATTCACCCGTACTGGGCACAGTACTGGGCACAATGCTGTTTCACACCATCTGTACAGTCTTTTTACAGCTGAAACACATGGAGTAGATACAAGCACCCCACATTAGTGGTTTCTTATGTGTTTTGTTTTAACTTGTGCCATACCTTTATTACCATACACACTTCCGTTTACCCTGCAGATGAAAACTGCAGACAAAAGAAATTACCAACTGTGTTAAGCCTAAAGCTTTAAGTCCATTAAATCTCACTTGAAACAGACATGAACACAAGCTCTCTGTAATGTAAACACATGGACTATTATACAAGGACTTTTGGTCCTAAAAACATAAATATAAATATAAACTTTCTTGCCATCCTACAGGCAGCCTAACCTTTGCCAGCAGAAAGGACAATCTCTTGGAAATGTTCTACTGGATAATTTGTTGTGGAACTTGAAGTACTTGTCCTAGAAGTCTCAGACACCTGAGACTGAGAGACCCATTTTAGTGACCAACACTCTAGATCTGAGATAGCATTTAGAACATATAGCTACTATAAAACAAGAATTAAAACAATATGTGAACATGTGAACTTTTATTTGTATAAGACCTTTTCTGGTGTGTGTGTGTGTGTGTGTGCGTGCATGCAGCTGCAGATCAATACCAGTGCAGATCCTGTTGCCATGAAAGCCGGTGAGATCGCTAAATAACGTACATGACGTAGTAAATGACTACAAGTAAAAAAAAATGTCAGTGTAGCTATGTGGAGCTGTTGACGTAGCCAGATTTGTATGCTTTAATGGCTTCGACCATGCAGTCACCACAGTCCTAGGTATAAGTTGAGATATCCCAGTTGAAAGCAGACATACATGCATTTCCCAAAGGCAATTAGAAAAATAACACAAACAAAAAACTGTTCAAAACAAGGAAAGGATACAAGCATGTTATGGTAAAAGCATTTACCATTTAGACAGATCTCAGCATCTGCTATACCTTGTGACTTGCAGTCATGCTATTGTCCATTTCCTCAAACGGACAGCTTATAAGTTTCGTGCCCCTGTATGGATTTCTCCTTCTATAGTTCTTAGCTGAACTCCCTCTTTGTGGAACTAACGAATGGCTACATCCAGCTGACTATAAAACCACAGGACACACTCTAACATTTTGAACTCTTTTGCAGACTGCACTGTACTCTGTGAAACTTGTTCCTTTTGCAGACTAAAATCCGCAAAGACAACTTGGTGAACTCTCAATCTTTTATTTCTTCTCTCACGTGGGGAACACACGGAAATTTCCACAACAATACACAGTGATTAAAACCAAAATGCATTTGACACTTAGGCTCCTTTAAATGAGCATCAAACAAGACAAAACAATAAAATTGAATATGCACTTATCCTACTCTGTGACAACAGAGGCTGTTTAAATTTAAATTTATTCGAAAAAGAAAAAAAAAAGCAGAAGAAGGAAAGCCCTTGAGCCAAAGATAAGCGGATGTTTATAGGTTTTTTTTTCATGGCATAATGCAAACTGTGAACCTTTCTGAACAGCAACACCAGGCAAGGACAAATACACAAAGAGGACTTTGAATTTGTCCTTTGCTTAAAAAATATTTCTATATATTTTTGAAGAATGACTATTGAAATGTACTTATTTGGCATCCCATATGATCATATTTCATGGGGAGACATTCAGTCTTTTCACTCAGGTAATAATTGATTATAGTTTTAAAAAAAAATAATACATACAGTAAATAACACATTTTGCACCAGATTACAAATGTCTGTTTTTTAAAAATCAACAATAGTGACACAAATATTTGAGGCACAATTAACAACATTAAATGTTGGAAGATCAGTTGCTTTTGCACCATTATGAGGTGCAGAGTGGGTTTTTATGGGGAGCATCATGTCCAGCACACAGAAGAAACATTCAGCATATTGGGTTACATTTAACATTGAGGGTTACTCACCTAAACCTAACCACAATAAAACCACATAATTTTCACCAAAAGTACCACATGTGAAAACATTATTAAAATCTTGTCTGAAGACACATAAGTGAGGTAATTTGGATCAGAAATACTTACTGTAAATGACAATGCAGTTTTATTTGTGCAGTCTTTGGGTTCAAATTGTGAAATAAAAGTGACCACTGGTTCACGAGGGCTGTGTTGTTGACTTTAAGCTGCAAACAGTGTTTATCCGCAGCACAAACGTGAATTGTGAAGTAGGCTGAACATGAATCGTCAGAAAACAAACAGTGAGAGACTGAAAGATTGAAGCAGCAGGAGAATCTCCGAGAAGGCAGAAAAAAAGGCTGCTGAATTGTATGCAAAGCACGTTCATGCTCTGGTGGATTCAGTGAAAATCTACAATTGGTGTGTGTGGAATCTTCAAAAAGCTAAGCATTAAAAGCCTCAAGGTGAGGAAAGCAGACTCTTATGGAACAAGTGCTTCACCTAAAACCAACCCAAAGAGCTTTTACTTCAGTGTTCAACAGAATCATGTCCACTGGGAAATGGAGGTGTGTTTTTAAGTGTAGCTCTAACTAACTACTAGCATGCCAAAGTGAGGGTATATATTTTACAGTGGGATGTGACTGGGGACAGAGGGGAAGTGCAGATGACATGGATATAGCACTGCAGAAGGTTGGTGGTGGCAAAAATCAGATAAACCCTATTTAGCACCATAAAATGTTCAGACACTGCAATACAGTGTTTAAAACCTCATGATATCTCACTTAAACCATTTCAAATCAGCCCTGAAATCACGTCTGTATCAGAATGTACAGAAGATAAATGGAAAATAAAACATTTCCACCTTCACAGGTCCACTTACAGTATTTTAGGGCCAGAAGGAGTGTTTTTTTTTTCCCCAAAAAAACTGAGAATAGTTATTTGACATTTTTTTCCTGTCAATCAGTCATGACACAGGATAATATTTTGACCTGCTAGGTTGTAATTTCACTCTCCCAAAACAAACAAAAAGCAGGGGAGAAGAACCGAGCCAGATCCGGTGATACTTATGAAATTCTGCCAAAACCTAATATCCGGCTCAAGGATGCAGTGTCAGAATCATGCAGGTTTGCCTGCTTCAGATGAGTTAATATGTCACCTAGAAATTTCTACCAGCTGATTTCCTCTGAGAATCTAAAAATAAATATGAAACACAAACAGTAGAAATGAGAATAGGTTCACTTAAAAGAATTAAAAGCAGGTTGAAGACAGCGGAGGCAGATTAATGAAACTTGGACAAGCAGGGAAGTTGCAAATGGATGAAAGAACAAACACAAGAGGAGCTAGATGCTGGATATGCACATACTGTATGTCACTTTGCAAAAACAAAATCTATGGAAAACTGAGATGTTAACATCTAATATGTTTTATTTTTCAGACTGAATTAATTGTCCATATAAAGGGCATAGTAACAATTTGATGTATAAATACAATATATTATACTATAATGGAATTATTTTTATTATATTATATCTATAGCATCATTACAATATAATATTGCTATATTTTTGTATAATTTTCCTTCTGCTAAAAAATCCAGCAATGTATAAAAAAAACCCTGAATATTACAGAACAGCTATTTTCTGTTCACAGTTCCGTATTGCTCCTCAGTGATAGCTGCCTTCTCTCATATTAAGGCAACACAGTAAAACTCTTACAGCTACAGGTAGTTACAGCAGATGACAACTGGGGCTGTTAATTTACTAGAAGACGAACATATTGAAAATTAATATACAGTGTATTGAATAAATATTAAATAATAAATAAATAAATAAATATATCAAGTGTTCATGTTGTTGAGGTGAGATGTGTTTCATAAATGGAGACACATATCTGTCTTGTCTTTAAGCATTTGGTTTGGTATGAGTGAATATTTTTAAGTGAGAGTGTGTGTGTGAGAGAGGGAGAGGGAGAGGGAGAGGGAGAGACAGAGAGACACAGAGAGAGAGAGAGAGAGCGATATCTTAGTTGCATCCTGGCTATAACACAGTTCAGCACCATGGACAGCACCAATGTAGGCTTTTTGACAGATGCTGTTTGGAACACAAAGCATCATATGATTAAATGTGACAGAAAAAAACTGTTTCAAAAATGATTAAATTGGGCAGTAGAATATCTAAAAAATGTACAGTGACTAGAACTATGATTGCATTCTTCTATTATAATTGAATTATTAATTCATTTTAACATTTAGTTTCACATTTTCAAAGCAGCTTTTCATGGTGAGATTTTACCTACATTGCATTTATCATGTTTTTTATAAGAATGTATTCTGTACTGCGTATTATTATATGATTATTATTTTACTGGTATGGGTAAGCAGCACTTAGCCATACCATGCTCGATGTGTTCTCATTATCTGAATTCTGGGTTTGCCATTCATGGGATGAAGGACATGCCTGCCTGATTTGTCTCTTTTCACTGTATTTTGTATTCCTAAATGTATTCCTTTTTTAAAATTCTGAATACTGCCTGAAAAGTGAGAAATAAACACAACTATTATTATAAATACAAATTAGATTAGAAATTGTAAAACCTGTTTAACATACAGTACATTACTCCTCAAATATTCTTCCTCATCATTAAACCCCCTCAAAATTTTGCTGATCCACACTTTGTAGTGCTGCAGTCACTTTCAAAGTTAATGTAGCACTCTCAGTAAATCTGAACTCCAGGCCTGACATGACACTATTAACATCAGACACTGCGGGTGGAAATTATCATGACATGTTGCCCCGTGTCCAGCAGGTAAATCACGAAAGAGAGCAGCAGTGTCGTTTAGTGACACCATTAAACACTATGTGCTAGATGATGTGTCTGTGAGGGCAAGTGGTGACAACCTTTTTACTCCAATGGTCCCTAAGTTACATGCCTCAGGGCAGCTATTGGTGCCATTAAACTAGAGGACCAATTTTTACATACTTGACATAAAACTGCTTTGGAATTGTGAGTGATGATAACAATTCCCAGTTATGAATGTAGTTAAGGTTAGTCACAAATGTCACCTTTTTAAACTTGGCGGGGGGGGGGGGGGGGGGGGGGGGGGGGGGGGGGGGGGGGGGGGGGGGTGTCCACTCCCTAAATTGTATAAAAAGTAATCATAGGGTGAATAAAACACACTGTGAAGGACATATTTACGTATCTAGTTGATGTAGTTGATGTTGATGATGTTTAGTTGCTGTAGTAGTTTCTTTTCTATGGGATGTGCCTCATATTCTTGTGAACTGTCACTACTGTGATGTGTCAAAGAAGAAAGAAAAGTCAGGCACAGTTGCGCTCTCATGCATGGCTTCAGGTTTCACTATATGCTGCTAATAGAACTTGCCTTTGTTGTTTTTTTCTGAAGACAGGGCACTGCTAGGGTGTTTGATGTGCATGCTTGTAACTTCAGTTATTATTCATAGCTTTCTTTCAAACCTCAGAAGTTTGAAATCTGGTCTCCTCTTGCTTTATAGCCTGCTTGTGTTTGTCAGTCCGGATTAAACTTGTTGTAGTCTGTTAACATGTCTACAGCTGCCACTTTGACAGATTGTTTATAAGTGTGCTCACAGATTGGAAGCATGTCACAACTGCTGGATTTATTTTTATTTGTTTTGATTTTTTCAAATCACTGTAATCATCATCAAATACTGAAGATCATTTGTTCAGATCAGAAATTTGAAAATATACATATTTTAAAATGCTTAATATATATATGTATATGTTAAGCATTTTAGAGTCTCAAAATAACAGCCTCTCATAGTTCTAATATACATTGTTCATCTTCATAATAATCTGTTTCTGGTAGATAATGCTTTAATAAAAAGCTGACAGAAAGTGTAATAACGATTAATTTTATGTACTGGTACAAAGTTTAACCCACTTGCCAACTAAAATTACTTATTAGCTCATTTTTCTGAAACAGAATTAGATGACTTATTTACATGTCTACAGATATGATTACTGTATCAGAATTTGCTAACTAGAAAACTAGAACTTGTTTACTATCTGGACAACAACGATGAACATTTTGTGGTTATGAATGCGGTTATATTTAGACACAAAGGACACCTGGTTAAGGTAAGGAAAATATAACTTTTCGTTCCATATACAATATGAGAGTGTATATAAGGAATATTTATTCATAAAAATTTGTTGTCATGAGTTAAAAAAAAAAATAAAAAAAAATACAATGTAATACAACTCCATTTTTGCATGACATTAAAGAAAGTCTTAGTACATAGTCTTACATAAAAAAATTAAATCAAAATAGCAGCACCTTTTTCTGGAAGACCAGGCTGTTAGTGGGTGTACACAAATGTGTACATGTGGCCACATGTGTGCTCATAAAATGTATAAAAGTAAACAATGTGGTGAAATAATGAAGAGAAGTCTGTCTTGTTTCTGTAATATTTTCTTGTATTGTGCATGATTATGCTGTCTTTCTTGGTCATGTGTCTAACCCTCACACAGTGTAATATTAATGAAATAATGACAACAGTCAGCACCATCTTTACATGTGTTCATCAGCAGCATTTCTTTCAAGCATCAACAGAGCTGTTTCAAATGCATCACAGGCAACTTAAGTTGCGCTAAACCTGATACAATATTCTCTGGAGCCGTCTGTCTTTTAAGAACAACCACAGGAGCACTGGCAAACTCAAATAAGACAGCGCTGTGCTGCACCTCAAAACTGCTTTCAAGATACAATTTTGCACTCTAATGTATATTTACATTTTTGGGAGAACAAAAACATCCTTTGCTCTTCTGCATGTGTTATTAAATAGAGAGCAAAGCTGTGTCATATTTGGGGTTATATGCAGCAAGGCAGCTGAAAAGCCAATTTTAATATACAGTTTCTACAATTGAATCTATTTCCAGACGAGGATCATGCTTTGACCTCATTTAGTGGAAGGGTCTTCAGGATGGCAAACACCCGCTTCACATCAAATAGGGACTGTAAGTTGTCCAGAATAATAATCAGGCCCAAAGCACATTGACAAAAGTAATAAGGTTCTTGCTAGCAGCAAGTAAATGACATAGATTAGTTTATAATTGGCTTGTACCTGGAAGTTTGAGAAAGGGCAAAGCACAAAGTTACTTTAGCTGAGAATATGGAATATTGTTTTGCTTCTCAATATCATCGGTGTACAGACAAGACAGTCGAGTTAAGTTTGGCTTACTGAGCTTGAAATCTTGTGTGGATTTCCCTTTGGCAACACAGAAAGGATTTCTTAAAAATGATAATCCTATACACATTATCCAAGTGACCTGCTCATTCAGATAAGTTAATTTCCAGAATATGTGATGTGCATTATGTGAGATATTTTGCAAAGTCATGTCGCATTTGCTGAGAGGCTTGTAAGGTCAGACTTTCTACTGACCTCATGGCATTGAGGCTCATTTACTTTCTAACAGAAGTCAGACCAAAATATATGGATATACACTTTTACTGCACTTTTTTTTCTTCCTGACTGTTGGGTAACACAACAGATAATTTCTAAATGATGAAGATAATCATGTCAAACAAGCTTTACCATCCTCATAAAAGAGGCTTGTTGTATATTCAGCCTGCACTAGGAAAAATAGAGATGGTTCTTTGATACAATTTGCTGGGGTGCTACTGCAGTTCACTGTGCTAATTCATCCTCGCAGGTCAATTCACCATTAGATCATTACGATAGAAAGGCAAAGTAATCTGTAAAATACTAATGGCAATTCAATCATGGAGATGGAGATGGAGAGTGATGTATATGCTACAATCCATCTCACTGCTGCGAGAGGGAACTTTAATGATGCAGAGGTTACTCTGTTGTTAAATGAGGCTGATTTGATCATATCATAATTAAAAAAGGAAACAAACTGCACTTTATACAATGCATGGCTATTACGTAGTGCTGAGTCTCCCTGTACTGTTCACAATAGCTGCTCATCAAAGAGTTTTTTTTTTTCTTTCCCTTTCATTTTTAGTGTGCATGCCTGCATGGACAAGAGCATTGTTCTCACACGTAAAAAAGGTCAAGTTAATTTAACACACAATGTCTTGGTGGCTCCACTGTTGGTCACACTTCAGGTGTTCCTTCTTCCTCAGTCTTCCCACACATAAGGAACACAATAGAAAATAAGAGGGTCCAAAACCATTGCTGTATTCTCGGTAAATGTGCTTCTGTCCTTCTACTTCAGAGCCACCTCTTATTGTCACAGTCACACAAATGAATCTCTTTTTTTTGCAGATAATTTTAATTTATTAACATATTTGCCTCAGTGGTTTTACTTTTAGAGTCTCTAAAATTCAATGCTACATTTGTGGACACTCACGGAAATAGGTGCAAAACTTTTCCATCAGCCCCTTGTCAGACTCTTTCTCTTTCGGACTCATTGGCGACAAATTGTTGAATGAATAATGTGGGTCATAAAATAATCCTAGCAAACATGCAAGCTCTTTGGCTCGACTAGACATAGAAGAAAACAGCACAATCAACATGGTGTCTTTTATTAAAAAAAAAAAAAAAAAAAAAAAGGTCTATTGCAGAGTAATTGAACCCTGGAATGAAAAATTGCATCCATTCCCATTAGACAAAATATAAAGATTCGAGTTTTGACCTGGGAAAAGGGGGATTTAAGGTAATTTTACAGTTAAGACTTGACTTCAGTAAAAAGAATACCTCACACTGGTTGAATACACAGCTGCTCCTGGTCTCTTTCTCCCCTCCTCTCCTATTTCTCTCCTGTCAACAGCTGACACAGATGCCCTTCCACACGTTGACTTTTTTCCTCTCCACTGTCACAGACTGCTCAGAGTGGGGACTGTGTGCTATGATTTGGCACAATACAAATAAAAATGAGCGATGATTATGCATATTTCCTCTCTGGTGCTGGCACAAAACCACCTCACAAAATTCACTATAAAATAGCAAAGGTGAAATCCACCTACAGTCTCTGAACCCCAACCACTCATCCACTCCAGGTAGGAAGACTTTTTTTTTTTTTTTTTTTTTTTTTTAGTTTCAGCACACCTTATGGGAAACATTACATTAATACATTCTGTACAGATTAAAATTTATATATATATATATAATATACTTTCTGAATTGAGTAATCCTCAAGTATTTGTGGCAAGTAAGATAACATTGTTTAGTAGATGACATTGACAGTAAAAACAATAATAATAATAATAAGTTTAGCTTATGTAGAGTAGAGGTACCCTATCTGCCCTGCACACCAATGGCAATTTGCTACCACTAAAAAAAAGCACATGTCTAAAGCAGAGCTAATTTCTTCAACCTCGAAAACATCAGCCTACTAGTATTTCAGCTGGAGAGAAACCACATATTTAAGACTGAGATTCAAGTGAATTCTTATACTTTTATTTTGTATTTCCTTGCCAATTGTAAATGGTTTCAGGCAGCAGGGATCCTTTCACAAGTGTTTACGTTTAAGAATAAGTGTGCCATTGTGCATCTTGTTTTCTTGCTGCATTCGGTCACTATTAAAGTTCATTGATTGAGATTGAGGTCTTGGAAATACTTGGAGAGGGAACAAGGCACTCCAGAGATGCAGTGGTATAACAATGAATAACGAGCAAGTGGCTCACAAAGCACCGTACTGAGTGCCAGTCAAATAATTGGTAGTTCTTGAGAGGAAGAGGGAAGATCGTGAGGAAAGAGAAAGAGTGTAATAGGAGCAGTAGTATTACTGTGGCTATTTGAAATCCCCCAACGAGTTCTATTTGGTACAGATGAAAAAATCCTGAGGGAGGCCAGATTGTTTGCTATACTCTCCAATAGCTCTGGAGGCCCCACACAATGCACGTTTACATCACTTTCAGACAGAATAGCAGATGAGGAAACTCAGGGACTCAGGGAAGCTCAGACAGACTATGAACTATGAGGCCATGGTGCATCCAGGTGAACTAGGAACCAGCTCGCATTTGGGGAGACATTGCACAGTTTTGTTTTTCCTCAAGCTCAAAAGAGAAAGTCAAGAGAACACTAATTAGTGTAATTAGTGACGTTAATTAATTAAGGGTATATTTTCTGCTGCACTATCACAGCTGCAGCTGTGCGCATTAGATATTTGGTGAATATTCTATAGCTACAGTGCACATCCATGTATGCAGAGTGTTCATACTTATACCCATGTCCCGAGCAGTTCTTTTTTGATTACTATCAAGACACAGGATACAGATGCTTTTCCTCAGAGCTAATATTATGTTGTTTCATACTAAACAGACCTGTGTGGAAACCATGATGGATACCAGGTGTATGCTATTCTAACAATTTTTTTGGAATATTGAATAATGCCTGTCCCTTGTTCTGTAAATCTAAATCTTCAGCAAGCACAGTATCCCACAATAAAGTGACAGACCCAGACAAACATGGATGGTGTCGTCAGTTGTCACCATTATACCGAACATTAAATTTTTACAGCAAATTTAGACAAAAATGTAACCTAAAAGTAAGTAAGTACATTTGAAAGTGTATAAAATGTGAAATTACATTGGTTTTATTAATGTCACACACATTATCTAGAAAAAATGACCCCAACCTACTTAATGCATTAGACCAATGGGAATAAACCCTTTGCTGTGGCAACCCAACACTAACTTACAAGTGATTTTTTCAGAGCAACCTTGGGTTCTACATTGTTAATTGTCCAGAGCCTTTTTTAAACTTTTCAATGCCCACACGTCAAACCACCTACCCACTGTGTGCCATTGTATAGTGAAAATCCGTTTCCATCCACTTTAATCTCTTTTGGCTTTACACAAATCATAGTCACACAAATCAAACTATCTGTGAGTCACACATATTTTTACACAAAATTAGTTAATATGATTATTATTTATCATTTTAAAACCTGGATTCCTATAATTACATGGAAACACCATTTATATTGCTGCCATAGAATATTAAAATAACATTATTTTGTATATTTTTCTAAGTGCAGATTACATAGAAGTGATGTATTAGGCTGATAAGCAGCTGTTAATATCATCATTTAGAAGAATACCACTAAATTCCATTATACGTTTTACCAGCATCTACTGAAATTGGTCTTGCCCAGATATTTTTGGTTTGATGCTTGAGTTTAATTTGATTAAATATGGTTCTCAAACAATCACTAGGAATTTAATGCACTGTGTTAAACTACATCTGCCCTCTATCCTATTTCCTCTCCTTGTCTCTGCAGGCTTGACTACTGAGTTGTTGTGTACAAGAAGAGCACATCTGTTGCTTGTTGAACATCTGTGATGATTTGCATATTAATGAATAATTATGTTAATGTGATTGTCATTGGCCCCTTCAATGTGGAAGATCTACCCAAGCAAGGAAAAAAAAAAGTTTATGCTATTAATTAGCATGTGTTGCCACTCTTATATAAGAGCTCAGAAACAGGCAGTAAACAGTTAGTGGTCCTGTGATGTGAGATGTTTTACAGGCGTCAGCAGAATAAGTAGATGGTAAATTCAAATTAAACTGTCTAATCACTAATGAAACTGGTCTTTACAAACTTACTTGAGGACTAAGTCAACAGAGAGCAGCAAACTGTGTACCTGACTTCAGTATCTGATATTGAAAACATATGTGCAGTAGTCCACAAACTGATGCCAGCACAGATGTGCATGAAAAATCTCAGCAACTGAACAGTGACTCCTATTGCAAAGAAAGTCTAGGCAGCTAGTACCATCTAAGCATTGAGGCAGGTGTTGATGGACATGCAATGGACAATCTTTATGTCAGGTGCCACCCTGCTCCTACAGACATGGACATTTTTGGTTTTAAATGTGATTGAAGTGATGCTGACCAAAATAATAAACTAAGCGCTTTGAAATGGGAGTTCTTAAATAGTTACCACTGGCATGGAATAAAAGGGAGGACCTACAGTACTTGTATAAGACTTGGTCTTGTGTCAAGTCTTATTCTGATGCTTGTTGTCTTACAATAGCATGGTACAATAGCCTGAACATTTTCATCAGACATCTAAAAAAATATATATCCGTGCAAGAACTAAATTCTTGTTCAGGTGCAACAGCGTGGCTCAAGTTAAACAGGCCATTGTTGAGGAGCAGCAGGGGTCACGGACACAATTTGGCAAACAGTGGCCCAATGTGTCAGTGCTGCAGGTTTTTCAAAAGGCTTTTAGAAGTTCTGGAATTCAGTGTTCTGATCACAGTACAAGAGGGGGCTCAGAGTGGAGCTGCTGCTACTTCACATCAGAAAAGAGACAGTTGAGGTGGTTGAAGAATCTGCATATGACACCTCCTATTTTGTCAGCTAAATTGTGCCCTTTTGCTTTGTTTCTGTTCCCCGATGCAGTTTTTTTTTTTAATCACAATCCAAAACAAAAGAAAACCAAAGATGGAAAACAGATTTCAAAAAAATCTGATGTTTACCTGAAGGGATTTCTGTAGATAAACCACATGAATTGGCAAACAAGAGCACAAGAGAAAGCCCATGGGTAGGCATGACATTCATTCCATGAACAATATCTTACAAGAAAATTGAGGTTTGTAAAGCACACAGCAATCCAAAACAGATGGGACTATAACAAGCTGTGAATCCTAATTGATTATATGAATATATACATATTTGGCTAGTATTTCTCCAGCTCTACCAATTGATATTTAACATGGCCAATAAAATTATTCCTGCCACCAAGGGAAGCTGTGGCAATTATAAATTATATTTATTGGTGAAACCAGTTTCCAATCAAATCTTTGCCAAACTCAAGAAAATGCATCCTCAAGGCAAAGAGGATATGTCAGTTTAATGTATGATACTGCATATAGCTATGCTCTTTTACCCAAAAATGAATACTAAATGAGAATATTGTATGTGTTGACCCATGTTGTAAGGTCATTAAATTGGAGTGAACTAAACAAATCTATGCTGTTATTAAATTATTTTTGTCAAATGGATGATTGATGACAGTGATGATGCCACTGATTACTTTTGGTGGCTGCAGGAAGACAATATGAGGACATATGAGCTTCCACGCTACTAAACTGTTTGATGGTTCCCAACATTTTATTCACAACCTAAAAATAAAGTGGCATGACCCCCACTATACTTATGCAGTATTTGTCATTATGTTTGTTCACTTTCAGATGTTACCCCGGACACACTATATGAACTATAACTGTACAATGATTTGTTTGTTTTTTTTGTGGATTTTGTGACATTCTGATTGTGCATTTGATTTCAGGATGGAACGTTTGTCTCAGGTATCTTAGCAAGTAATAATCTAGTACCAGGGAAATATTGCTACTTTGAGTTTTGTTCAACTCTTGCCTTTGCAGCAAGAGGTCCCGGGTTCACAACCCGGTTGGAACAAGGGGCCTTCTGCAAGGAGTTTGCATGTTCTCCCCGTGGTGCGTGGGTTCTCACCGGGTACTCCGGCTTCCTCCCACAGTCCAAAAACATGCACATTTGGGGACTAGGTTAATTGGATACTCTAAATTGCCCATAGGTATGAATGTGAGAGTGAATGGTTGTCTGTCTCTATGTGGCCCTGTGATGGACTGGCGACCTGTCCAGGGTGTACCCTGCCTCTCGCCCTATGTAAGCTAGAGATAGGCACCAGCACCCCCCACGACCCATAGTGGATAAAGCGGTAGAAAATGAGTGAGAGTGAGTGAGAGAGAGTTTTGTTCATTTGTATGTCTTTTGTGTTTGTGTATTGCCTTGAAAACATTTTAATTTAACAATATGTTTTTCAAACATATCAAAATAAATGTTGTATGCAGTAGCAAATATCACACTGTATATGTTCATACATTTTATTGATATGAGACTTGACTCTTGACCATCAAAGTAAACAACTAAAAAGTCCTCTGGCAGTAACCCTGCAGCTCAACTCCTCTGGAGAACCTGAGAGTCAAATGCTGAAAGGCATTTGTTGACTCAATTTCCCACCCCAATGGAGGCAAAAGGTACATCATATAATATAAAGCTTCAATTATTCATGTAGTGTGAATGTTGAGTGCCACGTAAAAGTGCATCTGCTGAGCTGCTCAGTGCTGACTATGAGAGCTTGTCTTGTGCTGGGCATGGTGATAACAGCTGTCCATTACTTGGGATGACTCTCCTAAGTGTGTGCATCAGCAGCAATGTGAATAAATGGTAATGAATTTTGATGAACTTTTACAGCAATGCAATTGACCAAAAAAAAGGTGACCTGGGAAAAAACACGTGGTGTCAGCATCTAGTGAGTTGGTGATCATTTTACTTAGTAGAGGGAAAAATACTTAAAATACAAATATGCTGTCAAACCAATACTAAAGAAGAGTGGAGAGTAAAGTCTACCACTTTTATTTTCAATGTTACACTGTCAAAGTGCATCAGTTGGAGAAAAAAAATGTTAAACTTGGTCCAGCTTGGTTTGGAAATAAAAAAGTAAAAAGTAAAAAAAAAGTAAAAAAAAAAAAGTCTAAAAGCTTAACTGGGTTATTTGACTAATTTTATTAATTTGCTGAAAAATCACACACACACAAAAATGCATCTAGTGTGCAAAGGTCTTCTTACTTGTTATTTTGTGCTTTTCTCTAAAAAAATGCACTGACTTTATTTAATTCTGTGCAGAATAAAGAAGACAAGGAATGACTTTGGGGAAAATATGTGTTCTCTGCTTAGCACAGTGTAATTGATTAGTTTACAAAAATGGTTTTATGTTGATGATTTTTCATAGCTGCAGTAATGAGTGGGAGATGGTCTACAGTCACCCATTGGGCATAGCCTCTGTAACGTCTTGCTATACAGAGTTGTGAAGCAAGGCACTCTTGAAGAGTGCCTGAACTAGTCTAAAATACTAATCTACTCAGAAATCCCTGGATAAATAAGGGCTGAAAAAGAAATTGCTGTATGCATTTATTTGAGGCTCTCACAGGGCTGGAAGTAATGGGAAGCAATAAAGTTCTTATTCATTCATTTGTCAGTGCTGGAGAGAATGACCTCTTTGCTTTGCACTAAGGCCTCTGGAGTGGGCCTGGTTGACTTGAGCACTGATGTGGATTTCACCCAGGTTTGTCACTTCTGGGACAGGGCCAGGGGTCTAGTATGTCTAGTCATGAAACTATATGGTCACATCAGCATGTGAGAATGTTGCACCAAGCTTGATTTCTTGTCTATGGGTCAGCAGTCAGTCATTTTAGCAAGGCTGTTCTGGTTATTTTATTTTTATATTTTCCGGTTATATATATATATTTTTTTTCTTTTTACGTCTTCTCTTGTATTCACATTGAGATCCTGGTCCCTGATTGGCTGGGGTGGTTCTAGTTTTCACAGATATTAAATCTCCAGCAGCAATTTTTGTAAACAGAACAGGGTTTGGGACACCTCGGGGAGTGCTCCTCTTTCATTGCATCTTTGAAGAGTTCACAAGGGCGTTTTCCTGCAACTTGCAAAACTCATCAGAGACCAAAAAAAAAAAAAAAAAATCAAGCTGAAAATTATGAAGCGTGAACTAGGCTTTGATCAAACTCCCAGAAATTCCAAAGACATTACACAATCTATTCTGATTTTTGATTTGAAGTACAAGATGTATCACATGACTTGAAGTCAGCTGCCATCATTTTACCATCTAAGGCAGGACTTTTACAGCACTGAATTGGGTGGGAAGGCATAAAGGAATACGGCCAGAATGAATATAGTATAACTGACATCTTATTCTCCATGCTGGGATCTGGACAGTGAATCAAGATAATGTCACCTCTAAAAGACAAATCCCTTCCCTTGTCGGTAGCGTAACATGACAATGCAATTTGAGCTTTCTTTCATGGTGAAAGAATTGAAAGAACATTCGCCCTCTGCCTCCAGCACTGCTTTGAGGATCTGAGGGAGGTTGAATGTTTTTATTCCTGTAGACTACAAAATCTACTTTTTTAAGAGCCACAAGAGGCGACATTTGATATTCACTGCTCCCTATTCACAACTAATAGCATTTCTACAGTTTATATATATATATGTGTGTGTGTGTGTGTGTATTTTTGTGTTTAATTACTGTTTTAAGAGTTTCATTAGTGAAACTGCTTCATAAACAAA
This sequence comes from Brachirus orientalis, assembly GCA_016785285.1. Classification (NCBI taxonomy): domain Eukaryota; kingdom Metazoa; phylum Chordata; class Actinopteri; order Pleuronectiformes; family Soleidae; genus Brachirus; species Brachirus orientalis. Next base: position 719,522 of record JAFBJR010000081.1, on the reverse strand, counting down.
AGGCATTATTTCATTATAATTTTTGATGACCTAAAAAGCTGTGTGTGTCTATCTGTCTGTATGTGTGTCCTCGTGAGCATATAGCCATTACTACACTAAACAGATTCCCTTTGATCATACATATGAAGCATTTCCATTGTTTGCTGGCAGGATATCAAAGCTTTCTTAATGTGCTGCAATTTTTGGTTTCTTTTACAAGAGCAGCTGCTGTGGAATACCAAAATAACCAAGACACAGCAACTCAATGTGAACCATCAAAATAACCAGGCAGGAGGAGAAATCTAATTTCCTTATGTGAAATGACGTCTATCAGTAATAAGGTATATTTTGTTCTCTTGCTTTGGTCTTGACATTGAGAGGTTAGACTCTGGGTAAATTAAATAAGCCTAGTTTATTTATTTTCAGCGTGGACTGATACCATAAATTTAGCTGCACTGAATTTCCAATGTGTCCTACAGATTTCATGCTGCATTTGTCAACAGCAAGCATGGGGAAGAGAAAAAAAGACTTCTGGCGTTGCATGATTCACTCTGCTGATACTGAGAGACCTCAGGGTCATTCCACAAAAATGAGCAAAGAAATGAACCTGAAGGGGACCTGGAGTATTACAAAGGGGGAACATGATTTGTCAGTGCCGTTCACACACTTCACTCCCTTTGTTGTTTCACATTTAGCCAGTGATGATGGGTTCAGTTCAAACACCAGAAGCAGGAAACATGGATATCCTACATGTACTCCTTGATTCTCTTCCAAGCTCTCTTTCACTAAGACACACCATTTGATTGGGCATTTGTTTAAGACAACAAGTGAGTGTGCAAGTTCTTGCATGACAATGTAGCATGTGCATCAGCCGGTGCTCAATCTCATTTGGCGTGATGTGCAGCAGCCTAATCTCCTTCTTAACACCCTGGCGGTGTGATGGCAAACCCCTCCCGCCGCCACTTTAAACCTAGATAAGTGTATCAGCACAGCCAGGAGGATGAATCCTCAGCCTGCCAAGAACACAAGCTTGCCTTTCTCATCAATCAAATTGACAAGGCCAGCCACAGAGCGGTGCCTTCCGGCAACCCGCCCCTCCCTTCACTCTCCACCTCTGCAACCTCACTCACATCCTCCTTCTTCCTCCTGCGATCCATTTCTGAAAACATTGCACCACCATAATGTAGCAGAACAAATGTAGCAAAAGAGAATGGGATACAGAAGGATGGCTAGAAAGATACACGCACAAGTCCATGAGTGAGCGCTTACACTGCTTTCATAAAGTGGGTGCCAGTGACCTCACAGACAGGGAAGGTTAAAGCCTTGAGGAGACATTGAAAAATGACTCGTGAATGGAACCTCTGTTGACAGTGTTGCGTGCTGGGGAGCGATCTGCCACAGAGTGCGGTGCTCAGTTTGTGAGGCGTGTAGTCACAGGATGCTGCTTCAGTGGTGTGATGGTGTGAGGTGGAATCCCGCATGTGTGTGGTGACAGAGAGGCAGACAACCAAACTTAGAGTGATAACAAGACATGACACACGCCAAGACTGTATCTGATCCCCGGCTTCACCCCTTTGAGGGAGAGCTGGGTATTTACTGTACGGGCACTGGAATTCTATCAGTGATACCATGACATTTGCTCAAGTAGAGACATCACAGGGATGTGTGCCTATACATAGATATGAAGCCAGGATGAAACTTGTATCAGATCGTATTAGAGCAGGTGTGACTGTTTTGATAGCTACAGAAGCAGAGCTGCTAAAACAAATTGCTATCTCAAACCCTAACCATATATAGCTAATGCCTAACCCTATCCTTAACTTAACCACAAGCTAAAACATAACCAGTTCCTCAGAAATAATGATAATGAAGTGCTTAATATGACCAGGTTTCGGTCTCCATGAGGATTACCGGTCCAGACAAGGTCGGTGTTTATGCCAGAAACGGTCCTCGAAGAAATGGCAAGTCCTGGATGATACAGCTTAAGGAAGAAATCCTCGGTCCTTTAGTGTTTGCAGTATAAACAAGATGATTATTGGTTAAAACTGCAGTGCCTACCTTTTTAATATATCCATTACATCCAAAGCATTTTCAAATGACTTCACACAATGCTGATTAAGCCTTCCCCCCATGCAAATATACACAGCAAATATAATCCCTACACAGGCAAACAGACTCTAATCAGCCAATCACAGCTGCAGCCAGCTGACAGCACGATGTGCTTCTAATAATCCTCCTCTAATGTGTTTGTGTATTAACAATAACACCTTTTCTTCACTGAAGCTTGCAGAGTAATCTTCAGTGTAGCCACCATCTTCAGATTTTACAAATGTTTGATGAACAAGTTGGAGATAAATACAGGGAGATAAGACTGATCATAATATACAGGTACAGATAAAGATTTGAGTTTGCTATGATAATTAAGATGTGCAAGTTCACTTGAAGTGATTTTCAGGAGGTAATGTACATTGCAGGGGGAATAATGACTCCCCCTGGGAGACAACATTGGACTGTCATGTGACCAATCTACCAGAGGTGTGGCTGGTGTTCTGTCTTTTTTAGATCAGAAACACTTAAGAACTTCCACCCTAGTATTTGGTCTGACCACATCAGAAATCTAATTTGTTTCTAACTGTTAAGAATGGGCTATGATCACAAAGATGTAAGAAAGCATGATGCATTCACAAAGCAAGGAAACAACTGTCCTACACAACTAATCTTCATTCATCAATTTATGTTTTCATGTTTTTGACATAGCTAGGTAGTGTCCACCACATTGAAAATAAACAAAATATACTGTAGATCTGATACAGATTTTTTGCAGTTGTATAAAAATAGTGCTTTTAAGAGAAACATCTGCCTACACATACTCACTATCATTACTAGAAAAAGGTTTTCATCAATCCATTTTATCAACGTTGAAAGAAAGACTCAAAAGTGAATAAATACCTAGCAGGCAGATATGCACGTCTGTAATCATGTCAATATGTCACATAATTGTCTAGCAGAAAATGCATTCCTAATGAAATTTCACTAATAATACAATTTTATTGCCTGGGAACTTGGTTTTAGACTTTCACAGGACAAATACAACAAATCATTTAAATGAAAACAAAGGAGCCAGAGAGAGAGAGACAGAGAGAGACAGAGAGGTTTATAGTTTATTTATAGTTATTAAAAATTACTAAGTTGATATGAGGTGCAGACATAGACTCCATTGTAGACTCCAGCATCTGACTATCAATCTAAACTGCAGTGGAGCTGGCAAAACTATCTAAAGCAATTTGGCATTCAATGTTTCCATATGAAATCTACATTAAACCTTAACAGAGGAAAATCAAAAAAGTGAAACCAGGTTATGACCTGGAGTGTTTGATGGTGGTGAGATGTATTTGCTGCTTGGACCCTGCTGCTGCAGTTTACTGTTTAATAATAATAAACAGTATGAAAATATCAGCCTTTCACAAAAAGATAAAAAGTGTCTCAAAGTGGAAAAAAAGATACAAAATTGCTTTAATTTATGTATTTTTTATACTGTAGGCAGTGACATTGGAAATTACCCCTGCCACAGTAGTTCACCAGACAGTGCTACAAACACTGACACAAAATACATACAAAGACAGATAAGCCTGAGCCAAGGCTTTTGTCTTCTTAAAAAAAAAAAAATTATCTTCTACTGATTTATCCCCCAAGAGGTGGGGTACACTCTGGACAGGTCGCCAGTAAATCGCAGGGCCACATAGAGACCAAACAACCATCCACTCTCACATTCAAACCTATGTGTCCAAATGGCCTAATCCTCAAATCTGCATGTTTTTGCACTGAGGGAGGAAGCCAGACCCAGAGAAAACCCACCCATAACACAAGAAGAACATGCAAACTTTATGTTCTGACCGGGTTACAAACCCAGGTCTTCTTGCTGCAAATACAAGAGTGCTGCTTTTCTTTTCTTTTTTTTTTCCTTTTTTTTTTTTTTTCGATCAAAATGATTTAAAGTGTTGTGCTAATTCAAGTGCATTTTAATGAAATGCTCCTAGGGCAGCAAAGGGGGTGTAACACATCTGTCAAAATCCAGTTGGCAATGATTGATTAAATATAAAGCTGCATGGAGTTGCAGAAAATAATATCTTGCTCAGCTTAGGAAAGATTTAGATGTTTTGCGTGTGGCTAAAGTGGGAGTCCCATATGGCATTCTGCATAAAACCTTACAGACTTGAGGGTTTCAGTTCTCTTCACTGTGCTAAACCCTACGATTTTGTGAATTTTCACCACCAGTTAAGTGTCAAACTAATTATTACTATTCTCACTAAAAATCCTTTGAATCCTCCTCACATTATTAGATCTCATTAGTGTGTCTACTGTAGTAAACCCCCAATGCACTGGAAGGATTACATATCCATCTGATCTGGGAATGACTCAGAATCCCTTGGCAGGGAAGATAGATATGCAGAATAATCTGCTCAGGCTGCCGCTAAAGGACAAATGGATGGATGGATAGTGCATTTTGTGATAACTCCCAAACAATATGTGCAATATATAACATATTGACATACCACCATCTGTAATGGTTTTGTTGATCCTGAGGTTCAATCATTAATTCTTCATCTTCATCTTGTGCGACAGTGTTTTCCATTGCTTTGTCCAGCCTGGAGTGGCTTAAGGCTGTCCCATGGAAATATTTTTTGCTTTATGCTTTGCATTTATTTTTCATTTAATTTCATTGAATTATCCATGCCCATCTCTAACATCAGGAAAAATCATCTTTTAAAAACCCCAAACATTTATCATTATGGATGTCATTGGCCACTCATTTAAGGGATGCCATGATTAAAAATGACCTCGAGTTTTGACCTCATATTTGATGGATATGTAACAAAGCAGGTTCTAACCTGATTTAAACTGTTTAAACTGAATAGGATCAATCTATCTCTTCTTATGTTTATCTTATGGCTCATGTAGTTATGGAATGTTACGGAATGGGTCCATCAGTTACTTTAAATATTTTCCTTATTCATCACATTTTCTTCTGCATGTGATGAGTTTTGATGAAATGAAAGGTTTTGTTCATTTCTTCCAAACTTCCAGCACTTGTACAAAGCAAAACCTTCCGAGCTCTGCTCACATAAATCCTTCAGCAGTTTGCATTTAGGTATTTACATAATCATTTGAAAGACCCCAAGCTAGATCAGTTTTCTGTTGGTTTCACAAAGCAACACTATTTTCCAGAAATATGCATGTGTGCTCAGAAATGCCTTTCCACAATAATGATTCTCTTTGCTGAGGAAGTCATCTGTTGTACAGAACACAGCAGTGGTGCTAATGTAAGATCAATATAACCCACACCTCATTATAGGTATGTCTTACATAGCAGCCAACAGCTACGTACTTTTTGTGGCATGCTGGGAAAATGTAATGATCATCCATTACATGGCGAGGGGAAGGAAATAACCATGCTATGTCTCACAAGGTGTCAGGGATGTGGCAGCAACAGGAAATTTTAAGATATGTTTGAGAGAGTGATAACTGGGCAAATAACATTGTATTGTGTTAAAAAAGCACTCTGGTGGTGGCTGAAACCCCTCAGCGGATATGTTGACATTGATTTGGTGAGGTTCCTTCAGGGAGCACCAGCCATTTGTGACTGTTCAGCACTCCATTCACACTGCGGCACAGCCCTCCACAAGGTGAGGCAAGCAAATGAAAATACACACCACTTTTCACAGAGATGAGAAATGAAAGAATGTTAAAGCTCGGGTCTGCAAGTCTGGAAAAATTTGACTGCTGAAAGACGAGTCGAGAGCGCTGAGGTCTCAGTGACACGGACACCATGTCGGATGCTCTGTCCACATTCATGCTGATATTATGCAAAAATAAAAAAGAACTTTTTAACTCTGTATTTGGACCCTTCATCTCATACAAAAGCAAATTCTTGTTTCAAGCATCCACAACTGAGTTTTTTTTTTTATGAACAGCTTCCAAAGTACAGATTTAAAAGCTCCAGTGTGTAAAATGCAGCGTTCGACAAACAATAGCAGCATAAAAGTACATTTGCTTTGAATAATGCAAGTGCACTAGAACCAACAACAATGGCTATTATGGTTTATATTATAAAACATTTCCTGTGTGTCCCGGTTATCACTAGTTTGAGTGTCAGTAGTAGTTTTTGTGTTCTTGTCCAGACAGAAGTGTTTTGCAAAACAAAGAATTTATGTATGGAGATTTATTTATTTATTTTACATTTTTTAGAATGGGGGAAAACTATAAAATACAAAACAACATTTTTATAACAAAAAGCAAATCAACCCAGTCAGCCCAAATAAATAGATTGTGAGGGCAACAGAAACCAGATCATTCTCTTTTCTTCCAAAAGATTTTTATATTGGGCTTAAAGAGGATTTCAACCAATAAGAATGAAAAAAAGGTAAAAGGGAAATGCACAGAAACATTAAGAAGACAGCATTCAAGAAGGCAAAGGTCCTGTATAATCGCAACAATGAATGGCTGAAAATTATTAGGTATTATGTAAAAAATGGTGAGAGGAAAAGCCACACAGGCAAAAGGGAAACATGAAAATCTATTTGACAAATTCTGCTTTCACATTTGTAGATCATAGATCTTTACTTCTAATGATGTACTCCCCTTCAACAGATTCACTGTAAATATCTGACAGGTCAAATAAAAGGAAAAAGGAAAAGGAAAAATCAGGGCTCCAGATCTCTGAGTCAGTTCTGACAGGCAAGGTTTTTAACAGTGCATTACACAGCCACAAAGATTTATTTTAAAGCAGAGCTATGGCAAGTGAATGGAGAGGGAAGAAACTAGCATGCTATTGGTTACATGATTTGTTGCTTAAGTCGGGTAAAAAACTGTTTGTAATTGCATTGTTTTTTCTGACTTACAGTATGTTGCAATTGGGATTCAATTTGTGGTATGTCTAAGTAAACCTTCATTACAATAGCATTATATATGTTTATCTGGCTTACAACACCCACAAAGAATATTGAACAATATCACAAAAGCAGCAACTGCATTAATCAAATGAATAAAGTATTAATAAAAGTAATGTGAATAAGAAATTTCTTCAGAAAAACTCTTACATTGAAATCGGGGAAAGCTTGTCCTTGTAACTCAAGACTAATTCACTCATAGTGACGTTTTTAAACTTGTAAATTAAATTTAAAAATGATTAATTATTGTCCTTTGAAAACTCACACTGAATCAACACTGAATCAAAAAAAAAAAAAAAAAAAAAAAAACAAGAAAAAGGAAACATGGGGAGGAAATGGTTGAGCGATAATGATTGTAAAAATTCCCATCTTTGGTAATGAAGCTTGTGCCGCACACCCACTGCAGCCTCCAACAGAGCCACTGAATGTGAGGACAGATGTAATATGGCACTGACAGATAGGATGTGGGAGTTTGTGTTCAGTGGGTAGGGGCACCTAACTACTCAGGTATCTGTGGTGGAAGGCAGCGGGTGGCTTTTTGGCTCACCTTCCAAGGACTCACAGCTTAAAAATAACTGAGCTGAGAAATGCTTTTTTTTAACTTATGTTTGAAAAATGAAATAAATACAGAACATTTATGTTTATCTAAAACATCTCCATTTGATCAACTCACTTATAATAGTGTGTGTGTGTGTGTGTGTGTGTGTGTGCACGTGTGTGTGTGTGTGTGTGTGTTGGGGGGGGGGGTCTCACAAGACGTAATATTTATTAAAATTAATTATGAAGTAGTAAAACTTATAACAATAACACAGCCACCAGATAAAGGAGAAGATCAAGAGTCTCTATTGATAGTGTCTACAGAGAAGTTGTGAACTGTTTGGAAAGTGGAAGAAACGTTAGAACAAGGAACCCTTAGGGCACAATTCAAATTCACCGAGATATTCAAATAGAAAAGGAGAAATAAAAGGGAACAGAGGAAGAAATGAAAAGCTACCAATCAGTGTGGCAGGTGACACTATTGATCCAACTGCCAAAGACAATTTCATACACATTTGGAAAGTTTGGATTTTAGTCCCTGGTGGGGTGGCAGTGCATGGTAGACTTTTAGGACTGCACCACAGGGCAATGCAAGTGAAGGAAGGCCACAGTTGTGCTGCCCTCTCTCTGCCTTTGCGTTCTCGATATTCCCTCTCAGCCACTTCCTTCTCCCTTTCTCCTTCCTATAACCCTGTGAAAACCTCCCACCTCTACTGTTATTTTGTCCAGCAAGGCTCTTAATACTTAATGCCAATGCACTGGCCAGCTTCCCTTGCATGCCCAAGGGAGATTGTGCATGTCTGCACACGCACATACACACATGCACACACTATCTCCTGTACTGTATATACACACTCCCTCTCGCACACACAGGTTACTTCTTTTGCTGAGCAAATAAAGGTGTTCTATAGCAGGAGACAGTGGTGCCCAGGGGCGATGCACCCTGTGACAGTGTCTCTTTTGTCCCCAGGCCATGTGACTGGGATGAAAGATGAGCGGGAGGCAGAAGGGGGAGTGACTTACACCCACAGGCAAGTCATGTAGCGGCTGCACTAAACAACAGGCCAAAGTGAAGTACACAGACAAAAGGCAGGGTTTGCATTTTAATCATGCAATTTAATCTGGGATAAAGATTACAGGTAGATGTCCTTAACAACGGTTTCTCTCTCCTCTGTGAGTGCAAGGGTGCTCAATAGCTATTTGCATGCATGTACATATGCTGGCCATTAAGAGTCTGCTATTTAATGCTGTACCTCTGCAACCTCCATGTAGATTGTGGGCTTTGTTTTTTTGTTGTGATGTGTGGGTCAGATTTAGATGTCGCTGATGTGCATCAGGATGAATATTTATACGAAATGAAGGGAAAAAAAAATACTCACACTGCATTAAAATACTGAGCAACCTAGGTAATGTGTCCTATTAGAAATTATAATTAGCGTAAGCTATTTACTTTTTATATCTTAATAACATGCGTCAAAAATACACTTATCGGCCATCTATTTATCTGGGTCTTCTATAATATATCACCCTTTCCTGACTTAAAATAAGGGTGCAGTAAAAATGCAGTTTGCTTCAGGTCACAATGGTGGTTCAACAATCTTCCATTAAAAATGATCAACATGTGTGAAGAAAGGGCTTCGATCTGTGTATCTGTTTGATCCAAGCCTCACAGGAAACCCAGACCTCTTGATGCACTGACCACCTGGAACTCAGCAAGAAAGTGCAGCTCGGCTTCCCCTCCTGGTGAGAAACAGTAATACTTGCTTCAGGACAGTACCATTGTATTTCTCGCCCACTTCTGCCTAATCAACCAGTCACACAGCTCGCTTTGATCTAGCAACCCCCTGCAGCACCTATCCAGCAAAGCCTGACTAACACCTTACACCTGACTTCTTCTCCTCACTTGGTTAGCTGGCTGAAACCGGTTTGGACCTTATTTTTGATCTAGAAACACCCTTGAACAACGAAAAATGTGTTCACCAAAGGTACCACCATCTTATTCATCCACTCAACTCACCAGGTACCCTGTTAAAACTCATAATTATATAAACAGGTACATGAAAGCCTGGCACATTGTGAATTCAGCAGAATAGTGCAGGTGGTCAGCTAGACTGCAAGAAAATGAGAAACTACATATAAAGAGGCCATTTATACACCAACCGGGTCTAAATAAAATAAAAATTAAATTCCCACACAAATATTTTCTCCTAGATAATAAACATAAACATAAAAACATATCAAAATAGTCATGTAGTTCCCTGGAGGTGGAGTCAGTGGTGAGCGAGTAAGCCTACCGTGTTATACAATTCCATTCTTTGCCTTGGAGTGAATTAATATCTCTTTAAGGACATTTGACATGTTGTGTTCTGTTTTGTGTTTCCACTCTGCTGCTTGATTTTCCAACCTACTGCAGTGTTTTCACTTGGTCCACAGGCACTGACATTTTTCTAAATCACTTTAGATTCAAATTTTTAGATCTGATACAAAATGCAGATATACAAAATAAATAAATAAATAAATAAATAAATAAAATAAACAAAACACAGACTCTACTGATAGTTGAGTGTGCACTGTTGCGTGCAAGATGCTTGACTTGAATCGCCTACAAAACCTCCATACTGTGTCCACAATGTGCCTGCAAATTATGTAAAAGTCTATCTTTCGGAGACGTTCAATACATTGAAGAAATTGTACAAATTGTCCAGTGTGAAACTAATCTAGACCAAACTAATCTGAGAAAGAAACTCACTTTTAATGAATCATTCAAGAATCCTAAATTTAATCCTTCTTGTTATTTATTGTCATATTTTATATGATGTGCATTAGAATTCTGAATACATCATTAGTTTTGTGAGTTTTGCTATTCCCACCCAAATAATTTCCAGGCTAAATATAGAAATGGGAATATTTCTGTTTACCTCAGTCAATAATGTAGAATATTCATCAGACTAATATGCTCCTGTGAGTCGGAGTAGGTTACGAGATTAAATTCAACTCATTCAGAACTGGTCAAGAGATAAATGCAGCTGATTTATCAGAGGATAAAAGATACGATCAGCTCATTGAGAAAAGGTGAGCAGATGGATAAAGAACGGTGCAGCAGCTCGGGCTTAATAAAACAGAGAGGCAATTAGTGTGTGTAGCCAGGTCTCCTCTGTTCTGTCTATAAAAGTTTGGTAATAGCAACATTTCACATTCAGACACTTCTGTCCCTCTGCCAGCACAATTTCATGTGGTGCCAAGATGTACGTCATTGAAGCTTCAGTAATGAGACAGCTTTATATTTCTGTCCTAAAACAAGTACTTAACTCTGATTCAGCAGATCCAATTGCTGCAATTCCCAGTGGCCTCAAATTACCGGACACTCAATAGGCCAAATTAATCCAGCCTTCACCTGGAATTATAACAACTTTCCCTCTGGGCTTTGTATAGACTGTAGTTTTAGAAAGTATTAAATCCTTTTACAGTACAATTTGTATAGTACATTTAAAATGAAACAGATTGAAGTGACAATTTGCCCTCTAACCTGCACTCAATCCAAAATTACAATCAATTCATTAATTTTCAAATTAATCACTAATCAAGTGCAACACTGAAATTAAAGATGTGCTAAACATGGTGTTATTGACTGATAATTTAATAATTAACTTCAGCATAATGTAAATAAAGTCAATTGAGAGATAATTTGATGGCTGCACCCCCTTTAGGCTCTGTTTCCAGCCTTGGGGAAATCTGGCCCATGACAATAGCGAGGGTGCTCCTAATGGCTACTTCACTAAGATGATCTGCATACGTGTACCTTTGTCACTTTTCCAACACGTGTAATAACTGGCTACACTGCAAACCAGTGCACAATACAGTAAATACAAGAAAATTCATGTCATTATGGGCCATATGAGTATTTCAGTGATGATGATATTACCTCAGGTCACAAATGAACTGAGTGCATCTGTCCCGGCTCATCTGGTGGGAAGGGACTCAGATCAGTGGGCCATGATACTTACAAATGTTTTTTCACATGTGGATGTAAACAACCCCACTTTAAGAATTCTGAACTATCCCTTTATTTTAGACCTTTGTCTGGGCTACTCAAACAATCAGAGATGTGTCTGGAAGATATTCTGTTGTTTTCTTGGCTGTTTGCTTCAGTGCATTGTTGTACTGAAAGGTAAATTATATTCCAAAGCAGGTTTTCTCTGTGCAACTGTCTATTTGTCTATCTTCATCCTTCCCTCATCTCTCTGTCCCTGTACAGCATATTGAAATGGTACTGGCCAGGTGAGGAACAAAATCTCAAGTTATACCCAACCATTAGTTTTTATCTCATCAGACAGTGAATCTCTTTCCCTAATGCTCTCAGAGTAGACCGTCATATCTTTTACTCAAAGTAACTTCTATCCAGCCAGTCAACCATTAAGCCCTGATTGATGGAGCGCTCTGCTCCTTCCAGCAGCTTCTCTCTTCTCTGCAGAGGACTGCTGAAGCCCTGTCCCAGTGTCTGTCACATTCTTAAATTAAAATATTTGCTGTGGAGCTTACAAATGGCAAAGTCCCACTGCACATGTTTTAATTGCCATGTACATGACAAATTCCTAACTGAACGTTGACAGTGCTATCTCTGTGTTCACTGTCAATCTCACCTTTTGCTTTTGACTTTCCTGCAGCAGCATGTTGAGGCTCCTCTTCCTCCTCTCATCTCTCTTCATTAGTTAACAGCTTTCCTTTCATGACCCTTACATGCTGCTTCCTCAGCCGCAGCAGCACAAGAAACATTCCAATCAAATGAAATGGATAGGCAACCTCACGGGTCGGACTGTTCAGCCTCTCCATTTGCGTCTTCTTGGGCCCCATTCAGACTACATTGTAGTGATCAAACCATAAGTGAACAGTAAGCACCTGTGCATCAGCAGGCAGAGGAGGACATCATCTAACCAGAGCTGCAGCAGTTTGATATCTGACTCCTCTAGTCTATATGCCAATAATTCTTTGCCAATAAGTCAATTAAGACAAAATTGCTCCTGGCAGCAGTGTGTGAATGCATTTAAATGGAAAACAAAAGAAACAAGACCACCTGTTCTCTGACCTTGCATATACTACAGTATTTACTGCTACAGTACTCTGATCACCACATTCTCGCAAGGTTTTTTTTTTTTTTTTTTTTATGGGTAAAGCCTTTCTTTTATGTTGCTCACATAAAGCTTTGCTTTACTTTTCCTTCTTTACATATCACTCACGCAGACACTCACACTGAGATACACTGATTAAAATAATCCGGATGGCATACATACCACTAGCGTGTTCAAATAAAAATGATCTGCATTGAGACAAGCATTTAATCTGTTTTTGAAGTAATCTGCATCCACTCTAAAATGCATCAAAACATCTCTCACATGACTATTCACGTACGTTGGGCATGTGCGTGCTCTCCTCCGCAGTACTTTGCTTAGTTTCAAAGATTATTATGAGCAATAAAGACAGGAGTCTTATGAACAATGGTGAAAAATAAGAACAAGGATTTATAATAAGAACAAGAGTTTAGAGGCTTATAATCAGGAAGTGATTATGAACACCAGGGCAGAATTTTTTAAATGACAATGGAGTAGAATGGATACAGCCACAGTCTTCAACAAATGACATCTACGTGATTTCAGCAAGAGGAAGATAGTTCTTATCAGAAACTGTAATACCACGTGCAAACAGACAAACTTAAGGCCCTCTACTTGTGATCTGATTACGCTTTCTTTACTTCTGCACCTCCTAGTTATTAGGAAAATAATTGTGCAAATATTCAGTGTCAGATATAAACAAATAACATTACTGTTATTCATTTTCACAAGCTAATGATATTGGAAAGCAGCTATGCTGCTATATTTACTGCCAAAAGAAAACAACAACAGTCTTCCCGGCTGCCAATAATAGCATGTTGATCCACAGAGAGGAGTGGCTTCTTACAAAAAGCCACTGTGTTGCTCACAGAACTAAGATTTTACCAATTCAAAATAAAACTAAAGCAAACCAATATGTAGGTGTCAAGATTTATGTTGTGGCAGACTGCTACGAGTGAATCAAAGCACAGGAAACACAGCACAGCCAGAAATATTTAAAGCAAAATGGATGTATTTGGCCACAGTTTCAAAGTGAGCGTCAAAATAAAAGCCTTGAATAATTTCAAAATGATAAAGAAATATATATACTGCAAGTTTTGGCTGTACTTTTTGTCCCAATCTTCTGTGAATTGTTTGCTAAATCACTCTGCCATTACTGCAAGGGCTACAAACATTGGATTTATTTTATTTTACTTAATCAATTATTTATTTAATTCACTTATTTATTTAGAATACTTATTGTTAATGGCATTGGGACACAGAAGTTCAATATTTACACAAATTAGCAACCTTGCTTGGTATTTTTTTTTGTTTCGCACAACCTCAGAAGTTTGGTCTTAATTATGTCCCCAGATTTATATAATATTTAATTTAAGGAAGGAACCTGCTGCACCTTTTGACAGAGGCTCTGGGCCTTAGATGGCATATTATTTAGATAATGCGTGCCTTAATCATGTCTCACGAGAAAGAATGATATTTGAAAAAAGAATGGCTAAGCAGCAGCACTGATATATTAGACAATGAATAAGAAATGATAAGGGCTTTACACATAGAGCTCCCAGAGTTAAATGCCCACAAGAAGAAGAAAAATTAGACAAGCTTATAAAAATATTGATTGATAGAACAATACAAATTTTGTTTGCTTCCATAAAGCCATCTTAACTAGATAACTGAAACCCAAACCATATGAATATGTACTGCCAAAAGTCAAAGAAGCATTAGAATAATTTAACAGAAAATGGACACCATTTGCTGCACATGCTGAGAATGTTCAATTTAACAGACCACAGTGTTAAAATAATCAGTCATTCTTTTATTGTAAGTAGAAAAAAAAATAGACCAACGTTACATGAAATGCCACTTTGTGTTTTGACTATTAAATCTAAGTTTACAAGGTCCCATGAAGACAAAACATTTTGTTTTACAGAATGAAACCTCCAACCCTCAAAACCACTGTCCCTCTCTAATAGAGCACTCACATGAAGGGGCCACTTCAGTGCCTGTCACCTCACAGGTGAGTGGTTTAGGGCTAGTGTATTGTGGTGAACTGTCAAGTCTGTGTTGCTCTTTATAGTTCAAGAAGTAAACACATTATCAAAATGCAGCCACATGTGTTGAAACTAATTTTTTTAACGATTGCAACCAAGAAGAAAAACAAATGCAAAAAAAAAAAAACATAAAAAATGGAGAATTCACAGGGGAAAAAGTGCAGGGGCCTGAAAAAAGGCTTCTGCCATTAAGTCTTATACTGCAGCCTCTACTGCTGCCTTGAAATCCCCCTTACACACAAAGTTGTGTATGCAGTGGTGGTTTCTGCACACAAACTCCTCATGTGTCTCCCGGTGAAAACCAGGGGTGCAGGTAATACTGAGCAAATACCGTGATAGAGTGTAGCACAACAGCATCACTATTTGAAAGATGCATAAAACTGCCACAGGGGAGAATCTGTTTTGTTGTCTGATGCTTTTCTAATTATAACGAGATACTTTTCTCGTTAAATTGGATTCCCTTTTTTTTAACCTTAAAATCAGCTTTATTGATTGATTGTTGCAGGATGTGTGCATCAGGGAGGGAAGGAGTCTAAAGGGGGAGAGGATTTGTGTGCTCTGAGGTCGACAGCTGCAAGATGAACTTTTTCGTTTCTCAGTTTGACAATGCATTCGTCTTGCAGCAGAAATGCACAAAGAGTCTCTGCACTGGGGATATAGTTTCCTCCCACACACTGATGTGAGTGTGATAATGATTGATTATTGTGATCAATCACTGCAAATGTTAACATTTAAATTTCATGCACTTGCATGCACTGCAGCAGCGATGGTGTGCTGTTGCACACAGCTTGAGGATGAGGTTATACAGAAAACATCTCAATGCTTTAATGCTTTTGTGTCTTTTGACTGAATTGACTAAATGTATTAAATTTGCTTCTAATTCTACCCGAACCTGCTGATTGTGGGTAGACCTGCACATCGCCTCAGACTCCCTGATGTAAACATCCCACAACAATCATTCAGTAAAGTCAACTTTAAGGTTTTTTTAAAACAAACTATATTGCTACAAAAAGAGAAGTATCTCATTACAGTAATAAAAATAATCTCGTTATAACATTTCATACTTTTTGAACTGCATGTCAGAAGTCACAGCAAGTCAGACAGTGAACTTGTGTCTTGATAATAATCAGTCCAACAGAGGGATGACACAGCAATCAGGGTTGACTTGCAGGTGGTAGCTGTAAAAGATTCAATTTAAGCAATTTAAAAACAAAGAAAATCCACTAAAATGAAAAAAGTGGTGTGCAAAAGTTTCATGTTCGAATCATTACAAAATTCAGTCCGATAATAATAAGATGAAAAACACTTTATGTTTGGAGTAAGTGGATGAAAGCAGATGTATAGCTGTGCAGAAAACTCACAATGTTTAGTTGAAAATCAACATAATGAAGACAGATGTATTAAAAGGATAGTAAGGATAAAACAAACAAGGGAGACACCATAAAGAAAATGGTAGTTTGTCTGTGCCAGTTGGCTGGTGGAGTCGGTCATTCAATTTGATGGAGTCAGACTAAAACAACACTTGGCAACTCTATTTCTTATACCTGACAATTCTAAACAATAATCTGCAATGACATAATACACATTTCTGCATGGTTATTCACGATGTCAGCTCTGAATACCTAAAAATAAAGATAGCTCTTGTTACTCTATGCTGTTAATCAGGTGAATTTGTATGTAGTGCCAGTATATTCATGTATGCTTTTGCTCATCATGCAGGGGGGGTAAGTTACCCAAACGGGCTCATAAAAAATAGGACGTAAATAGACAATGACAAGGATCATTTCCATAGAAAAAAAAAACAGGACTGCAGAACAGAAAATAAAATCCAAGAAAATTACATTTAATAAAAAAATTACATTGGTTCAGCAAACTGAATCAAAGGAGGTGCTGCCTCCAGTCATGTGTGTAAATCTACTCATACAATGTCAACATAAACATAAACATAAAAAAACAGACAACATAAAAACAGAAACATATGTAGCAGAACCTCCATCTCTTGAGTTGGTGGTTCTCCCCCACATTCCCCGTCCTGACACATTTCTTTCTAGTTATTAGTGTTATAGTAACTAGGCAGGGTTATACAAAATGTCACAAAAGCCTCCCACAAGATGACAAACCATTTATCCAGGTTTTGTCCAAAATGGATCAATATGCTCAGGAATAGACTGCGTGATGGTGCACTAGCCCTTGGACCGACACTAATCCATATACCCTGCTCGATCACAGCCATGTAAACACCAGCACACAGGTGAAGCAGTGTGACAGATTTGGCGTACGTGAGCAACAACAACAACAACTGCGGCAGAAGACATGGCCAAAGAAACTCACCTTCAGAAAGGAGAAAGGCACTTATTCATTTACCTTATGAGAACAGGGGAGGGATGTGATGATGAATTGTTCAGTCTGAGTAATATACTTTGTTAAAGAAGACTGATGGCAGTGGCTGGGGAGGCAAGTGTTTTTTTTTTTTTTTTTTTTTCCTTCCATCCCACTTTGCTTCTCTAATAAATGTTGCAAATAGCTAGGGGGCTGTTCCTCATAAAGACACATTACTTGGTCAGTTCCCATGCACCTATGTGTTTACTAAAATGCTTATGCACCATTTCATCTCAACATGCACCTGGAAACATGGCATGGTACAAACAAAGATGTGCTGCACATGGTTTCACCTGCAGACAGAGAAGTCAGCAGAAGTCAAAGTGATGCTTTAGCATACATTTCAATTATAAATGGCAGACCAAGTTAGAAAGCAAAATTACTTTCCCCTTAGTGAAGTGTGAAACCAAACCAGTGTAGTGTAAACTATGAGAGAACCTCTCCCTCAATGCAAAGTTTTTTTCATAGGTGAGGTTATTAGCAAAAGAAGCACAAACTTAAATGATGTGATTCCATGCTCACTGATAGTGGTGAAATTATAACATTTTTTCATGTCCTCTCTAGATTGTTCCTTGAGTTTGTACTAGAGGTTATTAAATTAAAACTGGGATATAATTATGCTATAAAAAGGGGAACAATTTCAAACTCTCTCCAACACACACGCATATGAATGAATTACCCTTCTGATCTAAATGGTGATTTTCAACAATATAGCCATTTACACGTGCAAGGCTATAAAGCCTTTTTTTCTTAACCTGGTTTAATAATGCTTATTATTTAAAGCCAGTGTATGATCACACATGCACACACACAAAGATGAACTGACAAACCTGGCTTTTCCTCTAGGGTTTCTGTGAACACTTTTATGTGATCCATTCCCCTAACTGATACCTCAACTAAATGCCTCACTGTAGCTGTAACCCCAATTTAATACATGTACATTTAGCTGATCATATCTGCCCACCACCAGGTACTCATAATCTTCACTAACGGACTAATGACCTGCTTTATTATCATGTTGAAATCCAAAACTTGTTGTAGTAACGATAGAGAGACATGCAAACACACACAGAAACACACACACATATATATAGTATTCATGTATCATGGGCATCACCAGTGGCAATGGCTCAACCTGTTTAAGCAGCAGTAACACATAGTGATGTAAAAATGAGGCCCCAAAAACAAAGAGAGGCAGCAAAATAGGACCTAAAGAGGAGACCAAAAAAAAGACAGTCTCATTCATCTCATGAAAAATAAAGGGAAGTATTTGGTTTCCGAATGTTGATAATTTCACAGATGAATGCACCTATTGTTTGCTTTCAATTCCAGTTAAACTGAAGGAAGCTGTTGGCAATTGTGTCGCGCTGCTGACACAATGTGAAGAAGCAACACAGAAGTGTCAGAAATCATCATCTCATTTCATTCAGAAACTTTCAAAGGAGTCTCATTGAAACTAAACTTCGTCAACTATAACCACTAAACAAAGAAAACAGACAGCCTTGGTGCACCCTTGGTGCACACCCTCCCAGTGCACGCTTTGGTATAAGTGACTAGTTAATAAAAAACAAAACAGATGCATGTTTTATTATTTATTACCTTTACTTTCACGGTCCTTGCTGCTCTGTAAATTCCCCCTGAGAGGGACTGCTAAAGGACAATCTTATCTTTATTTTTGTGAATAAAGAAAAGACAATGTGGTATACAGTACAGCAGACAAAGCTTCCTTCATGGCACAGCAAGAGAGTATGGTTTGGGCTGCTGAACTGCCATGACACCATTCAAAAGGTATGAGGTATGAGTATGAGAAGTCAATAGAAAAGGCATGTTAGAGCATGTGTCAGTATTCTAGCAGAAAGGGGCCACGTGTTTTATTTATTTATTTATTTATTTTTTTCCCCCCATGACAGCTATTTCCACGACAGAGACTTTACAATATTATTTATTTGAAACAGTTTTCCATCATGATGTCCAATCAGCATGGAAACCAACAATATTACATGCCACATGACCTTCCAAAATAGGTGACGTGTTATTTGGCTGAAAGTATCACTTGTTTCTTTTCTATAACTGTACTCCCTCTGTCTGCATCTTCACATCAGCGCGAGTTTAATGCATCATAAATTATACGTAATCTGGCTTCAGAGAGATGTCTGAAAGATGTTGGGTACTTTGAAGTTACCTCCACCAAGAAGGCTATATCTTCACCCATGTCCCTATTCTGATTTGTTTGGCTGTATGGGGTAGGATATGGGCCAAGGAAGAATCTTTATATTTTTTGTGCAGATCTGGACTTGAACCCCAGGAATAGGCTTAGCCAAGGGCGTAATTTAATTTAAGGGGACAGCTTGGCTTTGGCAGAGGTATACACTCTATAGTGGGGGTGTTAGAAAATATTTGTTTCTAAGCAGCATCTCAATGTGGACATTTACAATTCAGTATCGATGCAGTGACTGTATATATTTGTTTATAGCAAAACAAAAACAAATTAAGCTGCAGCACGACTGCAGATTCATTCCTTTTGTTTTTTTTTTTGGGATGGAACATTTACATTTTATTGGTAAAGAGTTACAAGTAATTACAACCAATTAGACACAGTGTTACTCTGTCATGTCCGAATTCTGCTTTCTCACTTGAGGGACTTGCTGCAAGTTATGGGTCAAACAGCACATTGCTGGCAACTTATTTTTTAAATACAGTACATGTGATTCCAGTGTGAGGGGAACAATATAATGTGTGTTTATTGTGGGCACTGTGGCCGAATGTGGAATGAATGGGCCACAAGCAGCAATAAAAGCTGTCAATACTGGGTCTACAAGTCTGGAAAAGTTAAAAGCTTAAAATAAATAAATAAATAAATAAATAAATAAATAAAAAAGGTTTGAGACACAAAAATTACATTTATTTTAACAATGTCTGAACCAAACAATTAAATGATTAATTGAGAAAACTCAATGACATTTAATTTCATAATAAAAATAAACATTAATTGCAGTCCATCAGATTGGAGCTGTATGCGTGGGGGTGCATGCTCTCAGGAAAATTAAAAAAAATATGAGTCACACTAAATGTCACACTCTGTGACTAGATGACGCAAGAGTGTTTAAAATAAATAAATTCCTTAAAATGCCAGACTAAGTGTGCTTTAACACAAGCAGAAGGCTTTAACACCTTCTTATCACTGGTGCAGATGCAGTTATGAATCACGATCAGGGCTGCTTTGACTGATTTAAAGCAGCCTAGATAATGCATGCTTTAGTCCAGTGTTAATGAATATGAAAGACCACTTCAGTCTTGTCAATTTGCAGTAAATTGCAATTATTCGTGCTATGAATGTCATTTTCAAGGATATGGTGGTGGCTGGATCAAGCCTGTTGAAACATGGTGGGCACATGAAAAGCATGTGGGTGGAGTGTACCTGTGTGCTTAATGAGGTCCAGGGACAGTCTTGGAGACAATAAAGCACTGCTTTAACATTTCTAATTCAGAACAAGTTCTCACAAAGCATTTTACAAGGTTAGAAATGTGGAGCAGATCATCTGGTGCATTGGAAAGTTGTGTTTAATTTTGCAGGGCTGACTATCACAGAAAATGGTGCACAACAAAAATGTTTGCATTGTCTGTACAGTGACAGTGATGACAGATGAAATCATTTCAATAATTTAGATGATGCATAGACCCCTTGATAGCTTTTTGAAAAATACTGTCAGAGAAATTAAGAAATTAAGGTGTGACACCTTTTTTAAGGCACATTTTTGACACTGGCTTAAGAAAATTTGCATATATAGGGACAGAAATGCATATCATCTCTACATCATCACTGTAAGGCTAAGCAGCTTCTTATACTTCTGAGTCCGACCTGATGGAGAGCTGGTAATTTAACCAGCAAGAAAAATATATGCATTTTTTTTCTGTTAAATCTGAGCCACTACCTGCTCCATTCTTTCATCTGCTTTTCCTTTCATCACTGAGCACTTAAGCAGCCAAAGGAGCTTTGTGTTACCACTTAATTTTATTTACCTGTGGAAAAGGTAGTCGATCATCCTTTCAACTGCAGAAATATTACTCTATTACTAGAATTGTCTTGTACACAGCCACCTACCACTCAACCTGAAAAAGAAAAAAGGTCATTTTGTGGGTTTTCACTTGACATGTAGTGAAGTCAACGTTTGACCAACTGGCTGTAAAAGTATCATCACATGTTCTTACAACAAGATATTTGTTTTTGCAATAGCATATGGAATTGTGTGAGGTTAAAGCTACTGAGACATTATAATTTTAATATTTTGAAAACAAAGTAAAAACATTGCACAGCTCTTTAGCTTTGTTAAGCAACACACTTAAATATAATTGCTATAATAAGAGGTTGTGTACATCTGAACATGCATGGACAGATGAAAAAAAAAACAACAACAAAAAAAAAACAAATATAATGTTGTACATGTGTTGTGATTGATTTGGAATGAACTGTAACTGGCTAGCAGTCTTGGCCATGTCTTCCTTACTAGAGTTTTCAATCTCAATGGACTATCTGGTTGTATGAACATTAAATAAAGCATTACACTGCTGGTAAAAGCCTGTTATTTTTGTTTTATGATAAGTTTTGTATGTTAGGGCCTTTCTGTGTTCTGTTTTTATGTTCAGTGCCCGTGGGTTTTCCCGCGGTTTCCTCTCACAGTCCAATGGTTGATTGTATCTATACATTTGCCCTGCGATTTACTGGCAGGTGTACCCCACCTTTCAGCCTATTTATGCTGGGATTGGCTCCAGCTCCCCTGCAATCCCCATGTGGAGGATATAAAACCATGGACAATGAATGGATGAATGCATTTTTGTATGTGTGAAGTGAGTGGGTGAGTGAGAAGAGGAAAAATTGCTCTAAAATGCGCATTCTAAATGATATAGCACTTTATATTGAACAACCCTCTTCATTAATTGCTGAAACCAGACAAACTATGTTTGTGAAGAATCTGTGTGATGTGCCTGTGCTTTTGGAATAAGATAATGTGTCTTTTGACACACCAGCTGCAGGTGGAGAGGGGCAGAGGAGAGCTGAGAGTTAAGTTTGTTGGCTTGGCTGACATACTGTATGTGGGCAGGCTGCATGTGTTCCTTCCAAGGCGCACTCACAATATAGGAAAACATAATCAAAGGCCTAAATGTGTATGTGAATTTCAACATACAGGTATGTATGAAAACCCTATATTAATGTGAGTAGGAAAAAACAAAACAATTAAAATACACTATAGCTACTGCAAAGAATTCTTGTGTCTATGTCACATAATATATGAAGCCAACAGAAGCACATTTATTACTGTTCAAAGCTCAACTAAATTACAGAGCTTTTAACAGACCTAGCTGGTATGTTATGTAATGCCAATTCATAATTTCCATGTCCGTAAGTTTGCTGAGATCTGCTGTGGTCCCTATGACATAAATATCATCATTCATCCATTTTTGTGACAATATGCATAGACTCTCGTGCAGTCGTACATGTGCAGCCAAAAAGAATACATGACCACATGGACTGTTCATGTCAACTGGATTTCATCCAGGCAGAAAAATACAGTGAAATGAAATGGTATGGAATGCCAGAATGACATGGACTCGTAGGCCTTATCCTAACAGAAACAGAATTTTTCCATTTCAATGTTTTTTTTTTCTTTTTCATTGTTTGAAAAAAGAAGTTTTCCGTAAGACATGTCGTTGTTTCAAGATGTGTTTTCACCCACATGGAATCCCCAAAAAGACTCTAAGACTCTATACAGTATGACAGGCCTGAAAGGCTGCCATAGAAATATACCATAAACGGAGGAAGAGGTGCAAAACATACACATAAAGCATGTGCGCTGTGTACATAAGTACACAGAGAGATTGACAGAGATGAAAATAAATCGGATAGACCAAACAAACTCCAAATCCAAGAAGAAGAAGAAGAAGACGACAGATAGTGCCAACCAATGAAAGAGCAAGAGAGACGTGTTCCGAAACCAGCGTATTGGTTGTGTACAGGAAAATGCTAAGGGTGGTGTTTTGACTTTTCACTCTGGAAACCGTTTTCCAAAAACAGCATTTAAGGGCTCCCAAAATGCCGATTCCATGTGGGGGAAAAAAAATAAAATAAAATAAATAAATAAAACTAATGCAAAACTTGTGTATTCTCCCAAACTCTCTCTCATGTGTACAGACCCTCAGTCCTGCATACCTGTAACCCGAATGTTTTCAAACCCACTAATTGGCATTACTCATTCTGTAGATCCTCCACTAGGTGTAGCTGTTTTACAGGCGTCTGACTGGTTCTACACACAACCTATCCCACCCATAGCAAAGTGAAAGCAGTGGTCTACCAGTGCAGAAATGGAGATGCTGATGTCACCATCCATAGGCAAAGGAAACAGTAGGTGTTTTTAGAATAGGTGTATTCTAACACATGCACCACCTGCTTCTCTAATTAATCTTACTGCAGAATATAAGTATTAGAGGGTACTTTAAAATAATTATATAACATCGGCAACTTCTCCAACACTGCATCACAGCTCATTCTACAGGTATAAATGCACATACTAGACGCTAACATCTATTTAATAACCAACAGCAGGAAAAAAAATGAACAAATAAACCATCCATAGAGCTCTGAAAGCTCGCTCTATCTCTATTCTTGTTGAGATGAGTGTCCAAGCTCTCATTAGACAACAGACTATAGCTGCCCTAGACTGTTTTTATATTGTGTAGACAACACAAGGAAACACAGGTAGCACAAAGGTGTCCGTCTGATCTTCTCTTTGAGGATCAAACTTGAGATTATGACAGAGTTAGGGGAAGGGGAATTGTCTCCTCCACCTTTGGATAATCAAAAACACACACACAAAAAAATGTAATTTTATCTGTAAAAAAAAAAAAAAAAAAAAGGGACAGAGGGTATAAATGTGGGTGTCCGGGACACA
The DNA here is from genome assembly GCA_016785285.1 of Brachirus orientalis. NCBI lineage: Eukaryota > Metazoa > Chordata > Actinopteri > Pleuronectiformes > Soleidae > Brachirus > Brachirus orientalis. Next base: position 695,583 of record JAFBJR010000081.1, on the reverse strand, counting down.
TCTGCTGAGGAGTCATCTTTCATCTTCATCAGTTGTGAACTCACATGCACTCATAAACACCTGTCAATTCAAATTCAGCCACATGACGCTTGAGCCCATCCAGTTCATGACACAGCACTGACTGACAGATCCCTCTGTTTATTTTCCTGTTGCATCTGCATCGCTCAGCAGATTTCCATCTCTCAGTAGCTGCTATCTCTAGCTCCCTTGGCACTGTTATTTATGGGATGCTAGCTTTTGGCAAGAGAGAAAAGCTTCTGACGGCACACTGCTAACCGTTGCCAGGCTAATCGCCAGACGTTCTGCCAGCCCTCACAGCTTATCATCCCTGCTCTACTCTTCAACACTTCAACTGCAGCTGACTGATCTACTAGATGAATGATGCAAGTCAGCAGCCAAAACGTGTCTGTGTGTGGCATGTCAGCTTTACGGCACTTTGTCAAATATCATACAAATAAAACATGCACTACAGATACAGAATTAGAAATCAAACTGTGACTGAAACAATTCTCTGTGCAGTCACTGTTTCCCCATCGTCTCTTTTGGAACTTTGCCAGTGATAAAGAGGCTGGTAATGCCTCATCATCTGGGTCTCTTACTATGTTCTGTTTAGATTCCCAATGAGTTGATAGCTTTAAACACGTGTGTAAAAAAAAAAAGATTTATCCCAAGCATTTTAGGAAAAGCTAATTAAAGATGAAAACCAACAAATAAATACATATAGATTTGTATGTACAGTACTATATCTCCAATCCATTTCATATCAAAGAAACATACTTTAATCTACTTTTACAGTATGTAGTGGTACACAGCACAACAGAAAGGTGGCAGCAAAGAGCATGGACTAGATGATAATGTTTGCAGCAGAATCCTGCACGGTGTGGGTGACCCAGAAAAGGGTGTGTAATGGGTAAAAAAATAAAAAAATAAATAAAAAATAAGAGAAATATATATGTTTTTCATCGTAAAACAAATTTTCAGACCTGCATTATAACATAAATCACTCTTATCAAGCCAAAATGACTTTTATTTTCCAAGTCAACTGCTACTGGTATCAACCAAAGGAAAAGCAAAAAAAAGTGGAATGTGAGGGCACATGGGGTGTATTAACATTTTCTTTTCATTTTGTGTTTTTTTTTATTGTGGGTGGTGGTTAATTGAAATTTGTACTGGAAATTTGCGAGTAGAAAACGAAGCATGTCAGTATGAGAGCCTGTGTGTTTTTAATCACAGTTATGGGTTACGTCGTGGGGCTTTTACTTATGGGTATGGGTGGGTGCGGGTTGCAGCAGCTCAACCTCTTCTGCCATTCAGAAAGCCTGCATGTAATGCATATGCTTCAGTCCACGTGCTTTTCAATCAATAAAATATCTTCACCTGAACAGGAAGGAGCCTTGCATCATGCACATGCAATGAATGGGAGCCCAAAAATCTTTAATAAAGTGGAGGGAACTAAAGCTTGGCAGACTGGCAACATGACCAGATGCGAAGGGCAGAGAAAGAATGTGTTGCATCAACCATCACCACCATCAACTATTTCTGTCCACTAAGAGACTTTCTGGCAGCTGTTGGTGGACTCCTGCAGACATTTCAAGAATCCTGACACCACAGCACCAGAATCACTGATGCCTAATGTTCAGGTGAATGTGTCTGAGCTGACTGTGACCTCGGAAGACCAGATGAGGAGGGAGAAGAAAGCCAAATGCAGCTGGTAGATCGCTGCAAATGACAGGTGTTGCATATACCTGTGGCAGGCATTCTCAAACTCAAGAACGCTGTGGACCCAATTTAAATTCTGTAACTCTTCTGCAACTCACACACACACACAATAAAACTTAAATCACAACCTTGAATGCAATTACAACATCCTAAATTGGCTCAAGTATTTCCGTACAAATAATGTTTGTTTTTGTTTCATAAACAGACAGAAAAGACAGAAAATTATTCTATAACTTTTGAGTCACAACACTGCACAAGACAAATCACTCCATAAATTGTCCATTATAATGTGACATGATTTGCAACCCTTAAACTAATATAGACATTTTACAACAATTTGAAGCTTAATTACGAAAGACCAATAGTAGCATAGACTACATCCTGAGCCTTGAAGCTAATGCATCACCATTATTGAGTCCAAATGAACCTTGTTTTATTATGTATAACAGCATTTTTTTTTTTTTTTTTAAAAAGTGCTACATAATTAAAGCTTTACATACCTATACATATAGACTTATTCTAGGTATACTCGTGTACTTGTGAAATGTCATTGTGACCTTATGTTACAACAATCTACAACATTGAAATGTGTGTGTACACACGTCATTCAAAATAGTTCTAATAGAAATTTCTAAAAGAAGGTTTTCATGCCGACATACTGTTCAACATGGCTCATCAACACTGTGATGCTTAAATCAAAGGGAAACATGCACACACAGTTCCAGGTGTCTTCATGTAGATAGCATTTCAAATGGTGAAACTAATTTTATCGCCACTGCTGCAGATTTTGTTCAAGCCATTTCTTTTTTTAAACAAATTCATCCACCTCCATTTTGTGAAACTTTTTATGAACTTAACCAGTGTAAAATTGTATCTGTCTCCAAGCCCTTTATGTGTTTTCTCCAAAAACATTGTCAAGTGTGTATATCTTGATACATACACTTACCAAGGAGAGGAATGTGGAAAGACAGCCATAGGTGACAGTGACAGACACTAACCGCTAAAGCAAGTCCCCTGCCAGGAACTAAAAAAAATACGTGATCATTTCTACAAAACTGTCATTTTTTTCATCCCACGTGGAAATTGACACAATAAATTAAGCATTTCTAATATGTCCTTTACTGCTCTTCTGGTATTATGTCCCTATTCGCTTAGGTCCACTATTTGGAAAAACTGTTTAATTAATGTTTAATTTCTGTACCCTGGCAAAGGCATTTTGTTTTGGTTCCTACCATCTGTCAAGTTTAACATTTTTATTTACAGTTTGATCTGACACACTGGGTTTATTTGCATCACATTATGATTAGAATGTGGGGTCAAAATTTACAGTGGTGAAGACCCAAATGCAGGCACTCAACAGAGGTCAAGTCAGTCTCTACTGAAGCAAACATGGTACATGGATGATCAATTGGGTCTGAAATCCGGAAAACACAGGGCAATAGTCAAAAACAAATAACAGACACAAGGGACTTACGAAAGTGTATGTTGGAATGCTGGCAGATACTGCTGAGATGAACTGGTGGAGGCAAAGGGGAGAATGCACGCTTTGGGGCATGTAAACTTTACACAGGTAAAAACAATCAAGGTTGGACAGGGAATCAGGGAATACACAGGGGCAGGAGGTAAAACTGATCAGACAAACAGGGGAGGAATGCTAAAAAACAAAATTTAGAGAAAATAAATGGAACTGAACTGCAATGTAGAACAAAATAAATAACCCACGAGGCCAAACAGAACTCAAAAGTTGAAAGAGGATAAAAAAAAAAATCATAAGAGTCTAATGACATGTGATATTGGTGGCCTTCAGATAACAGTTTTTTTTTTCCTGTTCAAGTCCTTTAAACCCACAGTCTGCATGTAAAATACCAGACTATACTGCTTTAAAATACCAGACTATACTGCCTGTGAAGCTTTGTTTTCTGATAGGTCATCATCAGCCAATAAAAATAGACTACGGATAAATCAACTTCCCTGCTAAATATAATAAAAGCTTTTATATTGTAAGGAAGAGTGTTGGCTCAACACCCCAATAAGGGATGTCAGCCACAAATACACTAATAAAGGCTTTTTTTAATACCTTACCTTGAGAAGACGTGAGTGGATATTGGCAAACTCACATACAGTAATTTCCACATCATGTTTTTGTTTTATGTCCACCTTATGAATAAATGAATTAACTGTATACAGCAATTTGTTGAGCAGGTTAGGCACTATTATTTTGGTTATCAGTTTGACCATCCTTCCTAATATGTGGATGGAGATCTGCTGGTGCAAAGCCTCAAGGGATGAGCCAAGAACAACACAACCAAAGCAGTATCAAAATACACCCATTGACAACATGGCAACAATTATATCTGGATGACTATAAACAATATGATAGCTCTTCAGGACTAGGATGAAAACACCAAGTCCACTCAGGAAAAGCAAGAGGGGCTAGAGACCACAAAGTAAGAAAGACTACAGACTAATCACAGCAAAACATAAACCAGATTTTAAAAAAAATATATATATCACTTGTGCAACATTAGTCAGTTTACCATCATACCAGTAGTTATAGTAAATATGGTATACATTTTACAATTGCAGAGTCCTTGAACACATAATGCATAATTTTCCACTTTTGAAGTAGCCATTTTCCACAATAAGAAGGGAGAACAACTTGCCAATATATTACCCATGCTACATTATTTTTAAGTCTGTGTCAACCAAACATTACATTGTACACATAAGATGATATTTACAGGTGGAATTGTCTCCCCACACTCTTTAGTCTCAACTCTGTGTCGTCTTGTTTAGTGCACCATCATTATTACTTAATTTCAAGCTACGTTTGACATCATAAAGTTTTAGTGTTAGAGCAATTACAAAAGTTGAATCCTGCTTTACAACAAGAAGAGAAAGTGAGAAGCTTGTGCCAATGGCAAATGGGCTGTAACCACTGCTGGCATAACTGGCATAAAGCGGTATATTACTACATTTACAGTACATTGTCATTCAAGACAGTGACTGATGCTCTGCATTATTTAAAATTATAGATTTCCAGAGACTATTTTGTTCGATGAAATTACTTGCAGGTCACAAAAGGACATATTAGACATATTCTACATAATATAGATGATTGATTTCTGTGGAAATGATCAATGCAGACACACCAAATATTGGCTATCAACACTTCAAATTTTAAAACTGTAACCAGCTTAATATGCATTGTATTTCCATAATATGAACCTTATTTTTTTTTTCCTATGGGTACTTATGACATAGTTTTTTTTATTTTTTTTTCTTTATTGTTCATTTCACTCCAAAATATGATCTTGTGATAGCTGAGACACATTAGTGCAAATAGTGATGGCAGCTCCATTATGAGTACTTCCCATGAGTGTCACCCAAAAATTAGGTATGCAAATGACTTTACTGCATTCTCAGTTACATTTTCATGGAGTTTATTTTCTCCAAGATTATGTTTGTTTTTGAAATATCACCACAAGTAACTTATTATACAAAGGGTTATACATAAACACATTGATAATCAGGAACTGGTTACTATCCCTGTCATTTTCTCACAATAAATCACAATAATATTGAGGAAAAAAATATGTTCCTTACTAAAATATATGCCATTTAGTTGTGTATGAATGTAATTTTTAAGAGCCAGTGCAGGAGTTTAATAGGTCAATTGTGCAGTTGTTGGGGAGCTATTGAAGACATAAGTAATGCCCCTTTTAAATCATCTATAGCCCATGGACTTACTGTAAGTGTGTGGTGCAAAACCATTAAGGTATGATCAACTACACTTTTGATAGTTGAACAGTGCATAATCTAGGCACAAAGTGAAGCACAAGACACACCAAATATTTGGTGGGTGAATTATTCATAGGACTGTTTGCACATAGCACCAATTAAGCTGGCATTTTGCTATGTAAATGGTAAATGCAGGAAACTATAGAAAAAAGGGATTCTCTGCTGAGGAGATTGCTTTGCTCATGTTTGAGATGGGGGCATGCAAGCAATCATCTGAGGATGCAGCAAGAATTCTTCATGGAGGGATAGGTACTGTACGTGGGCCTTGGCCGATGTACTCTCTGCCTCTAAAGTCTATTGATCCTTTGTCCTACCATTAGAGTGCACAGGATAAGGTTTTGCACCAACATTCAGCCTGCATTTAACTAATGAGGACGGGAAAGAGAAGGAGGGTTGAAGCATGTCCTTGTGTTTGCAAAAGCCAGAGTGTATTTGGATCGCGAATCCGCCCACTTAGATTAATCTCATGTGCCTCATACAGTAAATGAGCATGGAAATATTGTGCCTGTGGGCTTTGTTGATCAACAGTGCATTGGCTTTCCACTGCCTCAGTAAGACAGCAATGCCCCAACAATGTACCCATCCACACCACATTTTATGACCAACACACACCCAAGGGCACACTGCATTTGCTACCTACACAAAGTGGGTACTGGCTGTGACAGTGACAACTGTGTCAGTTAGGAACTAGCAATGGCACTAGTTCAGGTGTAAGACAGACTGTATAACACATTACACTGTTAAAACTTAGCACATATTTGCCCCAGTGCCCATGCATTGTGGAACATTGAACAGGGAAGGTTCACATTCAAAATTTTTTACACCCCAGGGTTCATCAAATAGTGACTTCTTAGTCCATCTCAATGTCATGACCACACACTGTTATGGTAAATTCATGACTTCTTGTGGAAGTGTGGCTTGTTTTCACTGCTTTGACATTTGAACAAGATCCTACTCTGTATTTCTTCCACTGGCTACATGAGTCTATAAATACTGAAAGGCCAAGACAGACATATGTGGCTCAACCTCTTGAAGTGTAAATTGCAGTGTACATAATACCGCATGACTTCTAATTCCACCCATGGCTGTGTTTTCCTGTATCTTCATATCTATTCTTTTAGTGCATTGTTCGATGCTGACTCCATTTTTTTCACTTTGTTTTATCTCTGGTCATGATAATTTATTCACTAAAATGCATGCTCTAAAAGTAAAATACTATGTGACTTTGAATGGGGACATAATGTGCAAGTGGACAACGTGATGTATTGAAAAATACCTGGAACAAGTAATTAAGACAATAAACTCTAAAGGGAAATGCTTACTGTAGTTATAAATCAAGGGCAAAATAAACCAATTATCTCCATCTTATGTGCAAACCAGTGGAATGACCTCCTGATGACCATTCAAGCAATCCAAGACGTCTTACTTGTGATTAGAAACTTAAAGTGATCTCACCTAATATGACAGTCACCGTCACAATTATCTTATTGTGCATGCAGCTGCAAAATGTACAGTGGCCAAATTTAAAATTAGGAGGTGTGATGGATGTTTGCAGCAAACAGTCTGAGGTTTGATTACAATCAGTCCGGTGGTCTGACTGCTCTACATTACCTGGCAACCTGGTAAGCTGAATTCAGAGCACAATTGGGCACACTGCATACAAAGCTGCCTTGCAGTTAGACTTGATGCTTAATCTTTGTAAGGGACTTCATGATTTATAGGATGTTTTCTGATAAAAGAAAGAAGTGCAGTTTCATTTATTCGTTATGATTAGGCGTGGCTCGATCCCTATTTTTTGTGTCCGACATACAATACAGACATCACAACATTAAATATACTGAATATCATATCGGGCCTATCTATGATTACCCATATTTAAGGTCCTTGTGTGACGACAGATTTTAATTTAGCCTCCTTCTACAGTACTGCTGAAAGACATTGGTGTGTCTTTCCTTTAGTGAATTATATGGTGCAGCTTCTCTCACCCTGTCTACTTGTTCAGATTTAAAATAATGTCTTAGGATATTTTCACCGTGATAATCCCATTAGAAGGAGGTGAGCACTTAATTACTGCATATTTTTAGAGGCCTCCTGGGATAACCGACACCAGTGGCAGGGCTGTTTGAGACAGTGCTGTTCTGTTGGTGATAATCCTGTTTAAAAAGGTCATTTCCACCAATAATCAAGCATGAGACTAAGTGGCTTCACACCCAGTTTAGAACAATTAACAACAACTAGATGTTTGCTTTTATTTCAGTTTAGACAAAATTGAGCAATGCAATTGTGCATTTACTTTTCTTTTTTTTTTTTTGTCCCAATCATAGCTTTGAAATGTTGAACATGAAATTAGTGTCTGCAGCAGACAGACATTCTGATTTAACCAAATCCATTTAACCAAAGATGGCTGTAAGCTGTGAGTGTGAAAACAGTATCAGAGCAAATGCTGGTCACTGGGGCCAGAAGGTGTGGTTAGTCACAGTACTGGGCTCTTACAGCTAGAGGTCAATTAGGTATGCTAAATAGTCTGGGCATGAGTTCTCCCCACTGCTGATCTGTATGCTGCACCTGACTCTGACATGATCTCAAAGTCTCCCTGCATTTGCTGCTCTGAGCATAACACGGAGTGAGTTGAAGGGAGCGGGACGTGGAAAGGAGGAGGAGAGTGTTCTTTTATCCCCTGTGGCTTAATGGGGGTAAAAGACAATCTTCCCCTCCCGTGTTAGCTTTTCTCAGTGAAGCACACATTTAGTCAATGGTGGAGGTGTGCAGGAAATAAATGGCTGGCAGCTGGGATGAGATGGAGAAAGGTCAAAAACACACTGCACAGTCAATCTATCAGGCAGAGCCAAGCCAGTGGTTTAGTGTCACATTCCAACAGAGGCTGAATGTGCACGGAAGAAATGTGACTACAAAAACTGCCCATGATTCCCTATTACTCTCAGGCACTTTGATAAAGTGCTCTTCCACACAAGCCTGTGCATGCTTTCCATTTTGTTATTGTCTAAGACCTAAGACACAGAGTACAAATATATGAGCCCTGTCAGAGTTACGGACATTGGTTCTCACATTACAACTACCAGAAAATCTATTCAGTTTTGTAGGTATGACCTATAGCAAAACATCAATAGCTGTACCTACTGTTATTTTTTCAGGCCACTGTAACTGATAGAGGTAAATTTTGGTTTTACCTTGTTTTGTTTTTTTTAATAAAACTTTCCAATCAAGTGAAATGAGTCCCAGATTTTAGAACTCATTTTTAATTTGAAGCAAATTATCAAAGTGATGGGTGTAATTTGTTTCCCGTCAGGTTGACATTTGAATCTAAATTTCTCATTACCAGCAATGGTTTGCAGATATTTCCCCCGACTGCAGCATTCAGGACATTTGTGTGACCTGATGTAAATGTTTCATTGTTTACCTAAGAAATAATTCACCTCCATATTCCACTGTCTCAAAAAGCAGCAGGCAGAGCTGGGCTTCTGAAACACAGGCTCTAACAAACCTCCACCACCCCAATACCCTGTTTAGGAGAATTAAATAATAATATGCAAATTGTGAAACAAGTATAACTCTTCACTTGTTCCTAGAGAAGAGTAGAGCAGTCATTTACATTTTAACACCTGCAGTATTACTTCCATTGGAAGACACATCTCTCAAGTGTGCCATTGTAAGAATAATGCAGGCACAGAAATGTGGTGTCTATTCTAGAGAACATGATTGTGAATTCATAGGCTCAGGATTTCAAGAGCAAAGAGACCAAATCCATGGCCTCTTTCTTTCAAGAGCATCAAAACACTCACATCAGGTTGTTGTGGACAAGTTTTATATTTATATAAATACAAATATGATGATATATTCCATTAGAGAATAGAAAGTTACTTGAGAGAACTTAAACTGATTTTGAACAGTGTGTAGCACAATGGGCCAGCAGAACAAAACATGCCTCTGTGATGCTTATTCAGTGTGGTCATTATATCCCATGCATTTAGTTTTTCTTTAGTGTCATCATAAAACAACACACACATACCAACTCCAGAGCTGCTATCCCTTAAAGTTTCCCCTACAGTCAAATCGGATGGGCTGGTACTACAAGGAGATAGCAGCTACAAAATCACTCCTGCAAACACAAACCATTTTACAGGCAAAGCAAGATTCTAACTCAAAAAAAACAACAAAAAAAAAAAAAAACATTCACCTGAATAAACCATGGATAAGGAAATGAAGCTGCACTTTTAATGGCAGACTCAGAAGAGATTTAAGTTTTTTTTTTTTTTTTTTTCGGATCTTGCTACAGGTAACTCGATGCCAAGCACAGTTTACTTAATATAACTTTCTGCTGAAAAAGAATTAAGCTTGTGAATGGTTTATACTGACCATGTGTAAGACTTTTGCTACACTGATCTTAATCTTTGGACATTGAAGGAAATGTGTTTGGAAAGACGTGTTATTGGAAACTTTATTCTTGGCTGCTGGCTATATGACTCCATCCTCATCTCAGATTCTTCTAAAATGAATGCCACCATCTCTTTTTGGGCTTCTCCCTGTCTAGGGGTCACCACAGAGGATGATCTGCACACATGATTTGGCAGATTTTTATGCCGGATGCCCTTCCTGATGCAATCCACTGGGATTAATTTAGTGTCCAATTAACAGTGAGGAATGGAGATTGGGTACTTTGCTCAGGGGTACCCGAGCCCTAGACCTGGTGGGGATTTGATCTTTACATGTAACTTTTGGGGTTCCCTTTTCTCTTGGACATGGGCTGCCCCACGCTGAATGCCAACCATACTGGTTCAAACATCAGTCTTAGTCTTCATGTACAATATACAGTATTTACATCAGAGTTACCACCCAGCAATTATTTGCCTCCACTGACCAACAATTAACAACTATACATTTGTTTCCCAACCTCATAAAACATGTGCTTGTTGGCATAAAAGTTACTGAATTTCCTACAGGACATTCTTTTTATGAGTCCACTGCGACATTTGCCCTTTGACTTTAACTACAAAACATGGCAGGTGATCCATGAGAACAGGTTAAAATGTGTTTAACAATGCTAATTTTTTTCAGTTCAAAATGACCTTGTCCCTTGGACTTTATCCACTAAAAATATCAGTTTATAAGTGAATCCAAGTGAAACTCTGCCAAAATTGAAATTACACTGAAAGGACATTGAAATCAATTGTTAACTAGAAAAAGATTCAACGGGTTTGTAATTGCAATATTTTCAAAAATAGTGTAACAGAATCTTTATGACTGTCAGAATGAATACAATGCACAAGTGATACTTACAGTATAGATCCATATGAACAACCCAAAACATATTGCCTCCAGCCACAGCTATCACTTTTGCGTAGGTGTAAAAATAGTTACAAGGCAAGGAGACAAATTTATGCAAACTTAATCAAAGAGACTTCATAGATAAAGGAGGCTATGAAAGCTATAAATAGCTGTAAATCATATGAGTGAATATGTTTTTTGGCTTCTTACCCTCATTCCAGATGAGAGACACCTGCATCAAGCAAGTAACCATTTTAAGCAAAAACTTTTACAGTTAGATTTGGCAGAGGACATCAGTGGTTCCACACTGTTGTGTAGATTCTGTTGAGAAAATAAATCTTCCATGCATGGCCATGAATATTTGGTACAAATCAACAACACAAAATACAAAAGAAAAGTGGTAAACAAGGGAGCTGCACTGTACACTGGAAATACAGTAATATGATGCAATGTTACAAGATGCACAGTTGTGGATGAGCTCATTAATGTGATGCATACCACAAACAACTTGCACCCATTGCGAGTACGACTTACAGTCTGATCTAACACTGGTTATGGACTTGCAGTACAGTATGTTAACCTACCCTGAGAAAAGTGTATTTGTATTAAACAGCTCAGATAAAGGGCGGTCTATACTACATACTGTATTAAACGGAGTAGTGAAATCTCATCACAAGTTCTTGTTGATTAGACTAGCCATGCTGACTATGTTCCGATATGCTCAGATATGTTTTAATTCAGATTATTTTCTTCTCCTTTTGATTAATCATTGCAAAGTATTATCAAAATAGCAAGCTGGTGCACTGTGCTGTGTTGCCCTTATGTTTGTTTCGACTGCACCTTCTTCCACAGGATTTCAGGTTTTGAAATGAACCATTCCACAACCTTGATTGCATTCTTGTCATTATAACTCTAACAAGGAAAGTCCTGAAAGTCTGCTCATGTCTGCTAATAGATCAAAAATAAGGACCCCTGCTAAGTCCATAAGACTCAAAAATCTCAAGTCTTAAAATATATCTTTTTTCTAACATGTCAATACTATGACAGTAAAACAATTAATGCCTCACACAAAGATTAAACTACTGTAGCATTCAATGTAAGTGATGATAAGATTCAATAAATCTCAATCCCCATTAATGCCAACAATGTTATTTTACAGGCCTGTTGTCAAAGATATTGACATTTTTTTAAAGTAGTAAAGTAAATTTTAATGGGAAAGAATTATAGCATTATAAAGGGAAAAGAGCTGTTAAATAATTCTATAAAGAAACAGGAGCAATAACTGCTGGTGTTAACATATAAGTTGTTGCTACCGCCATGTTGCCACATTCACTTACGACATACTGGGCAGTGTTACCCCGGGTGAACCCAGCAGAGTCTGCCAACGATTTGTTTTGGCTCTGCAGACCTGTTTGGAAAGAACAACGTTTTAGGGAACTACAGAATCACAAATAGGTTTTTTTTTTTTCCCCCTTGTGCACTAGAGGCGGGCTTAACTCGATGAAGAAGAGACATCTAGCAGCTTTTGTATACAACCAACATGGTGATCAATGAAGACCGGCTGTCTTTTGATTCGGCTGTTGCTTCCATTTTAATCAACTTGCTCCATAGAGCCCCCCCCCTGGCAAAAGTCATTATATGCCATTACTAGGTAGCTCTTGCTCCTACAAAACTACAGTAAGAATGTTTGCTGACACATTTCTCATCACTCTACATACATCATCTGGATCAGTGGTCTGATTGGGTGTAGGTCTATCCATCCAATTCCGTACAGAGTCATTTTGATCTACGTCCTTCGGTCACACCTCATGGAAGTGGGCGGTGACTACACCCTTTCCAGACTCACATGCAATCCCATTTAGATACAGTCTGGTGTTAGCCAGTGTAGGGCAGTGTATTTTTTTTTTTTTTTTAATAACAAAATAAAACAATATTAATGATTTATTTCATTTATTTATTTTGCCAGATTATCCCTCAATAGTTTGAGACAAAAGAAATGCAAGGGGGCTGACTCCTGTTGTGCAGAGAGTAAGAGTTGAACCTTGAAAATAAAACAAGCATGCATGAGGGCAAATAGTGGACTACATTAGCATATAATATTTGTGAGGTGGGTTCAGTGTGAGCAGTATTTATTTAACCAGGTAGCTGGATCTTCTCTTTGTATAGATCCTTCAGAATAGCAGAAAACACATTTCTTCTTTTTTTAAAAAAAAAATTGGGTGCTAATTTTAGAAGGCTGAGGAGTGTGAATCCTGCATTGCATGGTTTTTAAGCAAAGCAAAGATTAAAATTAATGATACAAAAGTATTGAAGTGTATGAACTGTCTTCAATCTGTAAAAAAAAAAAAAAGTAATTAAATAGAACCACCAATCCTATCATTTGAGTTTAGATTTCACAGTGCATGACAGAAGTGGAATATTAAATTAATTCTGTTCTGATAGTGGCAACATATATGTAATTTATTGGCAATAAAATATGAGGGGATGTAATACGATATTTTCAAACATAGCACAGGATCAATGAAAAGTGACAAAAATGGGACTTAGGCATTCTCTCTAAGTAAAACTGCTTCTACAATCTCTATTATCATCATATTGATTCCTGCTCCAATGCCATATGTAGTCTTTTTTTTCCTACTATAAAGCTATTTCTTCTGTGGCAGCAGAAGGATTTCAGCATTTTTTTTCTGTCATGCTGCTAGATAGCTTAATTATAAAACAAACAAAAAAAAAGATTTAATAACCCAAATTAGGTTAGAGATAAATACAATGCTATTTAATATTTACAAAAGTATAATCTAATATGATTAAGGAACAATTCCTTAATCATATTACATTCACATAAACACAAGAGAATGAGATAATTGAGACTATAATCTCTGAAGTAATTGATAAAATTCTGATTGTCTGACGAGGAGATTATGAAAACTAAGAAATCGTTTACATGATATTTTATATTTTAGTAAGATCCTATTTCATATAATAATTCTTAATTAAGTCCAGAAAATCTTTTATACAGTGTGCAGTCTTGGTAACCATATCATATTCCACATATCAAGAGGAAGACTAAAATTTAAATAAAGCTATTTCAGACAAACAAGCTCAGGCTCCCATCAAAATAAATGGGAAGAGAACACTTACTGCAACTTCTGATATGTTTTGTACATAACTCAATAATCAGTCAAATATAATAATAATAAAAAAAAAAAAAACTACATGTAATCTCTGGCTGAACTCTGGCTACAGCTCTTGACAAATAATCAAGTGATGAAATCTGACTATTAGCTTGATATTCTCATCTTCCATTCTTGTCACACCTGCATCTATCAGTTAAAACTGTTAAGAATCTAAAATGTGCAATTGCTTTAGCATCCCAACTGGTGAGAGCAAGCAGGTCACAGGTTTTAATACCAATTTGACCAAGGGCCTTTCAGTGTGGGGTTTGCTTCTGAATCATGACAAAATAGCTGCTACCAACTGAGCCTTTCAGAGATGTCTGTGTCTGAAGAAGTGGAGGTAAATTATGCAAATTTACACAAGCTTCATCATCTTAGTTCTTCAAGGCAAAACAACATTCAGCTCTCAATCCAGCATCAAAGAGTGTATACAGTATATCAACATATGGAGATAAGACACTAAAGTATGGCTTATGGAACAAGACTTTCATGACGATGCAAACAGCCTCTGGGCACATAAGTTTTCTAACGATTCTCTCCCCCCCCCCCCCCCATTTATCTTGTTTGTAGTTCTTTCAGACTCATTTTTCATTCTTCCTTTCTCACTTCCCCTCCCCAACTCTCCCTTGACAGGTTGCTGGAAACTCATCAAAACTCCTGACTCCTGTCAAGCCACATCCATCACAGATCCCCACTGGTCTCTGCAAAGCCGCCAGGTAAGAGTGCTGGATGTGGAGGCGGGGAGATGGGTCAGCAGGTTGCGAGATTTAACAAGAAGTATCTGAAAGCCTGAGAGGTAAGAGAAGGCAGGGGCATGGAGAGACCACCGGTGATTTTTCTTCTTTTATTTCCTTGTGTGTCATTCTCTTTCTCACCTCCTGCGTGTATGTGTGTGGTCACTCATCGTGGAATGTCAAGTGTCACTGAGCGTATGTTACATCTGCACTGAAGACTGTGTAAAAACAAGCCGAAAGATGTTTGACACACAAAGGTCCAACTCAGGGAGTCTATAAATGACAGAGAATGATTTTCAAAATACTGTGTGTGTGTGTGTGCCTCTAGGTGTCGAGGTTCGGTTTACAAAGGAGATTCTTTGTTACAAAGATTAATTTGACAAACGTATATTAGCATGTGTCTCTGTTGAGGGGCCGACCCTTGGTTCCTACCATCGGCTTCAGAGTCAGAGATGGGAAGCTCTAAAGGGGATTTCCCTATCAGGTGTCGCCAAGCAACAGACCCACAGCTGGACACAAAACACTTCCTTTAGCGGAATTATAGACATTTGTTTATTTATTTATTTATTTTTTTTACAAGTTTAATATTCAACTGACCTGAAGCTTGGTACTTAAAGTATATTCAATAATATTATGATGTTTTGTTGCTGTTGGCTGCCATTCTTTTCTTTCAAAGCATTAGTCTTGTAAAACAACGAATTCTGGCACCCACAGCTAACATTACAATCCAGCTTTGCACATTCCACACAATCAAAATGGACTGGTAAATAAATAATTGGGAATGACAATTAATGGCAACAGCTAATCAAATATCTTCACACTCATTTGAGTCCCATCACATACTGTAGGTCAAAGCATCAGGCTGAGTCATGAATAAATGAGCAGAACAAATACTGAGGTGTTATTTGTGATGAGCAGCAAACACTACCTAGTCTAATTTGAGCCTCTTTGCTGCTGCAGCGTGAACCGAGATGCCACCTGAGTGTGCGTTTGTGTGTCATAGGAATGACAATGTATTACAGAACTATTTTCAGCAGTGCACTGATCTATGACTTGCACTTGGTGTTGAATCACTGAGCCCTCGTGGCATGGTCGGAAGCACGCTATTTTTGTCTACAATTTTCTCTAATCATTGGTTTTTGAGAGCAAAGCTACAGATCTGCCACTCACACACTAACCTCCCCCAACTGCCACTCCTCCTCATCTAAGAGCCACTTGTCTCTTCTCCTGAGACATGGCAATCCTGTGAGAGACCCCTTGGGTGTTGCAAATGAACCCTGCTGTTACCCGGAATGCAAAAAAAGCCTGAGGCCATAGAAGCAAATCACAGTTTGAATCCAGCAGCACATCCCCTTTCTTTCTTCAATACTTTACCCGCATGTGTTTCAGGGCTAATTTTGGTCCTAATTAGGCTCAAGAGGTACACAAATTATTATACAGGAACTTTCTTTTTTTTATTAAACATCCTTTTGTTTTTCCAAACTGTAACTATGTAAGGAGAGAGAGGGGGTGAAAACAGTCATACATCAAAATCATATTTGAAAATATTTTGAAGTATCCGAATTCCCAAGAAATTCAGATCATGTCTTTTTTTCCCCAGTTCCTTTGGCAAGAGGTTCTTAAAAGAAAATGCAAGTGACTTTCAACATAAAATGTGAAACATAACTTTCAAGTAGACTGATGAAAACTCAGTTTCAAAAAATTCAAAATAAAAACTGAGAAAGTTTACTTTCTCTTCCCAATTTTAAGACAGGGCAAGTTAGAAAAGAGCAGCTCAGAAATTATGTTTATTTAAATTATGGAAAACAAATCAAATGATATGTGATCATACTGCTCCAAGAAGTTCTACATCTTAAAAGGATCAGACCATTAATGGGCTGAGAGGACACTTTCTTTTGGAATCAGATTAAATCTGCAGTTGGATCTTCTTGTACAGTTTGTGACGTTTCATTCTATACAAACAGTATGGGATGAAATAGTATATTTGCTCAGAATGAAATATAAGAAATATGGCTGTGCATAGCCTGTTCAAAAAGCTAGAATGTAGTGTAGTGAATTGCTGGTCAAGCTGCTACCATGGTTATGGAGCAAAATTGTTTACAGAGTGCTGACTGACTTTCTGGTTTCTCTATGATATTCTAAGGATTCAGTTTCAATGAATGTATTTTGTTTTTTGGTTGTATAAAAAGTCAATGGAAGATTACATTTTTTGATGGTTACACCAATAATAAATCTACTGTAGGTCTCAGCAAAAATGTCTGTGACTCAAATGTTTTGTGATATAGACATGGTTGAACTCAAGGCATCAACACAGCGGCAGCTGTGGCTCAGGAGGTGGAGTGGACCATCCATTAGTCAGAAAGTGGATGGTTCAAATCCCTGGCTCCTCAAATCTGCATGTCAAAGAGGCAACAGAGCTAAAACCCAAAGAATCACCAGTCTGCTTGTTCTGCAGCAGGGACTGTGCTTTATGGATCATCGACCCCTCATACTGAACACTTAACACAATGTGCCAAGCCAACAACTGCCACATACAGAAGGACATATACCCACACTTACAGAAAGAGAAGGTGCACTTTGTGCAGAACCATTATGCAACAAATTAGACTGATGACAGTCAACATGTGTGCACACTTACATTATGCATGGTAGAGAAAGCACTTTGAAACACTTTAGGCCACTACCCTTGATGGATCTGCCTCATGAAAAGGTGACATTTATCTATAGTTTTTAACATTTTTTTCAAACTGGACTAAAATCTACTAGACTGACATTGTGCTCCATGCTTGATAGAGGGAGTCGGTTGGATGGTTGCCAATCTTTTGAAACTGTCATGAACCTCACCTGCACATTTGTACCAGGTGAACAACATGATTAGCAGATATATAGTTTGACTCTTATAAAGTATGCTGAGAGGATTTACAGTAAACCCCACATTTTGAATGCAGCATACATACACGGTTGCATACATACAGCACATTCACACATAAAAATAAAAATGCAGTGGTCTTTTAAGGGTTGGTTCCATCTAAGCGAGCATTTGACTTTTTAAACTAGGAATTAGTGTAGAGTAAATGCAGTTGCCACTTTGACTTACTTTTAGTTCAGGGAAAAAATGTGAGCTCCTGATTTGACCCTCACACAAAAAAAAAAAAGACATCCAAGGATAAAAAAATCAATAAAATATAGCAACTTAGAGTACAAGAGTAATTTTCTAAGAGGCTATGACCTGAACACTCCTGTGGGTTTAATGGACATATAGTAAAAAGGAATTTTAAGGCTAATGGCATTATTTGTCCTCCTGTTTCCTTTTATTATCATCATAGTGTGAGGACAAAGTTGGAAGACACGCAGGCTTGCAATGAACACTAATTACAATGTGCATACAGTTCACTGAGGTGATAATGCAGAGACATCAGCAAGGTGTTCCAGTGAATTCAAATGGCAACCATGTGTAGTGCTGATGACACATGAACAACAACGCTGATGAACTGTAATCAATAAAACATGGCACCCTCTTTTGCACGCATGGTTAAGAAAGGTGTTTGTCGCCTGCTGTCAAATCGGATAGGGAGATGAGGATTGATGCCATTCAATTTACACAATTATCTATGATGTTTATAATAAACAAGCCCCATTCATTTTTTTCTTATTTAAAAAATTAAGACTTACGTGATTTTTTTTGCATCTGTGCATCTTAAAGTCACTGCATCAGTGCATCTTATCATCTTAAAGTCGGAACATACAGTATATTGAACTATACAGTGCAACACTCAACTTTTGCAAAATACAGTAGTATAGGCAGTAATAGGTAGTATACTAGATAGTATTTACTTGACAAAATACTTGACAGTAAAAACCTAGGGTCAAAAGTTTTCAGGATGTGGATAAACCCCAACTTTATAAATGGGCACCATATATTCAGCAGTATCAGTCATTGCTTTTTTGTTTTTGTTCTATTGCGACCATTTTATCTACTTCTTATTCCACTATATTGGTCAGTTAACTAGTTAATTAATTATTATTATTATTATTTATTATTATTTATTTTTTCACATTTTGTCCTTAAGATGAAATTGCTAATTTCTTCAGTAACACAAAAGTTCTGGCTTCTTACTAATTCCACGTAGTTCAACATAGAGACTTCTTTCAGACTTTAAAATGTTCAGCCCAATTATTATTCACTGTACTTCATACACACCCACTTTAACCTACTTACTGGTTCCACATACTTCAACATACAAACTTCAAAATATGGGACTTTCATCCCTCAATTCAACTCTTTCATGACCCTCACCGATTTTTTTCACAGTTACCTTTAAAAATGCATTGACTTTTCAACCTATTTCAGAATTGTACATTGGTGTAAAAGTTAAAAATTATATCACATGCTAGAGTGGACAGAGGTTGTTGAACTGGTTGCGGTCAATATTGCAATCTTTCGACTAGCCTTCTCTCTTTTGCTGTCATTAGCGTTCCCCTCCCTCCATTCTATGTCACCTCATAAACATTTTGGTGATGGGGCATTTATGAACAGCGCAGCCATTGGACCACTTCATTGTGAAGTTTTGGCTCCTAATTGGAGGTATTAGATTTACTGAGACTTAGACTTACTTGTAATAGATAATACACACCGATTTTAAACAACAGACTTCTTTTAAGGGAGCTTTAAAATTACACTTAGTAAAAATAGTTAACTTTATTTTAAAAATGATTTTTTTTTTTTCTAAAAGCATACAGTATGGTTCAGGTCAGTTCTCATTTGTGACAGCAGAGTTTGATAGTAAAGAATGCCTGAGATCTCCCAAATGAATCATTACAGCATAATGGGATAGAAGCACTAATTACTAATATTCACTTTTGGGACAAATTTGAAATTCATGCACATCTGGAGCAGTGACCTAAGCTCATATGCATCCTTATGCTGTGTGCAGGGTCACCTCAGCACAGAAGAAGCAAGGTTAAAGTCTGGAAACTGGTGCAGGATTGACACTGGGCTGACTGATAAACAAATGAAATATTAAGTTTATATTAAATAAATCCAACATCCAAAAACAAGAACAAATCCAAAAACAATTTTTCAGTCACAATGACTCTTCACTCAAGCCTCTTCCTTATATGCCTGACAGGACCACTTTGTGACATGTTGCCATTTGGTGTGTGTGTGTATGTGTGTTCCTTTCTGTCTGTGTGTATTAGTGCTAAAAATTTCCAACATCACCCACAGTGGTTATTTAGAAAAAGTAAATGCTTAGAAAAAATACAGTAACTGATACTTAAATACTGAACATAATTTTGTATTGGTTCAATGGACCTTAAAAAATAATGCACTTAAGATTGGTACTGTTTGGGTATTCTGCAGTACAAAACGATCATGTATCCTGAGTAGTAACAGCAGCTAAAATATTCAACAGCTAATTTTAATAAAATTATAACAAAAACTACAATTGGTGCTGCCAAAAGTCCTAAGGTGAAACTTTGGTTGTATGTAGAATTTTGTTTTATTTTCTTTGGATTCCTCACCAGTTGTTCGCATAATTGCTCTAATAGTGTCTCACGATACATGGTAGAACAAAACAGCCACCTGGAGATTCTCTGGATTCTGTGATTTCCTTCATTAGTGTAACGGCACACACTTAGCTCCGATTCACAGTCGAGCACTTGCTTCTATGACTAAAACCATGTTCACACCTCCTGTTGCTATATTATTTGCAAACTAAAATAGTTCAGACTATACTATCTGTTTTCCTCAGGTTTTCCTTTACTGACATTGGCTGATCGTGGTGGGGGTGTAACAGCAGCAGCAGCAAACTTTGAACCTAACTGACTTTTATTATAATAATGACAAGTCACTGCATGAAGATAATGATGATATAACATGCCAGTGCATGAATGTGGAAAAAAAAAATCTAATGACTTTTATGATTAATACAGATAACAAAATGATTTCACTGTCAGCAGCTTTAACTTTTTTTCACATTTGAATATATAAACTGAATTTCTGAATTGAGAGAAACGCAAAAGACTAATCCACAGTTTATGCAACTATAACTAGCAACTGCAGCTCTAATCAGCCATGCATAATTAAACCGACATCTTTTTTTGTGTGCAGTTTCTCATCTGTCACTATGTCATCTAACATCTAAATAAATGTACACAGTATAAACAAAAGAAACTAATCCAAACAACCAAAACTCTTGAGACCCCTTAAAGATGAAAGTAGTTTCAGGTGTTAAAGTATTCCAAACATTACATGTATATGATTTAATTTTGATAATCACTGTTTGATAATCACTAAAAGATGTTACGTACTTTTGGCAGCACTGGGTGCATGTGCATCAATTGAAAGGAACAATGTGGGATACAATTTGTTAGTTACTGAGGAGTTAGCGAGCCATTCCATTTTTTTTTTTTTATCTAAGATTAGTGGCCATTTTGAAAGAGCATCAGAGAAGCAACACAAAGCAATGGGCATGTAAGCTGCCACTCAACTAAATCCAACGTCTTGCAACCAAATACCACAGATGATGAGTATAAGGCAGCCGCCATTCGCATATTGAAAGATGGAAGCTTGTTGCCTGTAGAAAAGTATTTTTTCTGTATCCCTTTGACAGATTAACAGAAAAAAAAAGCAAAACCAAAGAGTATGATGAAAGTGAAAGTGAATCCATCTCTCTTCCCTCCTACACCAATCACCCTCAGATCAACCATGCCTTCACAAATTTAAGAGCCTTAAGCATTCACAGCTATGGGTTGAGCTCACAGCTATGCTGGTGTTTCAAAGTGAATGAAAAGTGTCATGGAGCGTCTGCTTTAGAAAAAGGAGGATCCATTTTGGCATGGATAAAAGTTGGGTATCTTCAGCAGGGAAGTGCAAGATGCACTGTATGAGATAAAAACTGACATTTCAATTGTATCAACACCTATTATGTCACATTTCCAACTCTTTAGAGGGAAGTCTTTGAATCTGTTTTGCAGAGTAGTAGTCTGAGTTAATAAACTGTCTCTCTGTGTCCATCCTTCCATACAGTTTTTTCCTTGGTGGATCACATCTGAAACTGAAGCCAAGTGTGTGTTGACAGCCTGTCACAGGGCCTTGATTAGCCATTTCAAAGATGAACTCTGGAAAACATCCAGAAAACTGGGCCCGGAATTTAACAAAAGAAGAATGCAGCAGGAGATTGTCTGGGTCAGTGTTAACAGCAGCAGCAGTAATGGCCAGAGCAATTAGTGGAGACATGTTACCTTGCAAGAGGCAGGACACTTGCCCATTGTGAATTATCCAGAGCTTTTCTTGCTGTGTTCTCACATGGGCTCACTTGAACATTGTCCAATAATTGGACTACCCAAGTCCAAACTGGCAGGAAAAGTTCTTGAAAATGTTTGGAAAGCTGCCTCCTCTCATACAAACTCTTCCAGGCAACTTAAGGAAAATGTCCAGATGTTGGTGCAAGTCTGTAAACTGCTATATGGGGCTTCTCAATTATTCAATTCTAGCACAACTCGGCTCGACTTTTTTTTGGTATCTGCTCTGGCATGGTTCCAAGTAAACTAAGCCAATACTAAAATGTAATGTGAACACAATGCCGGCCACTGGTTGATCAGAAAGTGTTGTCACTGGAAGAGTCGTGAGCACGACTTCCGACACCAGAATCAAACCAACAAGAGCATTCGTCCGTGGTCTGTCGATGACGTGCAGATGTTCCCGTCCCAGTGGCTGACGAGAGGATTCAGAGAGAGCTGGAAGTCACATGTCAAAATGACTTCACTGCTTTTCTCACAGCCATGGTATGACGACCCTGCTCACATTGAGAGGTTACTGCGAAATAAGGAAAACAACATGCCCAAACCCAGTAGAGCTGAGTAGTGCTACAAGATAATGGAAAAGCTCTATTAGAGGGACAAAAAATTACACACACTCACATTCACACCTCTATATGTGCAGCACCAGTACAATTAATTGTGCCTCCCTATTTATATTATTGGTATTAGTAGTAATATTTATACTTATGTATAGTATAATATTTATACTATACATAAAAAAGACCTACAAGCATCACTGTGGGATGTTAGCCAGGTTTCATCATCATGTTGTCTCTTCAGGTACCAGCACACAGTGGGACTCTTGCTGTGTACTCAAACAGTCTCTGTATTGTTTCTTGATGACAGTCTGAGGCTGCCATAATGACACCAGAAAAAAGCTCCTCAAAGAAACACTAAAGGGAATGTGTAATTTCCAGCAAACTATTCTTCTTTCATCCCAGCTATATTCTGTTTGATAGGACATTTTTTTAAAAAGACTTTCTTTTCTGTTACATTCTCTTTGAGACAATGACTTTTGCCTTCGCTCTTAACACAGCCACGATCATTTCATCTAACCCTAAATGTAAGTCATGAAATGTTCAAAAATGAGGATGAGGTCTAAAAAAAAAAAACTATAGACAAGTGCACAACTGTCAACAAGTGTATAAATGCATTGTCTTTAAAATATGTCAAAATTCAATTAAACGACATAATTTTGACAGAAGAAATAGCCCCTAAGTCACAAGGGAGCATGTTATTGTTTGCACTAGTCCTTTACAGGTATTCAGTGGGTTGTAATGTTTAAAACATGTAACAACTCAATGAAAAAAAAACATAATACTGACAGAAAAAATATCCTGAGTCACAAAGTAGGAGCACAAATCAGTTTTCAGCAACTGCAATACTGCAAGTTACTGGTTGCAGTAGCCCTTTACAGGTATTTCAACAGGTAAAAGGGGCTAAGTGGGTTATAACGCTTAAGGCAGTTATTAGTCGTCTAAAATAAATGCTATTCTCAGCTAGATGGTCGTGCTGAAGCCAGTAAGCCACTGGCTTACGTAATTTTAAGGACATAATCCCTGTGTTGCATGCATTAATAAAGACATTTCGACAGGTTAAATATGCATCTTCTCCAGCAAAAAAACAGGTAGCGTAAATATTGATTTATGATCATGTCATTACATTACCATCATAATAACATTACATAAAGTTGACATCTAGAACTTTCCCAAAACTGAGCCACTCTGGATCCAGGAGCAGCATCATCTCTGTGCGTGGATGTTATGAAAGAGTAGCAACATTGACACTCTTTTAGAGAATTGAGGTCTCACTTATTTTCTCCTTGTGGCATGTACGCTTCATGGCAAAGCAGACAATGTCTTTATCTGTCCACTTTATCACACACACACAAATATAACACTTTCTTTATAAAACTTTTCCATTTCAATGCACAGCTTCACAACATATTGTTCTGACATTTACAGGAGTTGAGTACATTAAAAACACATTTGTCTATTTGGCTATTTTTGAGGGTAAACCTCCTGCAGACATCCAGTCTGCATGAACACGCTGAGTGTGGCCCATGCATATGTCAGCCTACACATCACGTGGCATGACAGGCAATGTGGAAAAAAAAAGCAAACAAACAAACAAACAAAATAAAAACCCGCAATTCGAAGTCAGCACACAGAAAGTTATTTTGAATCTCCAGATTTTCCTTTCTACCCGGGAACAACACTGCAATAACAAAAGGATCGAGAGAGCAGTTCACAGTTCTTCACAATCAGAATCTTTAATGATACTTTGAAGCCCCCAGCTAGCAGCGATGATCTATGAATTCAATATGCTTGGATCATTCCCTCAGCCAAAGCCCAGTGGATGAGGGAGAGGGCATATGCACTTCCATTTATTTGTTCACTGAAGTGTCTCCATGACACAAGAATGTGGAAAGCAAACAGCCAGAAAAACTCTAACTCATTAGCAGTTAATAATGTCACGATAACAATCTGTGTTGTGGGAATATTTTACTAATCCATATCAGAGTTTAGTGCTGCCACCCTCTACAGAACAAAACTGTGTCTTCCCACATTCTTTGCAGGCTTTGTTTTTACTCTGATAAACAAAGACATAAACATTACACTGTCTTTCTAAGGCAGACTGAATGTATTTGATCTTTTGTAGCCCAACAGTTAAGGATTTTTCAGCTGGGTGCATGGCTGTTTTTTTTATTATAATTTTTACATTAGTATAGAAACAATTTTTGCTACAGAAATACCCTACCTCAGTGTTCTCAGTGCAACATTAACACTGGAAAATATTGGGAAATGGGCTCTTGTACAGCAGAGTACATCATTTCTGAGAGCAGGAGCCATTGCATCAGAGCAGCTTTACAGAGTTACAGTATTGAATAACTTTTATATAAATACATAAATGCCAGCTCAAGCATTTCACTACTTTCCAATAAAAAAAAATAGATAAAGAAAATACCGAACAGCAAACTGCACAAAACTGTCAATATCTGCTTTTAAAAAGCATCTTCCCAATAAATTTCAGAAACAGTCAGATTAACTATGACATGGCCAGCAAGATATGCGGTCCCACTGACACCCAGTGCCATTACAGCCCGGTGCACAAAACTGTGCAAAACTTGACGAGGCAAATAAAAGTGAAGTGGGTGATTTCAATTCTATTGAAGTATACTGCCCGCAATGCTGGGGACTGTTACAATATCTACATAATGGGAGGGAAATGGCCTAAAGGTGGCTGTTGATATGCAGGGGAAGGTGAACTAGCCTTAAATTACCTGACACAGCTTGTCCTCTAGACCTGGGAGGAGAACAACTTTTAAGATAATTATTTCCCCAAGGATAATCATCAGTGATTTACTTCTTAGTGATTTTCTCCCTACAATGAAATCATGACACAGGCAGACTGGAAACATAGGAAAGCTCCCCCTCCATATGCACATTTTGAGTGAAGCTAGAAACTTAAAGCTGTAATAGGAAAGACCAACAGAGAAGTTTATTGTTCAGTCTCATCTCTAGGACATTAAATACTTTGTGATGGTAACTGTCTGTCCAAAGTCCCTTCCACCACATGAACCTGGACAGATACACATGATTCATATGCAGCAAATGACCTAAGTCAATCTCTCCAGGCATCACTGAAGTGCCCCTCCCACATTGACACATTCAGCATTTATTGTCCAACTACTTTTACAACTATTTTTCCTTTTTTAGTTTGCTTCAAAGTGTAGGCAGTTAACAAAAGTACCACATAAGTCTGCGCTTCTTCACTGGTTTCCATGATGTTAAAAAGATTATTATGGAACAATGTATTATTAACATATAATAATGTCATAATGTCATATAAGCAACAAAAATGTTGCTTATATGACATTGTTACTATTTATCCATACATTTCATGAGTTTTAAAGTTGATCCCCATTGAGGACAAAATGCAAATGAAGCAAATGAGAAGATATACAGGTTAAATGTTGCATTAATCACAAAGTATTGAACAAAAACTATCTAAATATTTGTTTTTCCTGCTGACTACCAGTCTAGTATTTCGCTAAAATAATGAAAAACATGAATTTAACTACTCAAAAGAGACACCACAGTGCTTCATTGAACTATAAAATCATCTCGTGGCAACATGGTTTTAATCAGTATAGTGATAAAATGGTGGTCTCTAAGTCTCTGCTCGTATGAGACATTTTGAAATCCTTACATCTGTGAGTTGTGGCAGGGAGGTGTTAAGAGCATCTCTTGAATATATCAGTGCTATACAACAGAGCCGTCTTGGGTCACACGCTACTACTTTTTATCTGCCATGCTTCTATTAATCCCACTTTAATCTTCAACTAAAATTTATAGTCCAATGTCCTTTGCCGCAGGATTCCAGCATGGAAGCCCATTTTTCTCCTATTTGTTCACTTAAGCTCTACTTAATGTGAATCAATGCCCACCCTTAGATGAAAAAGTTTGAGGATCCTCTCTTCTGAAATCTTTATATCCCCAGAGATCCCTCAAAGTGGTGCCATGTATATACTTTATTTTGAAAGCAGTTGTGAGCAGTTTTTTTTTTTAATCTTATGTATAAGAAAGGGCCAAGAAAGCTCTACACTTTAACACTTTAAACACTGAGATTAAATAAGAAAAGAGATTTACTGCCCAGTAGTCATTTTCAGTCTACACCAGGGGTGCCCAAATTCTTCCCTACAATGGGCCAAATCTGAATTCTATGGGTGGGCCGCAGGCCAAAACAAATGTTCACGTTGCATCACTTTACATTTTATTGAAATGTGTCATATTTTTATATAAGACTGTCATTAAACTCAAATGTAAATGTAGAAAGCAATTAAACACTTGATGGTTCAACTTGTGAAACCAGAGGGAATTTACTTAAGACTGAATATGAAATTAGATTGAGTAATGAGTAGGGAATTGCATAATGCAAACTGAGGTATATGTTTGGTTTCATAATGATGACAAATGTTGGATTCTTTTAAAACTGCCACTCTCTGTCTACAAATAATGATTCATTTATTTCAGTGAAAAAATAATCATTTTTGCCAACTGTTTTGGAATTTTCTTTTATCAGTGTGCCATTGCCTGACACTACAGTGCTCAGTCTAAAGCTCTACACCTCACTTGTGTCTTGTGTCAGCTAACCCTTGGGAGCCATTGGGACAGAAATTCCCTGGCACAGATGGGCACAGATGAGAAAAATCAGGCGGGCCAAAAAAATAAAAAATAAAAATGTGGCCCACGGGCCCCAAATTGGACTTCCCAGGTCTACACCAAATGACTCATATCTTGTGAAAACAATGGTACATTTACCTTTGAGCACCCAAATTTAAACAATGTCTCTGTGAGTCCAAGTGGATATTTGTGCCAGATTCCAAAAGATTCTCTTGAGCCTTTTTAAGACAACACTTTTACAAAACAAAAATGGTTTGTGTGGTCAGAGCAACATTTGACCACAAAAACTGTAATCCAGTCAAAGTTGTGTCCAAGTCAATGTCAAATTACTAAAAAAAAATACATGTCAAATTCATAGAAACATTGTCATTGCTGAGTCCGAGTGAATGTTTAAGAAATTCCCTAAATGTATTCCTGAGACATACAGTATCTGATTCACCAACAGATTTTGTAAGGTCAGTGTGACCTTGAGCTTTATCCTTCACCTACCAAATGCAATTTCTTTTTTTCCCTCTGTGTGTTCGAGTGTACATTTGTACTAAATTCAAAAATTCCCTTCAAGTGTTTCGGTCCCAAGGCAAAAAAGGGTGTTTTGTTAGGCCACAGCCAGCTTGACCACCAAAAAAAAAAAAAAAAAAACATCCTAGAGCCTAAATTTGAAGAAAGGGCCTCCAAGCATTCTTGAGATATTGTAAGCAAAAGAATAAAATGGACTGGCAACCAGAAGAAAAAGTTATGTATCCAACCACTGACAGAAGCATAAAAAAATCAACACAATATTGCTGTCAACACAAGCCATATGTTGTGAATAGGTGGTTTTGGAATGCTTTGAATGGATATAGAAATGAAAGCTAAATTGGTGGAGCCTTCAGTTCCAGAAGGTGCTATTGAAAAGTCACATGTGTTTGGTGTTTTGTGCAGCAATCATAAATGTCAGATTACAATGTTTTCCGCATGTGGCACCTGGTCTTCACTATCCCAATTTGTCACTTTTTGAAAGGGAAAAGCATATTTTACAGAAGGTCTGCTATCTTGTTGAAATTAGATTTTTTTTCCCTCAGTGGGATTCTCCACCCTCTGAAATAATATTTTTTGATGGAACTGCTTTTTTTTTTTCACAGGAAATGCAGAGACATGCCCCACGATAAAATAAAAGGAGTAGAGTGGTAACTAGAGTCGAGAGGTCAGTGTGTTTTCCTTATTGTACTGCAGCACATAGAGTCAACCAACTGCCACAACTGTAGAAACATATGGTATCCCAGATTTTCTTTGTTGACGAAGCTTTTCAAACTCCTTTATTCAAGATCTTTGTGTAAAAGATGGATCATGGTCCAGAATCACCATGAGTGGTTATGTCGTGTCTACACTAATTACTATGGATTGGCCATTTTCACACATTTGTCACTTTTATAACATGTCATAAAAATATTAAATTGATCAACACAGCAACTCTCACTCATTCAATCTTTTTTTTTTTTTTATTCAATGATATTTTAGTCTCAATTGGGGATTAACATTTTACACCCACAGTAAAATAGAGAAACTTTAATGAGAACACACAAAATTGCCTGTCTTCATTTCAAAATAGAAGCTCTCAACATTTTCAGTGTGTTTAGTCTGTTGTAATATATACCCAGTGAATGTGAATAAGTACGTTGTACTTATTCACATTTAAAATTCAAATACACTTCTACTTTACTTATAGTACAAGGACATTGTTCAGAAGCATACATGCCAATAATATGAGAATAACTACCCCAAACTTGAAACTTAAATCATCATCATGTGTTGGCTGGGGGCCCTTAAAATGACACAGTGTAGGATTTCAACCTTCAAATAATGTCTCCAAGATTACTTTGATGGTACATCAACTTACAAAAGATTGAATGGTACCCCTCTCTAAGCCTGAACAGAGCTGCACCCCCTGTACGGGCACTGTGTAACCTCTACTTTTGCGTCCATGACACCAAAAGAATTACAAAATGACAAATGGCATACATTTTAATAACAGTAACAAAAGCCCAGTGGAATGCTGTTATTATTAGCCATGCTATCAAAATCCACATCTAAATAAAAACAAGAGCTGATTATTCAAATATTCATAGAACTATGTAATATAATGTCAACTGCCATGGTAACGTGTGATTTGTTTGAATGCAAGCAACAGCTGACAATCATTTCATACATGAATATAGCACAACTGCAGCTGAAGATTCACCATGCAGCAGGAAGTAACATTGATACTCAATCAAGACACACTGAGTTGGTAGACTCAATGTGTTTTGGATAACAATGATCTGGTTGAGTGAGAATCAACACAGATATCTAACCTACTAATATCTACTAAGACAAGCAGACATTTCATCCACTTTGATGAAAAAAAACTAATATACAAGTAGCACACTGCATACAAATGGCCATCTTAAAGCCCTCAATTAAATGAAAACCCTATGAAAAATTGACAGATGATTGATGGTGACAAAAGTAAAAGTGACATGTGAACAATGGACAATGTGCCATATCTAAGCTTTTGCATGCTGGGAATCGTAGTTACAGGCTAAATGTCACAATGATTGGCAGTAAATGCCATTTGTGTGGTTTAGTTTGGAACAATGTGCCACTGTCATGGTGCAAGGCTGGATGGAATTTTCTAAATTATTCATTTGAGGTCCTTTCACGATCCACCTGTGGTGTGGATCAATATATCATTTTCTTGTAAGATTAATGTCTGCAATATGCCGCAGTGCTCCTAACCTTATTGTCTGCTGTAAAAGGCCTGTGACAGTGGCTTACTCACAAGAAAACACATTTCACAATTCATGACATTACATTTTAATCTAGAATTTAATCTGAAGTAATTACAGAACAGTAATATTTGATTCACAGTGTCATGTTATTGGTATTTCGAAAATGTTATCGTAATAACTGAGCATAAAGAAATACAGCACAACTCCAAAATAAACTAGAATCAATGCCTCCTAGACACAATGATAAATGTGGAAAAAAAAGAAAAAAGACACAACAATAAGACTTCAAAGGATAAGACCAAGTAAAGTTGCAGTGGGCAGGACTGCTAAGGTGACTGTTAAGTTTCATCCTAAGATAGTTGAGTAAAAGACTCAGATCACAGCCCTCTGCCCTGAGGTACTTTCACCATTAGAGCTCAAACAGTCACGACGGCTGGAGCTAATCCCAGCTGACATAAGTCGAAAGGTGGGGCTATACCCTGGGCACATCGCCAGACCATCGCAGGGCAAATATATAGAGACAAACAAGCAGTTGCTCTCACATTCACAACTATGGACTTTCTATCTCTGAAACACTTGTCCCATTGACGTGCTTTTTTTCTTTTTTTGGGTAGCTTTGCATTGTAAGCTATTACAAATTAATGTGACACATTCTGGAAAAGTGACCGTTTCTCTTTCCTTTCCTATTGGCTGTTCTTATTAGTCTTATTAGGATATTATGGGATTAGTGTTCTATAATGGCAAAATATGGGGCCTAACTAGAAATGACTTTAACAGCCTTAGCCTAACTTTGACTAGAAATACAAATGTATTGAATTCATTTATATCATCGTGTTATTTTAGGAAAATGGGGAATGATCTAAGTGAAACTTTTTCAAAACACAAATTTGAATTTCAATATCTAACCAACAAATACTTCACATATCTTTCAGTCTAACTGTTAAAAACATAATGTGATTTGTTGGCTTTATGGTGGTCTTTTGGCAGTGATGAGGCTCAATACTTCCATTGGAAAGCAGCTTTTTTTTGAGGGGGGGGGTATTTTTGGCTTTAATGCAGAGGACAGTTAAGTGTGAAAAAGGGAAGACATAGAGCCAAGGACCATGTGTGGAATTGAGCCCAGGTCACAACAAATGGGCCCTTTGCCCCACAGAGCACCAGCTCTACCTACTGAGCTGTCCAGCACCCCTGGAGAACAGTTTTATACATTCATAAGAAGTTAGTATGCACAACCAATGCATGCAACATTTATTTGAGATCAGCCCTGAGCTGTTGGCAACCATGCCACCAATTCAAGCCTTAATAATAAAATAGATAGATAAAATTACTTTCTGAGCGACACTCAGGTCAAAATATGAAAGCTCTTTGAGTCCCCACAGGCAGAAACACAACTGCACTGTGGTCTTATTGCCAGTTACATCTGCTCTCTGCTACCTTTGGCTGATTGAGGCAGCCAAAGGATTCAGCAATTATCTGCTGAAGATAACACGGCATGGAGAAATTTCATCATGTAATTTGTATTCTCCACAGTAAGTCACTGCTCGAGCCTGTTCGCATCCAGCACACGATTAGATTAAAGAATTCAAGGCAGTGAGAACTTTAACGCTGTTTTGGTTGTTTCAAGGGATGTGTGCCTCACACATTTAGTTCACGGATCAAAACCACAAACCTCCTGCATCCCTTTAAAAACACAGCCAGGTATTGATTTCTACTACAGCATATTTTCTCCCCTCTAACTAAAGTTAGTACCTACATAGCAACCTAACCTGCATGCTAGTGGCTTTGTTTCTCACCTCAGGACTATCTTCTAGTAGTTTGTCAAATCCACCTTCCCCCTCAACAATGAACCATGATGAAACTGGTCTGGACCTGAAACTGACATCTGCAGGGTTTTCACAGCCTCAAAAGGAAGAGGGTGATGATGTAACGACACAAAAAATTAGGCTGCGGCGAAAGAAATGCCCATATGACAAGAAAATCAAATTGTGAAAAACTAAATTACTAATGAGTTCCATTGTCTGCTCATACCAACAAAGATTTTCACAACAGAGGAAATGCACCTGCAGTGTAGCCCTGAACCCTGAAACCCATAGTTAATTTAACTCAAAATTAGGAGCTTCATTCACAGTTTTACCAGAGAACAAATGTGGTGAATATTATCAGGACCACTGGCACTCTTTGAGGCAACTGCATAAAACTTTAAGAATATTTTTCAACTACTGAGTGCATTGTTTCAATATGTATTACAAGTTACTATTAGTAATAAGCATGGAAGAAAATGAAGAGCCTCTGTCAAAACCAAACTTTTTCTAAGCTCATCTGTTCTGCTCAAGTTATCACAGGGACAATAGGAAACCAGGGGAAAATGACACCTGTTTACCTTTGTTGCCTGTTGTCTGCTGATATCCTTTCCTCTGCCATCTCGGAGACTCTGCACACAGGTGTGATTTTCCATTATCCAACTGATCGCAATCTCACAATTTTTTGGATAGGTAGTCTCCACGTGGTATAACTTTTGTGGTGGTCCATGCAGACCCTCTGCAGATAATGGAATGCACATCTGCCATTTAAGTCTGTGTGGACCATATGCAACAACTGTGCATGCTCCCTGTAGCACAACGATTGCTTTTTTTTAGTCAAAAGAGACAAAAATGTGGACAGTAACAATGGATATGTGCTTGGAGTTATGGGAGGAAGTCCAGAAGCCTACACACATTTGCGTTTTCCAGAAATGTTCAGTTACAACACCGTCTAAACACTAGTGGAACACATGACCTGTTCTTTATAAATGACTCTTGTCTTTTAGTGTCAGGAAATAAACTTGTGCTTAAATGCTTCACTTAGCCTGTTTCATTGAAGCACAGACCTATGTTGCACTTAAGAAGAAGCACTTAATGCAGCATCCACTGAGAAGCAGATTCCAGCAGATGAGATGCTGCCTGCTGTGACATGGGCCACTGTGGTTCTTGAGAGCAACCAGCAATTTCCACAAGGTCATCTTTAAAAAAAGAAAATAGCCAAGATGACTAACAGAGGAAACATCCCAAGGAGCACTCAACATTCACCCAGCTGTTTCCAAAAGCTGTTCCTCCTCTATCCTCCATCGCTTGTCAGCCAAGTGAGTCTACCAATTGAGCAGGACAGCAAGGGGGAAGCAGACAAGACATGACCTCTAGAGACTAAAGTGCTTGGAACATGCTTAAGATGCAAGTCTGAGGTTCAGAGAATTGGATACTACAGTGTCTTTAAAAAAATGGTGAACAAAATACTGCAGCTTTCGAGCAATGATCCAACTTTTCACCACTGAAAAAGCCTACAATAGTGTTTATGAGGCCAATACCTTCACTAAATCACTCCCTGTCCACCTTGCCCTACGTCTACCTCATTAAAGGAAGACAAGACCATTTCCCTAAGATCCATTTTCCTTTTGTTTAAAAAATTAAAACAAGCCAATCAGTAACTGAGAATTTTATGACTACATCTGATTCAAACTCTCTGATCCAACTCTCTCACACCTACAACTATTCTTTCTCACATAATATATTATTCTCTCTTACATTCTTACTTTCAAAATCATTGTCTTACACAGCCAAGCATTCTCATTCACATTAACAGTTACTACCTCTTACATGTGCTATTACTTCTCTTCAAACGTGACATTTAGTACTGTAGTGTGAGTGAGTATGATTGCAGAGTGTGTTTATTTCATAGCTTTTGCTTATGGTGACTTCACACTAAATGCAACACATTCGTTTTTGTGTTTTGAAACAAGACGTGTCACTGGCAGCATTTGCTTGTGTTTAAATGTTTTAACTTGAACAACAATTTGCTTGGTGCAATGTCAGAAAACCAGTCAACGTTGATAACGCCCCAGCTTCCCAATTTTGTTTTCAAAATAGAGGGGAAAAAAATTACTGTTGCTGTCTGTCTGCATGCCAAGCAAGAGACTGGGTGAAAAGTGAAAGGGGAAGATGAACTGAAAATTTGTAGTATTATTTGAATCATGCTGTTGGTTACCTTTTACTGTGTGGACATAATTAGCTCAAACATTAGCCCCAGGCAAGTACTGGTGGTACACTGTGGGGCAAATTTACTCAAAGTTCAGTTATGTGGCCCAAGGACATTTAAACATGCAGACTGGGAGCCAGGAATTAGGCTTACAATTAGTGAACAACATGCTCTGCCTGTATAGTTTGCAGTATTTAATCAAAACAAGATCAGAAATTAGCTCCTCCGAGGGAGACAGTGCATGGGGAGAGGTTTGGTAATAAGCTGAGAGAGGCAAGATTGAAGTGGTATGGACACATCCTGAAAAGAGATGCAGAGTACTTTAAGAAGAGAGTGTTAAGGATGGAGCTGCCAGGGATCAGAAAATGAGAAGGGCTGAAGAGAACAGAATAGCCCACATGAAAGTGGCAAGTGTGACGGAGAAAAATGTGGAGGACAGGGTGAAATGGAGGCTAAAAATCCACTGTGGCACCTCCTAATCAGGAGTAGCTGAGAGATGGAGAAAGAAGAACAAAAAGTGCCCTGCCTTTATGGCATGGAGTATGTAATCTAGACAAATGTGTGCTACAGTTCATAATCCAAAAACCTACTCCGGCTACAGTCTCTCAGCAGCGAGACTGCCTCCCCCCCAAAATCCATGAGGGTTCAAGTGAGGTAAGTCCCACTTATAAACACACATTCAGGACAGATTTGTTTGTGCAGTCTGCCCCACTGACTGTGTTATTTTAGGTGTCCTGTAAATTTGGTTAATATAGCACAAATTTACAATACCAAATGCAATGATGAAAAAAGTAACGTCTGACACATCGTGTTTGTCTATGAGTGGGATTTCTTTTCAGGGAGCATTTGTATCAAATTGCAAATGGTTTGCAGTTTAAATTTGATTTAACTTTCACCTAACTTTTATTATTAATAGTGGCACCATTACCTTTCTTCATTGGACCACTTTCTATTATCGATTGCTTTTACGTGGATTCATTTCAAAATCGGAATGTCAAACTCATATTAATTACGTTTTGGTCAAACCTATAAAATACAAATACACATTGTTTGATTCATACTATATCTACTGCTGCTTTGCTAGTATTGGCATTTCCATGACATTTCAGACGTGATGAACAAATCCCACAGGAAAAAAGAAAAAGAAAATAAACCTCAAGAGCTAAAAGTAGTTTCTGTTCTCTCTCTTTCTCTCTCTCTCTCTTAAAACAAACTGATCCTTGTTTTTTGGTTTGGACACAGGCACATGAATGGTAGTGTGAGAATTACCTGAAGTACACAGTGTTGCAATAAAAGTGCTGTTTTAGGATCCATTTTACAGTCCATTTCCATTCAGTGTCCTCATGTCTTGAATAACAATATAATTGGTTATCTAATCAGCTTGCTTTTGTAGCTCCCAGTAACTGCATATGTCCTTTTTGTTTTAGCACCACTGCCAGTAAGACTACTTTTCTGTTATATTTAACCAAATGAGAACAAATTCCTGTTTACAACATTGCTTTAATGTCAGACTTGAACTGATACATAAATGCACTCAGTATTAATAACACAATATCATTGCTAATATTATTAATTACACAATTACTATC
Source organism: Brachirus orientalis (assembly GCA_016785285.1). Taxonomy (NCBI): domain Eukaryota; kingdom Metazoa; phylum Chordata; class Actinopteri; order Pleuronectiformes; family Soleidae; genus Brachirus; species Brachirus orientalis. The sequence goes on along the minus strand of JAFBJR010000081.1, from coordinate 660,017 downwards.
AGAATTATTAGTTCCTATTGAAACAGACAGTGCCCGAATAGTATGATTAGAATAGTATGAAAAACCTCTAAAACCATATTAGAACTCCCCACATCCATGTAGGAAGCAGGAGTTGATGCAGTAGTAATAAAACAAAGTCTACAACTATCATCAGTCCTGTTGCACGATGCCTCACAAACGTTTTTTTCTCCATAATCTTAGACATTGTGTGTGACCTTCTGCTTGTCTCCATCTTGCAGCAGCCTTGGAAATGACATGGACCACCCTTTACTTCCAACAAATATCAATTACAGGCTTGGCTGAGGCGTACTGCTGAGAGTTTAGGCTCCGGTGGGATCTTGCTGTGAATTGGATTGCCTGACTCTCACCACTGGTATAGATTGGTTGCATGACCATGTCTGTCTTCATACTAAGCCCTGACACATCCTTTACAGCAGTTTGACCCAGACTGACAAGGGTATGAACCCCAGAGGAGAGCATTTGATAGTGCCTGGCCTACATTTGTAACCCAACTCATGGGTTCCTTTTTGAAAATGACTATTGGAAATAACAATGTTAGATATTGCACTCCTTGGTATCCTGCACACCATGTCTTGTGTATTTCCTGCTCTAATGCTTTGAATATGTTTTATTTCATTTTTTACTTTATTTTTATAGCACCTACTACATGCAGATTATAAATTATGGAAATTTTTGATAAAGCATGTCATGTTTTGAAGCAAATATGCTTCGAGAAACACGAAAATATTCATTTAACGAACAAAAATATGAGCATAAGATGCCATAATTACTGTAACATAGGGCAAGATATTAACATACTGATATGATGGGAGTCATCCAAACAGGCATGCATTATCTAAAAATGTAATCCTAAAGTCTTGTCCCAGTTCCTTGTATCGCTCCCTGTTGTCTGTGAGAAGGTAATGCATTTCTCTAGGCCAAGACAAAGTAGAGCAATCAGGACCCTCTGCTCTGCTCTTGAAGGGCATATGTTTTGTGCTGAGCATGCAGCAACCATTACTGAAAGGTCAATATGGCTTCATAGTGGTAGAGCAGCTAAGATCTCTCTATCACTCAGCTGTCTTTGCAACAACTTTCTCACTCAAAATATCATGAGTCATAAAGCCTTTTACATATGATCTTGTCCTTTGCCGATTAAAGACACGAATCTCAACATATAACGCTCAACAAATTTTGAACGCTTACATTTATCACTGTCCTCAGCCTTAATTGGCTGTGGCTGAAAATCCAGGCCAGGTCCATCAGCTCCTGCAGCCCTTCCTCAAGTAAGAGGGAAGCAAAGAGAAGAGAGCATATCAGTAGACAGGATCATACAGTGCACTGACAGTGTATGTTTCTGCAAACCACTGCTTTTTGTGTGAACTCATACTAACTAAACCAGTGTTAAAAACATGTGGGATTAAGAAAGGAAATTGGGATGAGGGTAGCAATTTTCTGATTAGGGCTGGTAAAAGATCATGGTTTTTACTCAAAGCCTCACTATCGTCCAAAAGAAAACTGCATAATATGACAACCCTGCAACAAGCAACAGTGAATCTCCTGACATTTAGTCTTGAAATGTGATCTGCTGCTTGATGGATGTCTTAAATACCACCATCTCGCTCTCCTCCCCCCGACAAGAATTTTGCACCAAATATTTGTCAGCTATATCAATTTAGAAATGTTGAATGGATATGTATGCAGCATTGGTTTAAAAAAAACAGTCTCTTTCTGTACTGGATGTACAAATGTAATATTTTCCATTGTTTGCAGAAAAGTAAAACAGCAATGTTTTTCTGAGATACCCGGCTGAAGAGCAAAAGGCTGAGATTTCCTGCATGAACGATGGATGTGGTACTTAGCTGACGGCCTCACCCTGCTACTACAATAAGAAAATACCACCACAGCTGCTTATTGTGATCCCTGGCCTTGGTGCCAGACAATGTCAGATCCCTGCACTTTCAAGAGTTTGTTTCAAGTTGCTCTGTGTGCTGCAAGATTACCTTTCCCTGCTACTGAGTCCAGATTCCTTAAAATATGTTTACATACAATATTTATGTTGGCAACTTAGCCTAGTATCCTCCATTGAGACCACTATAATATCCTTTGACTTCAGAATTGCAAACATGCATTGACAGCTGTGTTATTTATTTGTTCTCATATTTTAGTTCCCCAGTCCCTCCTGTAATTGCTGTACTTCAGAGTGCATATTACGGCAGGCACTTTATAGATTAAGAAGCAATGTTCATTTGTTCAAGTTCATTATTGATGCACATTGAGATAACAGCTCAATTAAGGTGCTACAGGAGCTAGTCAATTAAGTCTACAATGAGGCTCAAGACTTTTTCGACCCTAGGCATGATTTTATTACAATAGCTCATATATTAACTACAAACTTTTTTTCTAAATCTTCACTGTTTGGTAAGTGCAGTAATAGACACAGAGCTGATGCGGCTACAGTTGTAAAGTAGATTGCCGATTAAAGAAACATGAAATTGAGAAGAAAATGTTTGAATAAACGGCAACAGTTCGACTGTGTCACGTCAGCATTCAAAAGCAACACAATGTAGGATTTTAACCTTCAAATAAGGTCTCCAACAATATTTTAATGTTAAATCAACTTAGAAAGGGGTGAATGGCAGGTCTGCCAAAGCCTGAGCAGGTCTGCATCACCTGCAGTGGCTCAATGTAACTTCTGTTTTCGGTTTCATGCCACTAAAAGAACTACAAAATTATGCTTTACGGCATATATCACCTCCACAAAGGATGGGTCGGTGGTGGGGAGTAACATATGACATGAACCCATCATGGCATGGTTAGGTTTGGATGGGTGCGGTGTGGTCTGGCATGGTAAAGTCCAGGGTCAGGCTTGCGTTTTGACTAAGAGCAATACCTTTACTTGATAGGGAGGGTGTGGGCTGTGCTTGATGGCAACGTCAGTGAGATAAGTAGCGTGACATCCTACCGGTGAGACATCAATGAACAATGACATTGAACGTGACACAATAGACAACAATACAACGGACAGCAAAGGAGGACATCCAGCAGCTATTTTCTTTCCTGCTCGGTTTGTCTCATCAAGACATCAAGCTTTATATGAGAAGAGACTACGGACATTGAAGAAACACCAGTCTCAAGGGAGTAATGTTAACATATATTTCTATTATTAGATTTATAAATACTATGGTATAGTTCTATGATATGTATATATACATAAAAGCAGGACAGGTGTAATTATAAAGCAGTAGTAGGACAGCTATATAAGTGAATAATTTAAAAAAATTAGGTGACAAGGTCTGTCTTCAGTGCCAGCTGTCTTCCAGGCTTCCGGAATACAATATGCAATATACAATATATAGTAATAGTGTATGAAGTGTAATATAGTACCTTCATAATATGCATAGTGGTAGAAGAGATAAAATAAATATTGCACATATTATATACACAAAGTTCAGGTCTTCTAGGAGTTATGAGGACTTTTTTGGGTGATTTATGTTGTGGCAAGATATAAAGGATCGTGATACTATGAGAATAAAACCTTTTCTTTTCCACTGGGTGCCTTTTGTGCCTAAATTTAACCATGACCATGACCAAGAAAAGGTTGTTATTATCATCCTCCTTTTCTCAAAATGCCAAAAGTGGTTAAAAGACCATCAGGTTGATAGGCTCATCTGTAGACAGCTAGTCTGCCAGTCATACCCTGCTGTATTAACAAGACAACCAAATGAGGAGAAAGAGGTCAGTGATATTAAGACAATGAACCTTCCCACAACATATGGAGGATTCCAAATCCAGCATCCTCAGATGATACACTTAGCTGGGGAAGGGAGTAGGGCTGCAGAAGTGATCACAAAATAGTCAGACTCACAACACAACCAAGCTCAATATATATTACCAAAATCCACTGCAATTATGATTTGATCAAGATAAACTGTCTGACAAAACAGATCCTGCTCTTCAGATGATAAAATAATACTTTGTTTGTTGATGGACTGAAGATCCAGAGAGGAGCTACATCCAGTAGATAAAAATTAAATGAAGTTAAATGGACCAAAACAACAATGCACAGTGCATCATGACTACAGCAATTATTATATATGCTAATGTGTCACATTTGTATTTAGCTGGTAGACTCAGCTAGATTGCGTCCACTCATTTCCCTTCAGGCTCTTGTAAACTTTCAGTGACTATCTGGAGTAAGATGAAGGGAAGTTAATCAGGAAGTTGTAGATGTCAGAATATTACAGGTCCAGAATAATGTCATCTCTGGCTGTTTCCAAACCCGTAAATAACACACCGGGACATTATAACGATCAGATTTAATTACTCTGTCAATTTTTGCAATTTTTGGTCGATCTAAATGGCTCTAAAATGAGCAGTGAACTCTGACAGGCTGGATCCAGCGACACTCTCGTTCATTTTTGCTGGTTCATAAGGAGGGACCGAGTCACGTGATGTCCAGAGCGCCATAGTGCAAATTCATAACATATACAAGTTGTATTATTAAGGCAATTGATTGATAGATTGAGCCAGAGATGTTCAGGCCTCTGCTGTACATGCATGATTTTTATTTGACAAGCAACAGCATTAACACATTTAATGAAGGCACTGAAGGTGGTGATGGATTGCCTTATGTCCATGCCAGCCAAAGGCTCAATGACTGTAATTGGAAACAGATAGATAAAGCCTGCTAAGACTAACAAAAGAAGATTTATTTTTCCCGTAGAGCCACCAAATTACAATTGGCTGTGTTAGGTATTACATCCTGGTGGGGATTAGAGGTCATCTGTTACCACAGATTTTAACAGTGGCTGTTGGAAGCATTTCTAAATGCGGTAAGTGAACTTAGTAACAACCCTCCTTAAAAAGAAAGGCTACCCAGGGATCATTTTTTTGCCACCAGCTTTTTGTGCTGCAGCAGCTTTTTGCACACCTTTCAGTGTCAACATCATTGCACTACAATTTTCTTTTGTACAAAAAACACCACAAATATTAAAAATCTGCATAACATAACACAATGGTAAGCCAGACATTATGTTGAAGTTGAACTTCATGTGTCCAATATGTTATCTTATGGCCACAAAGTCAAAATAGTTGATCATTTCACATAGGTTTGGTATCTTATCAATATCAACACTTAAATGTAAATGTGATCTCTTTTCAAGATAACAGCAAATGTAATCAGTTTGGCCAAATATTTAAAAAATATATAATCTGCTCTAGGATTGTCTGATTTACTTTTAAATCTGTTAATATTAAAATGTGCCAAAACACAATGGAGTTTATTCTTGTTGTTTGTCAGGTAAAGCAAACCAGATGAACTTTCATTATAGTATTTGCAGCAGGTGAGCCAGAAATCAATAATAACACTCTTTAATCAGAAAACTCTTTTGAGCGGCCATCCCTTACTTCAAATTCATATTCACCATAAATAACATTTCTGTGGAGGTCTCAGTGATCCATGTTTCTAATAAAGCAATAGAATTTGTGTTTGAGTGAAATATAGAATATAGAATACCTAAGATAGTCGTACTCTCTGGAAATACATCTTATATTCAGATGGAATATGGAGAATACAGACACGCAGCAGAAATTAAATTGAGTTTAATTATAAAAACTGCAGAGGTTAGAGGTATCAAATTATGAAAGAAATTGGGTTTGGGTCCAATTAATTGTATAAATCAACTGTAATTGAATCAAAGGATTTAAAACATGGCTTACAAAATCTGAGTCAGTTGAGTCCAGAATAATGCTCAGATATATGATTAATAAAGTATTTATGAGCCATAATCCGTGAAAAGAATATTATGATGAAGTATCAATTCTTCCTCCCCATCCCTACAAGTGACAGTGAAATATCATTTGAGGAATTTCTCAAACTGAAATACATCGTTTCATAAATGCACCAGAATGTTTGTACCCCCTATAGAGGAAGGAGGCATGCTCTGGATGTGTGTGGTCAAGGACGGCTTATGCTTATCACAAAACTCTTGTTGATTTGTCCCATTTTGTCACCTGGGAATGTATTTATTTATTTATTTTTTAAACAGTAGCTACAAGGTTGAATCCAGGGTGATATTTCTTAAAGTGCTGCATTTGTATTCCCTCTGCTCTGGACATGTTCCTCAGTGGTGAAGCAGTTCACTTTGTGAGAGGGCCAGAGGGAGTCTGGAGGCTCAGCGTGCCAAAACTCTGTGTGTGTGCGTGTGTGTGCATATGTGTGAGTGAGTCATAATGGACTTGTTTTTTTCCACTGTAAATAAAAAAAAGGCGAAAACGTCCCTAAAGTAAATCATCAATTATTAAGGTGAACACATGCTGCAAATTGAGAATAAGGTCAGATTAAAATAAGGGTTACACAAGTAGTTTGAAGGTTAAAGCCAGGAAATGAATAATGCAGTTTGTCGATACTTATCGTTCCATCATTTAAGAATTTGTCCCACCAATTATTTACTTCTCCTAATAGCACGTGAGCTCTCGAAAACAGTTTTTTTCAAAATGAATCCTGGAAAACTGGGTTCCAGGAAATTGGGTTCAGACACTGAAGTGAGGGGTGGAGCTTGGCTCTCACTCATTCATGCTCTCCCTCTCACTACTATGTGCGATTATCCATACACACCTTCTGTCCGTTTGACCTGGTGGCTTCAGCTGGGACTGTACACATATCAGGAGAAGCACATGATGCATTTCTCTACTGTGAGAAACTGTCTTTGAGTATTTAGTATGTGCCCATGCACCCCTGGTACCCTGTTTATGTGGCAAATGCTGTAAAGGTAAATGTGGAGTCAAGATTATATGTGTGTGTGTGTTTGAATATATGGTGGCAATAGAGTATACACTACATTATTCATATTTATACACAAACAAATGTGAACCCAGGAGAGTTCACACAGTCTCTTTGTATCTTTTCGAGTGAATGAAAAAAAAAAAAAAATCTTCCATGTAGTATATTAGTTTCAAAAATATTTATATGAAACTGTGCACCATATATTACAATGTCATGAATAATTTATTCAAACACAGCGATCTAATCTGCATCACTAATACAATTACTGCACCACCAAAGTGGGAACCTATTCATATCCATTTATTCATTTACCAATGACAGAAAGTCACAGTTCAGAGCGATTTACTGCAGTGCAGCGTATAATCCACTTCTCTCCCAGAGCTTAGAGCGCGACTATCACAAACAGATTGCTAAAACATGTCAAATGCTGTGCACCAAAACAAAATCTGTTAAATAGTTTCCCCAGAGATGATCTTTACATTAAGTCAGTGCTATATTCCAAAAGTCCATAACAGCTGTTACCATGATGCACTGTAAATCCAACATCCTGACACAAACACCTCTGAATGCAGCGGAGTATTGTCATCCTCTGTGTCATGCCTATGCCTGCAGCATCCAGTCAAATTAACTACAAAGATCCAAACAGAAGACCTTCCTGCACCAGTCAATGCCAAAAAAAAAAAAAATGTAGACTCTTTCAGTGAAGAAATCATGCCCCAGAGAATTTCTCCAACACAGACATTTATGAGACCATTAACCTTGTCGCGACAAGTTAAAATAGATAGTGGCACGTAAAAATGAGGGGAATGCCTGAAAGAAGCGAGGCAGTGAGGAAAGGTGTTTGGCAAACAAACATAAATTTGTGTTGGCTTCTGCTGGATGTTTACAAAGGGAACAGATAACGTTTGGAAGTTTAGATGGCATTCATAGTGGTGTTTGGGTCAAGCTTGCAATGATGGAAGCAGTGTCTGCAGAGGTGTGTGTTATCTGCGGAATCTCACGATTCACTGTTGGACACATAAGATAAAGAGTAACGGGTGGATCTGCAGCTGATAAGCAACTGTTTTCCTGGATCCACATTAAAAGAACAGATATAATAATAATATTGACAGGCAAATATGAGTTGGCATAATGCTTTTAGCATTTGCACCTCACACTTTCACTGTGACGTTTCCCAAAACAACCATTATCTCTTTTTCTCATTTCCTGACTTGTTGGTAAAGCACTTAGTGAGTCATCTGAAAGAGCATCCTTGAATTTGAGAATAAATGAACTAAAGAGAATACATTCCATTTATATAGTATATTCCGTTTTCACTGTGGGTTTTTCTTTAAAGGCGTTATTTATTTATTTATTTATTTATTTATTCATTTATTTATTTATTTATGTAGCTTGAGGAGGGTCATCCAGATTATATGCAGAGTAACTGCTGGCATCTGTACATTAATTATTGGAGCAGCAGATAATGAGTGGTGATGAAGGGTATAGAGCACAAACATCTGTCTTTTTCCTCTCATTAACCAGGGAGAACATTCTCACATCTAAGCCTATGAAGTGAATTTTAGCTACAGAAGGAGCTGTGTATATTGGAAACCTGAGAAACACTGTTGAAAATAAAAGCATCCATCTTTTTTTTTTCTCAATTGTGCTAGCTTCTCAGCAATCTCCATTTGTGTTCTCTAGTGTTTGATCTACATGGCAGGTTTGTGACTTTGCCTTTTTGCGTACTGATTCTTGTCAAGTAAACTTTGTTTTTTGTCTCGTGTCTTGTGTCCTGCACCCAAATCCTCTTGTGAACCAGTCATTATGAACATGGCAAGGTTCAGACACAAAAAGCACCTGGTTGTGGCTGAAAAAAAAAGAGATTAACACATTTGCGTGTTGCAGCATCTTCTCCATAATAGCACACCAGAACGTCCTTGTCTTCGATTCTTGGTGCAGCTCAGATGCAAACAGGCTACATCATAAGGAAATGAGTGTACTTCAACAAAATTCATATTAGGATATGAATTTATATATGAAAAACATATAGCATTTTTCATCTAGATTAATACCTTGATTGTTGATATTATACATCATATTACAGATATAATATGCAATGAGTCAAAATACTGTGGTCTGCTGCTTGGTGGACATCTTGCAATGTCTCTTTGTTACACACAATCACTCTCCCCTCCTGTGAAATTTTCCCTTAAATACTTTTGAAGTAATTACCTATTGGTAATTTGTCAAAAACAAATATTTACTGAAAGAAAATACACTTCAGTTTAGTTGTGAGTGAAGTGGAATGGGATCATTGTAAGACAGGGTTGCCTATGGGCACAGGCCATTTGCCAGTAAGTAGATTTGCACATGTCACAATGATTAGCAACTGCAGTGATTTCCAATAGTCCAGCATGCATGGAAATTCAGTCTAGATGAAGTAAAGCAACACAGCACACACTGAAGATTGTGCTGCACCACAACAACTCTTTGAGTCTGTTCCTTTATATTCTTTACTTCCCTCAGCCTCGGACAGTACAGCTAAGATAACTGACAGTATCACTGTGCTGTTATCAAACCACCTACCCTGCACTGACCTTGCCATTAATAATAGGCTTTCAGTGAGGACTTGCACTGTGCAATCTGGAGGAACGTCCAAATGGTGTACAGCAAAGAGCTTCAGCCAATGCTTCAGAGAGATTGACCGGAGTGGGCAAATTAGCTTCTTCTTACAAATACCAGCAATCCCCAACATGTGCACAAAGGTTACAAGTGATGGAGAAGCCTCTTAGAACATGAAATACAACAGGTATCACAGGGGCAATGGTGGTCACGGCAGCTTTGAATAAATTACATCCACTGAAATTCTTTTGAATTATTTTGTTTAACCTGGCATCTGAGAGTTATTTTAGCCAAGAGGGTCAAATTTCACTGTATACCAGCTGCACAACTGAGTGTTTGGCATTACAACACACACATTCACAGGGGTAAAAGAAACTGCAGTCTTGGTACTGTGACTCATTCTCACTGATGTGCATATACAGGTAGTAGCTTGCGGCTGTCCTGAATGGCTATGGCCAACCGAGTCAGTTCAAACTGGTGCTGCTGCTGCACACAAAGGGACACATTTCCAGTATTTTGCACACTGGAATCTGAGCGATTTGTGAGAATTGGAAAGAGAAAAGTTGAAGAGTTTGTCTGCAACTGCTGATTCAAATAAATGGCAGACTTCAACACAGTCCATGCAGCACATGTTTAAAAGAGATTAATTTAAATGCATTTTAAGGTATACACTATATTTCTTTATTGATTATTCTTTATTTTATTGAACCAAACCAATCCATTATACTATAACAAGACAGTGAGTAAAAGGATGAGTAGAAAAAAAATATTATATACTGTATGTATTTATCTGATCTGTTAATTCATTCATTTTCGACCACTTTGTCCTTCACACGAGGGTCGCAAAGCTGCAGGTGCCAATCCCAGCTGACACAGGGTGAAAGGCAGGGAACACCTTGGACAGGGCGCCAGTCCATCGCAGGGCCACACATAGAGACAAACAACCATCCACTCTCACATTCACACCTATGGGTAATTTAGAGTGTCCAAATAGCCTAATCCCCAAATCTGCATGATTTTACACTGTGGGAGGAAGCTGGAGAACCCTGACAAAAACCCATGCACATAAGAGTGCTAACCACTACACTAAAAGTGTGGCTCCAGTTCTCACTCATTTTCTACCGCTTTATCCACTAGGGGTCGCGGGGGGTGCTGGTGCCTATCTCCAGCTAACATAGGGCGAGAGGCAGGGTACACCCTGGACAGGTCGCCAGTCCATCACAGGGCCACATAGAGACAGACAACCATTCACTCTCATATTCATACCTACGGACAATTTAGAGTGTCCAATTAACCTAATCCCCAAATCTGCATGTTTTTGGACTGTGGGAGGAAGCCGGAGTACCCGGTGAGAACCCATGCACCAGGGGGAGAACATGCAAACTCCTTGTGAAGGCCCCTTGTTCCAACCGGGTTGTGAACCTGGGACCTCTTGCTGCAAAGGCAAGAGTGTGGCTCCAGTTGAATTTGCTAAAATATATAAATACATAAACATTGATACTAAATTTAGAATAATGTCTCCATTCCATTTTGTCACTTAAAACAAAGGACAAGCTTTTCCAAAATGTCACTGTTTCTTTGCCAATGAGGGTCTAAATATCTTTATCACATTGAAAGGTTTTAAAGGGTAGAACAGAATTCAACAGCAACAACACTCACACTTAGTTATCCAACGCAGTGCTCATTTTGAACAGTGGAACAGTATCAAACGTAATATCTAGCATAAACCCCTTGGCCAAATGTAATCGAATTTGATGCATGGCATGACATTCAATATGCAGTGCATCCCCAAACATCCTGACAGCATCATCAAAGCGCTGCCAAAATTGAAAAAATAATGGAGGCAGGAGCCACAAATGTCACAGCATGTTAAATAAAAGAAAAAAAGAAAAAGAATGTTCCCTAACTGTTCACAATAGATGGGTATTTTAATATTTATTTGTGTACTACATGTAAACTGCCTGCGTTCTGCCCAACAGCCTTCAGTGCTGATCATGTGTCAGTGCCTCATGCAACCACACTTCCTTAAGACCAGAATCGTCCCTGTAACCTCAATGCACCTGGATGTTTATATGTTAACAAATGCCTTGATCTTTTGTATGTTAGCTGACTCCAGTACTGCCTTTATCGCGTAAAGATGCTATAGATCACTCTTTCTTTGGTAATTTCAAATCTCAAAACTGACTTGACTTATCCCTGCATCTTACCTGTCATTCCAGGACCTCAAGGTTTATAATGATCCCATCTGGATTCTTTTTAAATTCAAGATTTTTATTTATTTATTTTATTGAGTATTTTTTTTTTTTTTTACAATTTTCCTATTATTTTAAATTGTATTTTGGACAGGATTTTTTTTTTTTTTTTTTTGTGCAGGGAAGGTACTTTATCCCAGATTATGCTTATTTTTGACATTTCATATAGTTATAGAGTAAAAAAAGATGACAGTTCGAAAGCCTGGGGCCTCATTTATAAAGCTTACTTGCGCACAAAAGAAGGTGTATCCCAATTTCTTCACAAAGTTTGGGATTTCATGGAAACTCTGACCTACAAATTTATATTAGATATATTTCTTTGTGGTATGAAACGCAAGGATTTGCAGGTAAACAGGAGCATGCTTAATGTTGCACAAATCCGTATTATTGTGCTTCATCTGAGATCAGTAATTATCAGTAAATTGTTTTTTTGACACAATTTTTTTTTTTTTTTTTTGTGCAGGGAAGGTACTTTATCCCAGATTATGCTTATTTTTGACATTTCATATAGTTATAGAGTAAAAAAAGATGACAGTTCGAAAGCCTGGGGCCTCATTTATAAAGCTTACTTGCGCACAAAAGAAGGTGTATCCCAATTTCTTCACAAAGTTTGGGATTTCATGGAAACTCTGACCTACAAATTTATATTAGATATATTTCTTTGTGGTATGAAACGCAAGGATTTGCAGGTAAACAGGAGCATGCTTAATGTTGCACAAATCCGTATTATTGTGCTTCATCTGAGATCAGTAATTATCAGTAAATAGTTATGCTTCTAATGATATTTTCATGTATTGACTTTCATTTAATTCCCAGTTTCATTCAAGGAGATTTCTATTTATTTATTTATTTATTAATGAACGTTGTAACAGTGTTAAGATAGCGTATGCATACCTACACACAGTTTTATAAATGAGGTCAAGATCAAACTTTGTGCAGGTCTTGGTGTGTTTTAACATAGCTATGAGGACATCTGCTGATTCTGCTGTTACATAAGCCAAAGTGAGCGTGTGTGTTTTTTGTGTTCATTTGGAGGATGATGACACTATGGGGCAAACATTCATAACTATGAAATTCTAATTTAAAAAAAAAAAATGATTTGCACATCTGAATGATGTACATTTTGTTTCAGAAAATAAATTCTTAAAGAATGTATCCGAGTTACGTGGGAATGTAGGGACCCTGTGTTGAAATGTCCGTATCATCCCAGCATGTATTTAAAATAAAAACTCTGTTTGTCTGGATTTGGATTTGTATAGAAGGTGTCAATGTTTGCAGATTTTGTCACTAGAGGCAGAGGCTTGTTAATTCAGGTTCATTATTGAAAGGCTAAATGGGGAGAAGGAGAAGACATTAATCACCCGCCGCCTACAAGAGTGGGTCCGTGGATGGCTTAATGGCACTCTGTCAAACCAGAGAGGCTCCTCAACCCAGCATTTATCAGCCAAATAAGCAGACTGTCTGATGACTAGGAAATGCACTATAAGTGGGAGCCTGTTTTGCCTTTATGAATCCTCTGAGTGATCATTGAGCAAAATATTAAATTACGGCATGGAAGACTGGAGTGACAGGAGGTAATCATGCTGCCTGAATGATATGTAATTGTTTTCTGAAGTGTAATTATATGGCGAGGGAAAACATTGGCGTTCTGTAATTAACAGTGAGGAGCAAAGTTTTTCAATGGAAAATTGGAATTCTCTGGAGATGAGTCCATAATATTAGTTCAAACAGAGAGAGGGGTGTGCAGGAAAAGCAAACCAGAGCTGTGGCTTTATGAGGCAGAACAACACAGATCTTAACATAGAGTGTTTATCCACAGTGTGTATGTGGATGATGAATACAGGTAATTCCATACGGAGGTACAGCTCATTCTCAAAGTGTCAGCAAGGGCCAGAAAGTTAACAACAGGGGTACATGCTCATATTATTTTATGCTCAAGCCAACAACATCCACTATGCTGCCATTTGCCTGACACACTGCAGCTGATGTTTCCTGTGCTGGATGCATATACAGCTTTGTGGGGGATAATGAACGGATCAGTCTATAAATGAAAAATAATGCCGACAACCATAATTATTAGAATAATGTCATTAAGGAGATGGGAAATGAATCAGGGCATTCAGGTCAGTTTTTAAGGAAACTTTAATTGACATTAACTCATGGCACCACACAGGAAGGTGTAACCTTTCTCCTCGCCAAAATGGAGACTCAATCATTACACCACTGATGCATAATAATGTCATGTCAATACATGATTAATTGTAAGATATTTACAAAACAGTTCAAGACAGTTTGCTCATTAATCATCTGACCATCAAGTCACATTTTTCTAAAGTAAATCGGGCATTGGTCATGAAAATTAATAGAGGCCTTAGATTATTTTCTTTTTTTTTATTTGCATTAAAAAGGTTCAGTAGGCAGGATCTTTTGTGTTATTGATCAGTGATTCTATAATAACCTATCAGCATAATGTTAATCATGTGATCTGACACTTCTGCACCTCCACTTGGGTCTGATTACAGGAGACTTTGACCAATCACACAGCAATTCAGTGAAAAAGAGGGCACTCTGATTGGCTATAAATCCCAACTATAGCACTAAAACATACTTCCTAAACCATTAAGCAACCTGAAAAAAAGACAAACAGGAAATGTCATTCAACATAAGTCAGTATAAGCAGAGAGGTTACAGAGATAATGATTTTGCCTGGGGTCATCTGTCACATATGAAACTGTGTGTACCTGTGTGCTCATCTGATGAGAGAAGCTCATCACAAAATATTAGTATTTTGACAAGCTGCCAGTGAAACACAATAAATGCAAACCTGTAATGCAGATTTAGCACACATAAACCTGAAAAGTTAAATGTTTTTATGTGTAAGTGTACATGTCATGCCATGTCATGGTGAAAAAAAAATCCATTACAGTTTTATTAGTTTTATATACATATACAACACTGTATATGGGAGCAAGGGTTGGTTTTTGAAACATTTTCCACAATGCCCCACTGTGTCTGATTCAGAATTAAATTCCACGTGTTGATTTATGGCACATTGAAATGTTTTGCTTGCACTAATGGAGGTGAAAGCCTCAGTCTACACCACTAAAGTTAAGAGTAAAAGAAATGCACATTAAACACCAGAGCTGAATAGCAGTATTAAAACTGTAAAGAAAGAAATGGGGCCTTGGTTTGGGAAATGTCCACAGAAACTGAAGCCTTCAATTCCACATACCATATTTCAATCCCTTTTAAAGGTCTGCAATGTTCAGAATACTTAGCAGCTCCATTTGAGCATAACTCTACATAATATATATTCTATACGGGTTTCTACACTGTTTATATGGGGCAGTTTGTGATGGCCATATGTTCATCAGAGTAGAAGGCTTTGTAAGGCCAACTGACAATTAAAACCACTGTCATAACCCACAAAAGGGAATTGAAATCTGCAGGAAAGCATCACGTAGCCCACACTTCAAAGAGGAGCTCACACAGACTAAGTTGATGGAAGCAGCATGTGTGAAGTGTGGTTAGGAGAAAAGAGGAAGAGAGGCTCAAAGGAATGCTGATATCCACCTTTTGGTTGGCAGCCCAAATGAGTCCTGATTTGCTTTAGGCTGCTGGGAAAAGGTGCACTGCAAAACACCATGGAGCAAAGTAATCATTGCTCTCTCTTGCTTTCACCCACAAACTCCACCCCATTTTTTCCCCCCTTTCCATGCTCTCACCACACTTGGTTTCTTTCAATCTGATCCTCTCTCCTTTTTTTTTCCTTTATTCCTCTCGTACCTCTGTCTCTCAGCAGTCTGCCAAGAGTGTGGTCCTCACTTAGTGCGCTGCTCTCTCCTCTAAAGGCTGCCACATTAAAAAAGGAGCTTTATGTTTCTTAAGAATAAATAACTTGGTTCCCCTGTGAGAGACAAACAAACCGAGGTGAAACACAGATGTGCCCCAATATCATGCAAAGCCATGTTGTGTGCGGACATGGCAAGAGAATGCTTCTGTTTTTCCCCTTCTTTACCAACACTCCCCCAGCATTGTATCTCCTTCAGTGGCTTAAATCAACAGCTGCTTGACACAAATTGTTCCCGTCATTGAACAAGTCCAACCTTTCTCTATGCAAACACCTGGCATACTGTATTGACAACCTTGAATTTCTTGCGGGATGGAGACAGGATGTTATATTGTGGTAATAAAGTTTTCCCTTGGGAAGGGAAATCTCATCATATATAAACTGGTAATTACTTTTCAAAGTCGCTGTGGTGCAAAAGATCAATAATGTTAGGGTTTCTCTGGATGTCTGGAAACAAATGGCACCTTCACCGCAACTTCTGCCTCTGACCTATGAGTCATTATCATTCAGTATTTCATGGTTATCAGGTTATATCACAGTCCAAATAAATTACTTTGGAGGATGCAAGCTATATGAATAAGTCAATTGTGACACAGGATAATATGTGTTTTTGCCTTTAATCAAATGTATATCACCATTTTGATTGGGTATTGTTGTATAAAGAGGAAGGTAAAGGGAGGGTGATGTGTCAGAGAATCAATATCCTTTTTTTGTTGTTTTTTTTTTTCTTTTTCTATGATGAAAACAACCTTGCTGAAAATCAATCAAGGGTGTTTCATGTTGTATTTGCAGGTTCCATCACGTACAAATGGATCACTTACCACTATCAAACACAGCCGGTGACATGACCACCCTCTCCATCAGGCCCTATTTCTCAGCCCAGATATCACAATTAAATGTTACCAGTATGTTTCTGCAAATTAGAAATATATCCGTTCTCAAATGAAAATTATATTATGTAAACAGAAGATGTGCATGTCAGCGTGATAGTGTTTTAAGGGACTGCAGATGAAAAATATTTTTTTGCCTCACTGTGGTATATGCTTATTAATGTACACTGGCCCTGCCAAATAAAAATAAATTAAATGAACTGGGTTGCACGTTGGGTGAAACAAATAATAAAGTGATATTTACTATTTCCTGATTAGGAATGTGTTTCTGGCATAAAAACTACCTGGTGATGTTAGAAAAGGTCATGGTTTTTCCTTATGGCATCATCAGGTCTCTGAACTATGGTCTGCTGCTTAGTGTCTTCCTCTCCGTACTGTTACTTGCCACCCCAACCTCTCCATGTCATGGTGAAATATTCTCAAATATCTGAGAACTATGTGTCTTGACAAACATTGATATAACACGTACAAAACAATTGGGCAACACATAGAATCCACTCTATTCTGTATGGAAAGTATAAATGCAACTTTTTTTTTTTGCCATGATTTCCCGAAAAGTAAAATATCAGAGGTTTTCTTAGAGAGCAGGCTGTCTATCACCAATCTTTCTCACCTTTCTCTTGAGGACAAAGAAATCAGCAAGCCTGCCAAGAGCAGAGTGGATGTCTTTTACCCATCCATCGAATGTGTGTTCCAATCCTTCTGCCAACTCACTGTGTATCAGGTGGAAGCTTCTGCTCACGGACAGCTGCCTGCAGTATATATACATTTTAACATTTCAATAACACACACAGTACACACCAACCCAGTCGATTTCAGACAAATATCAAGCAGAAAGTTTAAAAGACAAAGCAAAAAAAAATAAATAATAATAATTATAATTTGCACCACAGAGGTTTGAATGAGCAACCTCCTCATTCAAGTACAGTAAAACTCTCTTTTATTTGTATTGAAAATACGTTGTTAAAAGGCATGTGAACATGCTTTACAATGAGAATGATTGTGTGTTTGTGTATGGTTCCCACCCACTCTAAAGGCTGTGTCCTGCCAAGTCCAGAGCAAAGAGTCGCCCTCAGTGTTTGACAGAACAGTATGAAGTTATGTAAGAATGGCACTGATTCCAGAGATAGGGAATGATCTCATTTCGATGAGCAGCTTTAGAAAGCACTTCATACACTATGTGCCAAAAAGACAGTGGAAGAGAAGAGCGATGAATGAATTGAAGCAGCTTCAAGACACAAACACACCAATAGGCAACATCGTCACAGTAGTCTACGAAAGTATTTCCAGAGCACTGAACCTGTTGCTGTAAAAGAAAGCTGCATTTAATTTAGTCACTGAGGTTTTTTTTTGTTTGTTTGTTTGTTTTTTCTTTCACACACACAACATTGCAGTTTTGCCTCCAGTAAATATGATGGAAAACCTATTCACACATTTTTTAGAGTTATAATGTAAAAAGTAACAATTTATAATATGTACAAAAAAATCAACAAATAAATCTGCTTTGATTGCTGTACATATTTATATATATGTTGTATAGAGCAAACAAAATGACACAAGATATTGATTCTCCTTACGCTCATCAATCGTACCTTGTACAAAATGACAGGTGAGTGTCCTATTGTGATCGAGATTAATGGTGTTTTGCATTTGAACAACAGCAGTTCATGTTATATTTATTAATGTGACTCAGTATAATTAACAGAAATACAATATCTCCTTTGCTTTTCAGGTCGGTTCATTGCGGAATTGACAAATGATTTAAGGAAAGGGGTACAATGAGCTTCTCAGCACATCAACTCCCTGTTAACTGACAGAAAGGACCTCACAACATTGATGTGTCGATTTAATCACATGAAAGGCCTCAACCAATTTCACACACAGCCCAGTCTCCTGACAGCTATCCCTACACTTATAGAATCTAGGATTACGGTGCGTAACCAACAATTTATATCCTCTTTTCTGTACCAGTGGCTAGAGACAGGACTGTAGGTTTTTATGTTGTCTGTCTACTTCTCTGTCTGTCTCATTCTTGTGAATGTAATATTTTAGAACATCCTCATGGAATCATTTTAAATTTGGCTAAAAGTCAAAGTCACTGGGACCTAAGAGACCATTTTTAGCTTGTGGGAACATGGGAGCCACTGGTCTTCTGCTGCCTCATTTGGCAAGTTTATTTGATAATTTGATGATTAATGAGAACGAATGAGTTCAAAGACTGAAGTCATGGAATCACACCTACTGAGAGAGCAGTGGATCAGTAACTGATGTAAAATCTGTGGCTTTGGACTTTGGTGCAGGAGAGTTTACAAAACTTTAGTTTTGAGTCACAAAAGGCACACACAGATTTGATGTGATTATTTCCAATTTATAACGTGAACAGATGGTCAGGAAGATCAGATTCTGATCAGGTATGCGTGCATATCTGATTTGGGCTGCAGTCTGAAGGCCTAAAGAAAAACACAAATCACTTTAATCATGCTAGAATCTACTGGTGGAGATCGTGCTGCAATTTTAGATACAGATACAGTATTTGCCAAAAAATAAATAAAAATAAAATAAAAAAAGCATTCAATAGTCAATTGATTCATTCAGTGACAACATTTTTGCAACTTGCCAAACAGTTAAATTAAAAATATGTCCTCAGTATGCAAATGTCCGACACATAAATTCCTTAGAGACATGTTTTTCAGGACTGGAGTCTGTGTTGTATGATTGGTAAGAAGGTGAGGGATCGCCGTAATCCAGTCAAGATATAGCTTATAAGTCTCAAAGTACAGAGGGGAGGAGGAGGTAGCACTCGGTGAAAGGACGTTATCAGAGTGATGCAGTAAGCTGGGCTCTGCAGGTTTCCCACAACTGCTTTAATTTTTCTTCACTCTGACAGGCATCGGGATGGAGCACACACAGATCTATGACCTTAACTCGCCTGCAAAACTAGGTGGATATGTGTTTGTTTGTGCTCACAAGTGTGTGCATGGTGGGGGATAATTTAAGGACACAGTGGTAGAGCTACTGTTGCTATGTGCACTGTGTCTGCTTGTTGCATACAGATGTCCTCAGTCTGATGCCAGCAATCCATTTCCTGTAGTCCTGGAGGATGAAATGACAGACACTGTATTCATCGGGATCTTAAAACTAACGTCCCATGCTGCTTCAAATGCATTAACAAGGGATCATGATGATGGCATGTAGACATCCCACTCGTTTTTTTTTTTTTTTGTCTTTTTGTATGAATCCACGCTGCTCCATTTTCAATTTGTTCAGCTAATCCCCCTCCCTCCTCTGTCCACAGTGCAGTGATCTATCTAACCAACATTTTGAGCAAGATCTATACTTAAAGGGCTTTTCAAGATAATGACAAGAGATTGGATTTTTGATGGAGCGGATTTCACTCTATATTGTTCCTCATTGTTAAACCAACCTAGGTCAAAGTCACACAGAGCAGAAAGGCTTGGAGAGGACATATTTTAGGTCAATGATTACAAATGCACATAATATAATAATCTTCAAGCACTAGACTTTTAGAGTTTTAGATGCAGTCGGCTGCTGAATTTTAACCTTATTTCTTATTAAAGATCCATTAGACATTCTCTCATGTTCAGCAAGAATATATATTCTATTTAACTAGGTGTTCTGTTTCTAAGAATCCCAGAGTGAGAATTTGGTTTTGTCTATTGTTTTCAGTATTCCTAGGGCAGTTAAGGATTTGTGGGAAGGGTTTTTTAATCTGATTGATTCTGGATACGCGTTACAGTTCTTTGGTCATATCTCAATATTACAGATTTTTTTACTCTGTAGGCTTATTCTTTGCTCCTACTGTACATATTTAGCATCTGTTTTTTTTTTTTTGAATTTGGTTTTGTTCCCTGGTTCCAATGATCAAAGCCTTTCTCTCACGCCTCTTGATGTCTAGTATTTTGGATTGTCTTATGATGCTCCTGTCTTTGTTTTTGGAGACTTTTTGCCTTTTGAGTTCAGTAACAAGTACCTGCTTATTAAAGTCTATATGCTTGCTCCTTCACACTAGCCCTGTATTTGGATCCTCCTTTTGTCAACCAGAATTAACCTGCAGTGGGCAAGATTGCAAGAAAAACAGTAGATTAGAATGTTAGGTCTCATTTCCAGGATCATAGCTCTCTGTCCTGAGGCCCTCCTAGCAGATGAGTACAGACAAAAAGCAATCTCTCCATCTCTGAAAGGCACCGTTCATACTGACATATTTTGTTGCATTTGTTGTAAGCTCTCTCTGAAGAGTATTTTCTTTTTTTTCTTTGGTTACCTTGCATTGTAGCCAGTAATTGCAGTCGGTGGTCTGAACTGCCCACTTGAAACGATGCAGAAGTGGTTCTCTTTTGATTTAAGTGATGTTGAAAGGTTGAATTATTGCTCACTGACACCAAAAACATGTTGCTTGTCCCAGCCTTAAATGACGAATGAAATAAACTGATTGCAAATGAGATGATGACTTATTACATAACTGTAAAAAGTAGGGATGGCCATGAATATCTGTTTATCTAATTAGTTATTTGATTATAAAAAGCCTGTTTAAATAAACCTAAAAAAAGTTTAATCAGTGATGGATAAATTCATATTTCTAATTCAATGACTTCCTAATTTGTGGTGAATCTACTCTGGCAGCAGCAAGCATTTAGGCAGTGGACAACATGTTTGTTTGCAGAGGTAATAAAATTCAAGAGGTTTCTTGAGTGCATTTTAAAGCTGCTCCTTAAGCTCACCATGCTGTGGACCCTGGAGATGTGATGACACTTACTAGTGTCTTTGAATGCATCTTGGCACCTCTTATGCACTGAAGTTTGTCATGGAGTGGAGAATTTCCCTCTGACCAAATTATGTCTGATTCTTTTTTCCCTCCTAATATTTAAATATTTAGCTTAAAAAGTACAAATGGAAAACTGCACAGAATTTTCTTGGTTTTATAACTGCTGTGCTTTAATAATAATAATATAATTCAAACCTGCATAGCAAACCTTTGAACTTGCAGACCATCATTTGCATTAGTAAGGCAGAAAAAGAATGACAACAAAACAAGAAAATTAGGTGCTGTTCAGCCACGGCAGCGCAATGCACAGATTCATGAATCCCATGTTGTAAACATGATAAAAATCTGCCCCCCCCCTGCACACACACATACAGCAGACTGGGGCTGCATTTGTGGGGTACGCATTTAAATGATAATGATATGATAATTGTGGCTTCTGGCTCTTCATAGGCATTAATAGTGATAGGGAAAGGAACATAAAATTACACTAAAGAGAACTGCAATGCAAATACAGTGTTACTTGCCAGCAATTTCATCAGACCACTGGGCAGCCAAAATTGAGGAAAATGTAAAATGCGTTGAGAGAATTTAGAGCAGACAAAGCTTTTTATGGATTAAAAAGACTTTGGACTCGTATTTTATGTTGCTGGCTGCTTGGCAGCTATTGTACGAAGTGTAAGTGGATCTATCCCACATAAAAGCAGCTGACACAAAGAGAACTGTGTGTATTTATTTATTTATTTTCAATATGGGGAAAAAAAATGTCACACAGAAATCATAGTGACCCTCGGTTAGGAGTGGGCCCATACTGCAGTAGTATATTTAATGGGATTACAAGGCAGATGTTCTCTTTGTTTTCTTGGAGTTACTACAGCCACTGAATGTCAATAGAGGAAGACTACCTCTAGCTGCTTGTATCATTTAATCCGTGGTACCTCAAACAATGAAAATTACGATAAAATTAAGAAAAAAAGCAAGTTTCGCTTTCTGTACTGTTCTGAAATTCTGTTAACCTAAACATGTTTTTTATTATTGGTACTAACAATCTGACCCCCAACCCCCCCACCAAAAAAAAAGAGCCAGATTGCTATCCTTATGCAGACTTGCTGTCCTGGGGACTGTGTTTACAATGTATTGCCGGTTTCACTGTTACCTTCTCTATCTGGGCTTTGGTGTTTAAAGTGCTATTGCATTGGTAAGTAAGAGTGGAGAACTCTGGATTAGCATGAGACGCATGGAAAAATTCCTTCCTATAGTGCCACATCTATGCATACCACCCCAACATTTTTAATTGCCCACTGTACTCAAGAGTAAAGCATCACTTCACTGACCAGCTTCATCCACTGCAGATACTGTATGCATGCCAACAAAATCCGACTAGAACCCATATTTTAAGCCTTTTCCCTCCAACAGTGCAGCTTAAACACGTGATTAGATGACAACTTGTGCAGCTCTACCACAGGAAAAAAAAACACATGCATGTACAGTATGTTTTCTTGCTCTTATATCTTTGTTCTTTTATTGTTATAAGTTAGAAGCATTTTCTACTCCTGTGAGGACTTGAAATTCGGGTCTCAAAAAGTCAAGACTGTCTTTTAAATTTAACTTTAGGGGAAGGGCTACAATTAGGTTAAGGTTAGGGATTACGTTTTGCATTATACGTGAAGGCTCAGTAATACATTACATACATCACTGATGGGCATGGTGCACCAAATTTGTGTGTGTGTGTGTGAGACAGATTTTACTACATTCTCAGGACCTTTTTTTCATCTGGTATAAATGCTGACTTTGTCAGGACCAGCAGTCAGCATGGGGACCAAAATCTGGTCCTAATGAGGCAGAACCAAATTTTTGAGGTGCTGGTTGGGTTTGCAGGTAAGGTGTGTCTCATCACTGCACACACCTGATGCCCCTTTAAGCCCCTCCTGTTAACAGCTTTGTTAGCAGCTGATCACACTTATTAAAGATGATCGTCTTGTCCTCTTATCAGTTGAATAAAAGACTCCCCGTCTCTGCAACTCCTCTTTCATTGCTCAACTCTGTTTGTGTGTGACAACAAAATATTGATTACAATATTTTGTCTAGTTCAGTATTTAGGAGTAAGACATAGTAGCTGGTATTTCAGAGATGATTAATAGGTCTCTGTGCTTCAGTTGTTCTGTAAGATACGAAAAAGAAAATCAAATCTCAGTCAGGGAATTCAGCCATCAGACATTTCTGCTTATTGTGGTTTACTATATCATTATTTAGAACATGCTCTAGTAAACAAAATGTTAACACCAGTGCAAACATCTCCAGTGTCTTATTTCAGTGGCTGCATAACTCACTTTGGACATGTTTTCAGCATAGTGCATGAGTAAATCACCAATTAAAAAAAACCTTTGTTGCTCACCTATCTTCGAAGAAGATAATGCCTCATATGTAATATAGTAGTACAAAGGCCTGAGCAACTGTTTTTTGTAGCTAAAGGAATCTTAAAATTGAAATTGAACAAATAGGAAATTTAAATAAGACTGAACACTGACCTTAAAATTAGTGAAAGATAAATCTCTTCCATGCCTTAACGGTTAAGTACTTTAAAACTGTAATTCTGTCAAAGTTGCTTTGGGCTCATTCACCCTTCAAAAACAACAAAGCAAAAACAGGAGAGAAGAAGGCACATTAAAAACAAATCGCCTTAAGGTTATATATTAACCAAACAATATCTGTCTGTAGACCAGAGTATCACTACAGCTACTACATCATCATCAATTCCCATTGATTATTTTCTTTCTTGTGCAAATCATACATACACTGCAAGATATAAAAATATTGGCCCATCAGACACTACAGTACATAATTGATGTTATCATGTTGCACTGACTTATGTCACCTTACTGATGGTCTAATGAGGAAAAATGTGCAAACAAAATGAACATGATGAAGACCCGGTAACTTTGTAGTGGCGATAAATCAAAAGTAGGGGAAATGACTCTGAGTGAGAATTCTCAGTCAGAATGGTCTGTCTATTCTTTAGGAACAGGAGGTGAAATTTTAATTATCAGTTTAAAATGTGTCATATCAGCAAGTCTTTCCTCCAACTTAGCTGATGAATACACACTGACAACACAAAAATGTAAATAATCCCTATGTTGAGTAACACCCTAGTTTTGTATGTAAGTAACCTGTGCAACAAATTCATTCATATTGATCTTTCATATTTTTTTTATAACAAATGCAAAATGTTAATGTAAAAAGAGCCTGCAATAACACTAAAATAATATTCTTTAATCTGTTAAGTGGCTCGCTCTACATGGCCTTTATAGGAAGCAGGTATAAAAGCTGTTAAATGGAAGTTAGTTTGAAAAGAAAAGAAAAGAAAAGAAAAGAAAAGAAAAGAAAAGAAAAGAAAAGAAAAGAAAAGAAAAGAAGACTTACAGTGTTGCATTAGTGCTGTTGTGTTCACTGCTCCTTATCTAATAAAGAAATTGTCTGACTGGGACAAGATTGAAAGGAGAAGGAAAGGCACAGAATGTAAGATAGAATATTGATGGCCAAACTCCTGCCTCTGGCCTGAGAGGAAACAGACAGAGAGGTGACTGCCAAGCACCAAGCACTTCACCAAAGCCACTTCTTTATCTCCTTGATGGAAGCCTGTGACATGGCTTTACAAATTCACTGCACACAGGCCCAGCACCAATAAGTGGCAGTGGTCACACTGGGGGGGGGGGGGGTCAGCCTGGAAGAAGGAACACGGCTTCCCAGAGCATTTTACAGCACAGTTTTGACTGTATAAGATTTAATGTGAAGCCAAAATGATGCCATGATTCATGTGAGCTTGTGGGTGGGAAAGCCACTTAAGAGATAATTATAATGCTCACTTACTGTGGGGAGGGGTTTGTTGGGGGATTTAAAATGGTAACCATTTAAGAGTTACTGTTAATTAACTTTACAACTAACTTGCTTGGCTCAGTTAAGCACATGCAAACACCCCAGCCACACGTGCATCCCACAAAACCTTGCCCACACAAAACCTAAGTACTGCAATTTTACCCATCATTTTTCTCGTGGCCCATTAATTGTTATGAGGAAAAGAGGGAAGAAGTTCATAGTCCAGGAAGGAGATAAAGCTCTTTTTGCTCTGTGAGATGCCCCACAAAGAGAGAAACGGCCAGTTGAGAATATTTTTGAGTTGTATAAATTTGAATTTGTCATGCTCTCGGCGTCTCATGCTTACTGACATTCGTGTTTTGCCTGTGTGTGTGTTCTGTGGTGAATAAACTAAATCTAAATAAAACTGGCCTCTTAAAAGTGAATGAATTGGCTTAAACTGGTGTCATCATAAGTGAATTCAATTGAAACTTAAACTTAGGTTCCTAAATTTGAAACTGGCAACAAGTTTTTCCCACAGCCCATTGCAAAAAATCAAGAGAAAATGAAAAGAAGGGAAAAAAAGCATAAAATATTGCAGATAAAAGTAGACCTGTGGCTTAATATTGTAATCCTATGTGATCGTTGCTACATCAAGCCACCACGGAGTAAAAATCAATAGTAGGAGCAGAACTCATTTGATTTCTATTTAATACACCAAATGTTAAGGGCTGTAACACATGAAGCAGCTGTCTGTGAGAGACTAAGGGACTCGATAAACATTTTTCAACACCAACCCCTGAGAAGACCAGAGAGAGCCTCCCTATCATTACTTGATTGTGGTCTATCTGCTCTGACCTTGAGTTTCTAATGAAATCCTCCTTTTGCCCAAGTTGGAGAGTCTAAAAAGATCAAACATGTC
Organism: Brachirus orientalis; assembly: GCA_016785285.1. Lineage (NCBI taxonomy): Eukaryota > Metazoa > Chordata > Actinopteri > Pleuronectiformes > Soleidae > Brachirus > Brachirus orientalis. The sequence goes on along the minus strand of JAFBJR010000081.1, from coordinate 634,080 downwards.
TGTGTCTCAGGCTAATAATAAGTGTCTGAGCGATCTTCAAGCACTGCTCCTGTCTCCCCCCGCCAAGAGCAATGGATATGATTATTTCCATCAGTATAATAGGTCACAGTGACATGGGCTGCTTGTAAACTTAAAAAAAGTAAAGTCTAACAGCACAACAAAATGACAGCTGAATGTGTCTTCAGTAGAAAGTTGGAATTAGACATGGGTCATATTAAAGCATTAAATAAGTTTCCATTATTACAACTATATTTGATCAAAGGTGAAGTTGGTATCTACATTTGCCAGTGGAGATGAGGACGCTGCTGTATATATTAACTTTACTGTCATCCACTTAACTACTACTACCTTGCATGCATCCACTGACCAACACTTATTCTGACAGCTTCCACTGAACTTGAGTGGTTGCTCAGTAGCATGGGCCTCAGTAAATTAACTTTTGCAGTGTACCACAGCAAATGTATCCAAATGGGATCAAGAACTGCACAAGGAGGTGGACTTTTTTGCTCAAGAAGTTGTTTGGCAGTTAATAAAAGTAGGGATGAGATGGTACCACTTTTTTTTGCCCGATACTGATACAAACTCGTGCCTGGTCTGAGACTAGTTCAGTACAGTCGTTTGAGACCATTTATGAACCATGAAGCTGCTAACAACACATTTGTCATTTCAAAGACGTAATTCTCATTTTTACAGTCTGGGCACAGTGATGCACGCTATATAGGATTTTTGGATTTCAATGATTTTACGTTTTTATCTGTCTGATATCTGATCAGGTGATTTTGACCAATATAGAACCAAAACTGATACTGACCAATACCAATTTTCATCCCTTAAAATAAAACCTCCACCTCACCAAATGTATTCATAAGGCATACAACAGCATTTAAGTTGTATTAAACTACAGTGCATAACTTAAAGTATAGAATAAAATAAAGAACCAAATTATTTTTACAACGCTGAGCCTAACAACAGCAACATTGCACTTGTGGATGGCTGCAATACGAGTAAAAACACAAAGAAATGCTGAAAGAAAAAATCAGAAGCAGGGCTCGGGAGTTTTTTCCTCTGGTCGCACTGTTGCACTGGTACATTGATCAACTAATGGGGACAGTATCATCACTGACCATCACAAATTAATTCCTTTAGAAAAAAAATAAATCACAAAAACACAACTTAGCGTTCCGTTCATTCACCTCTCTGCTCTGCAACTCTCACTCTCCCACATTCACTCTCTCTGTGACAGACACGGCATAATATCAACATTATCTCCCTTCCTTTATATTATCTAACAAGCAAAGCATTGTCACCGTTAATAGAGGGTGGGGTAGTGGTGACTGTCAATGCACTCACTACAGCAGACCCCACTACATAACAGTACAGTAGGAGTATTCATTATATAGTGTAGCAGAATAAAGTTAGTTGAATTGAATAAATTCTGCCTTGCCATTAATTTTGCTTATTGTGTAGCCCTATATATCATGTAAACATTCCAAAACAGTCAGGATTTTCCCAGCTGATTTAACAAGCAAAGCAATGTCACCATTTTGTGTGTGTGTTTGTGTGTATACAAAATGTGTGCTTAAATGAAGACATACACAACCTACACCTTGCTCTTGTTTACAGTTATTAACAAAAATATGAATGTATATGAGAAATGGCAAAAATCAACCCTTAAAATTGTCATGCTGAAGGTGATGCGTTGAAAAATTTGGATGCACCTAAAGGGATACTTTAGGTGCGTCCATGGCAGACTCTTCCGGCTGAGAAAGGCTGTCTAACAGTGAGATTAAGGAGCAAGCATATTCTTCAGATAGGGAACACTTAAGATGGCATTGATTTTATGAAGTGAGCCTTTTGTTCTGTGGCTGAAATCTGTTTTTCACTATGTCCCCACTGGCAGCCATATCTCACAATGAAATACAGTTTGCATGTACACTGTGTGCTGAGGAAATGGGTGAAAGAGTCACTTTGTTCATTTGCCGTCATTTGTCAGGGAGTCCTTGAGCATCTCATTGTTTTGTCACTACCTGCCACACAAACATAAGGGCTTGTGACACATTTGTTTTCTTTTTTCTTCTTCTCCTTTTTTTTCATTGACAGCTATATTTGAAATGACAATCTGTGACAGGAAACACGAGAGGGGAAAATGTGGTAATGTTGTGTGTGTGTATGTATAAGACCACGCATTCACCTCCTGGAGGTATCTTCATAATAAGCAATTAACTATGGATTATATCATGTGTAAATAGCTGGAGGATAATTCCATTTCTTGCTGCATGGGCCATGAAATAATACATTTCTTTTTTGTTTGGTTTTTCAAACACCTTTAGTCCAAGGAACAGTTGCAGTCAGGCTACCACAGTTTGCCCAAACTCATTAAAACATGGATGTATATTAATAGCCCTGTGCAGAAGTAAAGTTGTTGTATCGATAGCAGTGCTTCGCCATTAGAAATCAGCTTTAACTCAGAACTGGCATCCTGCAATAACCTGTTCCCTGAGGAGGGGTTTAGTTGACCAACAACATAATCAAACATGCACATAACAGTTTACCATGTTTTGATAAAGATACCGGTTTCCCTGTTGTAATCCAAAACTTGGCTTTTGTACTTACTCTTTCACTTTTCTTGTGTAATCTTGGTTTTGCAGCTTTTGACTGTGTGGATATATTATTAAAAAAAAAATTAGGAAACCATTCCGAAATGAAAGAGTTTTCCCTAATATTTTCAGACCAGAAAAGGTCAACCCCTGGTCTGGCTACAAGTAAATACATTTCCATAAAACATGTGTTGTATTTTATCGAACACTGCGTATATATATATACAGTATATATATATATATATATATACACAAGTCATCTGGGGGGCCGAGTGCAATACAAATGCACAGTATTGATTTTAATAATGCAATTTCTTTCCCCATAAGAAGGTCTCATTTGAATAACCCACCTTGGTTGGAGAGAAATCGGACAATGACTCAGAGCAAACAAGCCCAAGGTTTATGAAAAAAAAAGAAGGCCTTGGCATCTCTTTGCATACTAACAAATAGAATTTCCCTGTGCTTGTGTTGTGCTATCTAGTTTTAGAGCGAAACCCTGTGAACACAACCTTCAAGAGGATCACCATCTGCTGGGAGAGATACAGCATGTCAGGATTCTCAAGAAGGTGTAGTAGAAAATGATAAAAGACAGGAGTGATTCATTTCAGAATCACATTTCCCTGAATTTCCTGATTTAGATACTCTTCTAACCTATTGGCTGCATGAGCGCAACAGTGTGTCACCCTATTGATAATCCCAGTGGGGGCTTATTTTCGAACACCATGTAGTACATACCAAAGAAGTTGCCCACCGAATCTGCTCTGTGCGGGCGTGCATACATGGAGCAGCACAAAAAGCATGCAAGACTGTGTGTGTGTGTGTGTGTGTGAATGGGCCTTAGCTGACAGCTGCTGATAGGGAGACACAGGGATGCAAGCATACTATATTGGGAAATCAGTAGTGTTGAAACTTTTAGCCAATCAGACTCTCCAGCAAGCAGCACAGCTACTATCACACAAACAATCAAGTCTCCATCTGTCCAATGTTGAACTATATGATTCACCTATCTACTTTGTGTTTCCTGTCTTGGATTCTGAAGCAGGTAAAAAAAATATGAACGCTGTAAACTGGTGTGAGCCTTCCTAGGAGGCATTACCAATGCATAGCCTTCAGTATAGCCACAGGGTAGCCTCAAGGATATGACTGACCTATTCGGCAAAAGTTCTAATCTGATTTGGCATCAGCCATTTTCCATGTTTCTTAAAAATATTTCCGTGAATGAATTACTGAGTCAGATTCATTCATTTTTCTTCCCAGGGATTCCTTAGGAACATGATAATAAGACAGAAAAGAGCTTTCATTTTAAATGCCAAGTCCCTGAAATATCCAGTCCACCATTTGGCAGATTCTTTATTTTATGTCTTGTTATGACCATGGGTCACATGTTTGGGTTTGATTGGCATCATGGCTCTCTTCTATAGAGTGTGTGCTTGGACTATTAAAGCCTTCCTCAACCTGGACTCTTTCCTGCTTCCTGCTCACTTTCTTCAAAAAAATCCCGAGTCTGTGTAGTCAAAATTGACGATGATAGTCGTTGTAGATTAAAGCTGATAAAGCTGATGATTATATAAATGTGATAATTGAGTGCAGGTGATAGCTATAATGTGTTTACATTTAATGTATGAACTGAACTTTGAGTTTTATCCAAGGTTTAACACCTAATATGGCAAATGGACTTAATGGACACTCAATGCCCTTAATCTCATTCACTTACTTACAAACACTCATTCATACAGTGGCTTTAAACTCAGTATCCCATTCTCATATCACCACCACTGTGCAGTATAGTCTGGGCTTCATTTTATTGCCCAAGGACACTTTATAATTTACAAATACCTCACATTTAGTGGATGACCTGCCCTACTCCCAGAGATGCCGCTACCATAATATGAACAAGGAATGTTATAATTTTTTATTGTCTTATTGACAATAAATGATACTGAAAACTAGATTTAACACCCCGTAGTAATGCCCTCTGCTACACTTTTCTTTCCAAACTCATTCAAAATGCACTTGTTGGCCAAGAGGCCAAGAACACGTTTTGTGATGCCACTTTGTCTTCAATCTTTGGCTGAACCACATCTAAACAGCTAATCTGTGAGACAAAGTGAGCAGTCGGGCCTTCAGAGATATGCCTTCACGAAGCACAAAAAGACATTTGACCACTAAAGACTAAAAATGACATCCTTGAGTGAGCCTTTTTTGCAAAATCTGAAAGAATAACATCTTAGGAATCACATTCACAAGAATGGCAATGTTGTACCTAAATATATTGCCTACATCTAGCCACAGCCGTGGCAAGCACGGAGCTGTAAAAATTATTTACTTTAATTACTTATTATTATTTAGCTCTCAAATTTGTTACTCAGTTAGTTGAAGACCTGGCATGCAATACAGACAGAGCTGTCCACACTGGGGGAAAAAGATGAGTTACCAAAGGGACACACCACATTGTGGGTTTCAGTGCTGCTGTTCTCAGTGTTGAGTATTCAGTTATGGTTGACAAGACATCCACGAAATACTGTTTTCAGCAGCACTTTGTTGGTAAAAAGTTAAATAACTTTCTGTACTTTGAGGGCACAGGCTCAGTTCATGTCTTCTCTCTGCAAACTCGTTTTTTTTTCCATCAGGTAATTAATTTATGACAACACCAAAGTCACAAAGTCTTAATTTCCATGGAGTGCAGAGTTTGAGCTTTTGACATTAGATTTAACTGCCTCGCACTTGTGGTGCATTCAAAGGTTTTTAGAATGTTGCTTATTAACTACTCACCATAGTAAAATTTGTCCAGACACTCATAATTCATAAGTGCAATTGAGTCAAATAGTTTAATTATTGCATAATTAAAGTAAATTCAATTGCCTGTATTTAACTATGAGCTCTCCAGTTTTGTCTGCCTTCCTTTTAAAATAGTTTTGTATAGTAATTTTTACTACACTGTCTCATAGTTTATATTTATGATAATGACGTCTGTTTATATGGAACAAAAGACAATTTTCCAATTTTTTTTTTGGCTTCTCACCCTCATGAGGTCATGGGGCCATTTGCTCAGTTATCCCCATATTGAGATTTTAAAATGGCTGCCCTTCCTGATGCAACCCATTCCCCCCCCCATTTATCCAGACGGGGGACCAGCTGAGGTCCATTTTATAGCATCCAATTAACCCAATCAATGAGGATGGGTACCTTGCTCACTAGTACCCCGGCCTTTGACCTGATTCAAACTGGCAACCCTCTGGTTATAAATCAAGCTCCTTTCCCACTAGGCCATGTGTTGTTCAAACTTATGATATGAAATTATTGCCATCAATGTAAATCTGCACACTAAGGCTGGGGTAAAATTAATAATGAAAAGAAAAAAAAAATGTTTCTTTTCATATCAATTTTATTTATTAGTGTCCATACCAATTTACAAAATCATTAGACTGTTTAATATATGCCATTTCCTCTATATCCTCTACACAAATATAGCAAGACTATCGATGCCAAAGCATACATCTGAGTTCCTTTGTTGTCTATGTTGTATATTCAGAAATACTGACACACACCGCTTGTTGTCAGATGCTTTGGTACGATTCTCCGCTCAGGAGGACAGCGTGATTTGTTGGTGTCCTCAAAACAGCATAACTTCACTGTCATCCTCTGATAAAAGACGGCATGGATGCAGGCCAGCAACGCTCACAGCACCCTCTGCTGGACAACTTGTAAAATATTTTTAAAAGGTCTAGTAGTGTTTATAGGCTGGATATTTTAAACCTGAAAGGGTTTATTATGTTAGAGTTTGAAATATCACCTACAGTTGCAGAGTTGAACTGTGTGGTCATATTAAATCAAAAGTGCACTTTTTAATGATGTGCTAGGTTAGAAAGATCCAAATTTTAGCATTAGTTCTGTAAAAATCTCTTTCATAACCGAGCAAATATATATGGTAACTGGAAGACCAGACCTACTTCGTAGAGTGCTCTTTTCTCTCTCTCTCTCTCTGTCTCTCTCTCTCTCTCTCTCTCTACGTGTGTAAATAAGCATTGATAACTAATCTTTCACAAAGCAGAGTTTTGTTAAATTGGATGCATGTCTGCACTCCCACAAACAAATTAACCAAATGGCATTTATGTTTCAAACATTCAAATTAATCAGACAGTGTGTAAAACCATTAACACTGACAAACAACCAAAATATACATGCATATAGACTCACGTTTTTTAAATGCTGAGAAAAAAAATATGCAAAATGTTCCAATACAAAATTGCATATTCTACAATATATTGTTTTGTTTTTTTAAAAAAAAGGTTTTCCCAACTGACAATGAGAGGTCGCTAACCTCTCACATGACCGTAAAGAGAGGAATGACTATTCACACTCACTTTCACACCAAGGGTCGATTAAGCGTCTCTAGAAACCTAACCCCGACCCGAATGTCCGAGAAAAAACACACACAGAAAGAGGAAGCACTTAAAAACTAAAATAAAATGACTGCATGGTAAAGATTTACCAAAGTGGTACAAATGGGCTGCTCGCTGAACCTTTGGCTTCCTCTCCATCTCTTTGTCTCTCTCCTTCTGTCTCTCATGCTGTTTTTTTAAGGCACCGCTACTGTAAATAATGCACAGCACTCATTTGTGAAGCTCCATTAACTTCCACTAAGTACAGTCTGAGATAGGATGCTGGTAGAATAATATCTGCTATGCAAGGTAAACAATATCATTTATTAGCAGTTTGAATAGTGAGACCATGGACTTTTTCAAAGAAGCACAGGAATGAACTCAGAAATGTGTCCTACTTTAACATTCAACACCATCCCACTATGTTTAATACAAATGTGACTTTCATGTCATGACAGTCATTGTGATTTACAGATTTATAAGAGCCACATAAAAAAGAGTCAGGGCCTTAAAATCTGAGCAAATCCTATTTATTCCGATGAAGACTAAAAAATAAAGTAAGAAACAGTTTGACTACAACATAATCACTCAAGATGGTGGGACCATTTCCTGACTGAACAAGAGACTCCTGGAAAAGAAGTGTTTCCTGGTTGCCTGGCAACTTCATTTTGGCAACAAGACTCCACAGAGTCTCTGCAAGAGGCCAGGAAACACTCCAGCTTTGTTGTGTCTTTGGACAGAGCTGTTTCCACTCATTTTTGGGAGAAGAAAAACAAACCGTAATCAGTATCAACATGAAATGATATTAAAACATGACTGTGGAAATTTCATGTAACAATTATCTGACAAGTGCAGTTAATAATAGAGTTTTAATAATCGTAAAAGCTGTTAAAATGGCTTTAAAATACACCAGCATTGCTTTGTGTTATATTTTTTATAAGAAACAAATAGCTTTTTGCATCACAGAATGGATTTTTTTTTTGGTCCAACATTTTTGGTGAAAAACAAGAGTCTTAAATAAGATCATTAATAATTATGAAGTCTGAAAACAATTGAAAAGATGCAGGCTCCCTCTTGCAGCACTTCATATTAGGTGAATAACTTATTGTGCATAATAAATTCAGATTTTGTCATAGTCCAGTCATATTTCAAGCAGCAGCTACACTCCATAGGTGTGATTTAACTTCCGCTTTCACTTCTGGACTACAAGTAAGAGGAAATTCATTCCACCCAAAATGGGGAGGAAAGGAAAAGACAAGAAAAAGAAAAGAAAATTCATGAGTTACAGTATATTGATGGCACCTACAGACATAATTTGTGTTGGGGTACTGCACATCAAACATAATCCACTACACAAAACTCTGTCAACTTTCCAGAGTATACTGTAAATTCCAGTATTGTTAAAAATGGTAACATATTGGAAATGTGGAAAAGGAAGCATCTAGTGCATATTATGATATGCAATTAATATTCTCAAAACAAAACAGATAAAGGAAGAAGACAGACTGGAAGCAAAACTCGCTAATTGTTCTTTTGCTGCCTCTCAACAGATGGCTTCATGTAAGCCAGAGAAGTAGGTGGAACTGCTGAGGCTAATATTTAAACCTGGAATTTTTGAGTGCATCTGCTGAGAGTCTATATAAACCAAGTTAACCATATAGAGGAGAAGACACAGCTCTCAGTTCTTGGCTGGGTGTCTTCAGTCATGATGCAGTTTCTTCAGTTATGCTTTTAAATTTTATGCAAAAGAAAATGTAAAAGAATAATTAAAAAAAAAAAAAAACATTTTAAAGGTGTTTCTCAATCAATTAGAAAAAACAGGAATGAAAAACTAATCCATGTGATAATAGTTGGGGTGAATTGATGCACTATGTATTGGATTAATTATCATATGTATTAGTATCAATCTAATACATGATATGTATTTTAATTCCAATTTCATTTCTACTGCTATAATACAGAGACAGAATAAAAACAACTGTTTCTATGCCTCTGCCTCAACTGGTTGTGACAGACAATCATTCACACATTACATACTCTAATGTCTGCCATTTTACATAATGGTTCAAAATAAGGAAAACAGAGCCCAGCCTTTTGTTAGAGACAGCTACATTTTTGCTACTGATTTGTCTTAATGAAGTCATAATTAGAATTATGATCAAAGAATGCATTTTTTTTATTCATAGAAATTACCCTTAAATACAGAAAAATACTCTGGGGAAAAAAAGAGATTGATTAACGCTGCAGAGAAAGACTTTTAAATATATGTCCATGAATTCACACAACGCTGATTAAGCCTAACTGTGCCACGTGACTCTGTTTCTCAGTAGAGCAGTGTTCATATCTGAAAAGACAAAGCAGTGCCCACCAAAATGGTTGAAAAATTTGATTACTGCTCAAAAAATGGGTGTTTAAGAGTTTGATGGGATACATTGTACTTTGCCTTGCCATGGATCCCCCTGCGCTGCTGCTGTATACATGGATAAGATCTCAGTCAGGTCAGATAATTTTGCTTGTCACAACCCGTTTGCAGAAGAAGGACATGGCATTCAAATCACCAAATTTTATGCACTGCAAATTTAAGTGTGAAGCCACGCTGCTTGGCTGGTCAGTGATACCTTTCTATTTGCAACACATTGTGTGCATATGTTAGTGTGTGTGTGTGTGTGTGCCCGTGTGTGCGTTTTTATTCAAAAGTTGTATTAAGAGTCAAAAGTGGTTAAATGTCGCTACAAAACTGCCGGTATTGTGAGGTCCCTGTGAGGTGAAATTTGGTAGCAAAACATTCAGTGAACAAAAACAGCAGTGCGCACTGCTTGATGTTTAAACACTGAGATCGATCTTTTTTACTCACTGGGTGATTAATAAAGATTGCATCTACTATATAGTTCAAGTTTTGCATGTGATGTGAATGTGGATCAGTAAATCCTAAGACTGTGGGTGAAATAAATACTTGTTCTGGAAAGGAGTTGTGTGATTTTGATTGTGATACAATTTAACTGCGCATTCACCAACATGCATTTCATCATTAAGCGGACAACTGGCACCGCAACTGTTATTTCTTGTTATTTCTGGTATTCACTGACAAAATGATTATTTACTCATTTGTTGCCTTGCTAAGTAGTGAAATCTATAATTTCCCAGAGGCCTAATTACTCATCAGTCCGACAACATCCTAAAATAGAACCTAGAAAAGTCTTAAGAGAAGAGAGACTCCTTTTGATAAATGGCTGAAATTAACCAGCATTCATCAGTTGTTTTTTTTTTGTTTGTTTTTTTGTCATTGACTAAGTGGTTTATCAAGTAAACATTTTCAGCACAATGCATTTTTTCTGTACTCATGTACCCAGTAGAAAGGTTTCTACAGTTCAGCAGTCTCTACCCATAACAATAGACATCTCACATTATTATTATTACTGCCAATAATGCAGTCTTCTGCTTGTTTCAACACAAACGCGTGGGCTTCCATGGCATGAGCAGAGATCTACAGTTAGTCATGCAGTTTTGCATGCTGCATAGAACAGTCCTAAAGCAAACCAAAGTTATTCCGTCTTAAATGAAAGGCATCACATCAGACACACTGAAAACCAAAAAGACTAAGGCTACATAACCACACCATATTATCACCATATTATCTTCACCTAAACATAGGTTTAGGTGAAGAGGCAGTCTGGATTTCTCATCTTGATGCAAAACCCCATTTTTTACATAATGAAAAGTAACTTTCTTTGAAGCTTCCTGAATGTACCTCACAAACTACAGTATTAGCTGATTTATCATCAGACTAATGATACAACATGACAGGGAGCCTATCGAAACATCAGGACATGGACTACAAATGAAAGGCTAACTCTAGCAGTGTTTATGCATATGCATTATCCACCTCAAATAAATCAATAAATGCAAATAAATCTGAATGGGAAAGTGGCCTCAGATGTTTGGAGTCCATTTCAGACTTTACATCACACATTGCAGCTGAAAATGAAGCGTAGATACATCTCAGGGCTGCTGTAAACATATGTTAAAGTGATATGGATTTGATATTTATGTCCAGCAAATGAGACATTTGGCAAATGGCGGTGTTGCCGTTGGTGTGCCAGAAAACAAGTGTGAACTGCTTTAATCTCTTCTTTAACTCTATGATTGATGCATAAAAGTTATAAATAGGACACAGTTTCAGTCTGCACAGCAGGACAAGCACCAATGGGGGCGAACCTGGTTGATGTGTTTCTTCCATTTGGCAGCCATTTTGCAAACAAGAAAGAGTGGGTGTCCTCAAGGACAACCCTATGTGTATTTTGTAACATCCAGTGTAAAATACATAAAATAAATCCAGAGCAACCCCAGCCTCCAGAGTAATCATTGCCTGCTGATTATAATTTATTTTTGAAGAGATGGAGATTGATGATATCAGTCTCATTTCTTTCTGCCATTTCCTCTGCTGCATGCTTCCATGCCTGCATGTGTGTGTGACAGCAGTTGCTTGCACATAGGTAAGGCTTTGTACAGTTGCATGTTTGGAGTTGTGGAAATCAACAACTCATAAAATGGTAGATAATCTTGAATTTTAATAACAATATTTAGGGAAGTGGGTACTGCAAATCTGCTGGAGTCTGGGCCGCTGTCTAAGCTCCCGCTGCTTTAGAGGTGAAATGAAAGTGCTGTGTGATTTAGCCAGCTGTCAATACGAAACAATAATGCCATTACTCACTCTAACGAAGTTATTACAAGTCCATTTTAAAAATTCAAACATTGTAACTTTCTAGGATTATAGTCTCGTGTTTGCATGTCTCCTCACAATACTATTGAGGACACTAGTAGCAGGTATTAATTGTATTTTCCCCACAATACACATATGAATTATTGAGTTATGCAACAGTCAGTCAAGGTGACCTTAGGCCCATTCCAATCAATTCATAATTTGATCCAACTTAATGTTTTTGTCAAAGCTAAAAGGGGGATGCTCCTCAATTAATAGGACAAACGAATGGAAGAGCAACTAGAAAACACAATGCCTCTTAATTTGATGTTTTACGTTCTATATGCAAATAATCATGGCTGCCAAACAGTATTTCAGACTAAGTTTAGACATGTTTTATTGTCCTCATGGGGACCAAAGCCTGGTCCTAATGAGGCAGAACCTATTTTTTGAGGCTCTGGTTATATAGTTAGATGCAAGATGAGAATTGTCGTTAGGTTATGGTTAAGGTTCAGCATTAACTGGTTATATTTAAGTTTAGGGATAAGGTTAAGTTTGTCCTGATGGTCCCAACAAGAATCACTCTGTGAATGAGTGTGTATGTTTGTGTGTGGCGAGAGAGAAAGAATGGGGAGGGACAGAATGAATAAATGAAAGAATAAATGGGTGTGCTGACCCACCTTTACGATGATTTTCTGTCATGACAGGCAATACATATACTTTTTTTATACATACTTTTTTATAAATATTTTAGACAGTAAAATAATATCTGATAAGAGCCCACTTGACTTTGCTCAATAAATTGCCAGGTTTGACACCACAAGGTTTAATTAACATGCATCTACTGGTTTCGTGCTCAACAGGAACATTTTTTACACATGGACTTTTTTTTTTACTAAAAATACTAAACATATATTAATTATTAAAACATTGCAACATTCACAAGCAGGCAATTTAGAGATAAAATTAATAGTGAACCATGTTGTTTATCCAAACTGCCATGTGTACCATGATGCAGCAGGAAGAAAGAAAAGTGTTTCAGCTAAGAACGTGAGCTCCTATGCTCAGAGGCTGAAAAACAATAGCTGGGTTATAAAAAAAATGCCTTTGCCACATTCAAACAAAAGCATGGTATGAACAGGGACAGTGGCTTGCAGAGGAGCTTTAGTTTTTCCTCACCTTTCTTCTTCTTTTCATTTGCAGGTTTGGACATAGTTCCACCATACCTTAATGAGCTGTTTTTACACTCTGCAATGTGTAGTGTTGGCTTGGTCATGACAGAAATACAAAGCAGTCCCTGATTTTCTGACCATTTTAACTGTACTCCCTCTTGGAATTGCAGCGTTCAGATTTGAAAAGTGACCAGGGAGCCTTTTTTTTTAAAAGCAGTGCTTCATTATTGAAGCTGCAAGCATGCACTAGGCTTTCAGGACAACAATATGTGTACTGTAGAAGCCCTTTCAGGCTCCCACATTATGAGGAGGAAACAAACTGACAATGTGTTTTTTTTTTAATTTATTTATTTATTTTTGGGTTTTTTTGTTTTGGGGGGGGGGGGGGGGGGGGGGCTACATGAACAGTTGGCTATAAAAAGACTATGAAAAGGGCTTAGAAGAAATTACAGCAATGGGATTTTGATTAATGAGAAACATTCGTTTTTGTATTGACCATTTAAAAGACTATTAAGATTGCCACTCAAGCGTTAAGCATTAATAATAAGGCAGGCATACATAAGCTTCCATGAAATTTAATGAGCATTGTAAAGTCTAAAGTAATGCAAAGTGGCTTTTCAGGGTCAGGTTGTAAATTAAGTCTTGAAACAACAGTCATGGAAAACTTTTCTTTTGACAGCATATACAATGCTGTTGTTCAAAATACTGTGCTGTTCAAAATACTGGGGCAATAATTAGAAATTGTTCAACATAGCGTCAGACAGCAGCCTCTAGCATGTGGGATAGAAAATCCATTTTTGTTACCACACATTCAAAAAAGGTCAGTGGACACTTTTACAAACTAAGGTCAAAGTAATTAGGCAGATTACATTTGAACACTTGCAACAAGTACTGTATGTCAAACCTGCTGTTGGTCATTTGTGATGCTATACCACCAGAAGCCCATACAGAAGCTGAACATTGTTTCTAAATAGCCTTTTAAATGGCAATGGAGTTCATCTTAGACAGCTGCTGCTGATGTGACTGCAAATAAAAGCTACATTATTGCCAACTCACAAGCACATCACACCAACCCACATGTTCTGTTTACCCTGGGTGCCAAACAGATATACGCAGAGAAATTAGAGAGAAGGAACACATCACTTACTGTATATAATTTCACCAAAAAAAAAATCTAATGTTAATTATTCTAGAGCATGTTTCATATCCAGTTGCTTATTCCCAGAAGCCAATAATCCGCTTTATAACAGCAAAACCAGGGAATATACAGTATCTATTATTTGTTGTTTTCGGACTAGACCGACTTGAATCAAATACTGTATGGCAGAGTAGGATCTCAAACTAATAGAGAGTCTTACATTAATCAAGTGCTGTGTTGGGAGGAGACAAGGAGAGAGGCCAGAGTTGAAGGAATCACAAAAGCTACATAAAGTTTGGTGACACAGAATCTTGCACATGCACTATAGAAGAAAACATGGGAAAAATGCTTATTTCTGGACAAAGTTTTTGGAGGGTTATTATATAATTTGACTGATGACCTAAATATCCAGCATTACATTTTATCCAGCATTTTAAATTACTGTATACAACCATTACATGTAAAACTAGGGCTCTTTAGCCATTAGGTAAAGAGGTAGGATCCTGGTCTTGTATGTCTGAAATCACTACCCAAAGGCTTTAGCAAGACACCTAGAAAATTTGAATATAGATCTTTATATGTACTTTTTTCCATCAAGAGTAAGACACAGCTCTTATGACATGCAGAATATAGATAAAAAATGTAGTTTAGATTATTAATGTCTTTACAAATCTTGACATGGACATAAAAAGCAGCAATAGAGAGCTCACTGGACTTTCTATCCCTTTCTTTCTCTCTCTCTCTCTCTCTCTCTCTCTCTCTCAGCGCTTTGTGAGGGGGAGCCTGTAGGTCCTTTTTAGGTTGTATCAGCTCTATTGATCTATTAACTTTGCCTTAATCTATCACAAGGTTACAGGAGTGAATCAGATAACACCAGCACACTCTGTCCTCTCCCAGCAAAAAAAACACATAGAATTATGTTTATTGTTTGTTGGCTGTCTTCCTCTGAGACACATATTCGGTTAATTCAATTTCTACATACCATCAGATGACTATTGTCAATGTGATGCAAATACTGTTAGACTGCTACCCATGCCTGCAACACTACACATATGGTCCATGTAGGACAACATACATACAGTCAATACATTATATAATTGGAATAGAATGTAGGAAAAAATAAACATGCACTGAACATTAGAATTTACCCAGACATTTATGAATGAAATTGAAGGCATGCGTGTGAACAGAATGAGTTCCACAATCATCTATACCTTTTACACACTGTCAGTAGACACAGAAAAAAAAAGTATGAGGAGGGAATAATCAGCTGCTTACAGCCCCAGTGCTGCTCAAAGTTTACAACTCAACTACAAGGGTTTTTCCAGGAGAAAATAGACATCTGTCTTCACCAAGGATTTCCTTCTCTCAAGAGGCTCGCAGGTTTCCTATTAACACTTGGCTTGAGTCAAGGGACTTGCAGCCCAATCAATGATAGCACTAATTGAAATATTATCTCTCGTGCCTCACACAAATGCCCAGTCAAGCCCTCTGTAATTGCACACTGATTATTCCACAAACTGGGTTCTTGCTTACCACTCACTCAGCCATCTGCTCCAAAACTGCAGCCATACCACTACATTCGCTAAGTGGCTTCAGAGCAGAACAAGTCGCCAACTGTGAGATGCCCCCTCCCCCACCCCCCACCTCTCCCCAACTATTACTGCATGAGGGAAAGAGCCCGTCTCCAGTGGTGTCCTCACTGCAGTGTTGACGTCAAGCATCTGGGCAGTTGATGGCGTCTGACTGATGTGAATATATCTACTGCCTGCCCACCTACATTCAATATCTGTGTCGTTCCCTTGAGATCTCAAATCAGATAAAATGAACATTGGAAGATTTGGAGCAGTTTCTCAAGCACTGTAAATGCTCCTGAAAGGCTGGAAAGTCTCCAAAGTCAAGTGGGTAAAGAATAGCAGCAGGAACAGGTTGATTGTATCAGTAGTGCAAGCAGGAGAGGTGATAGTTGAGTGCACACAGAAGGAAGCTATTACACATTCTCCCCACAAGAACTACAGGTAAGCTGATTATGATGCAGACAATGGATTTTCCCATTTCATGGCAAGGTCACCGCAGTTAAGAAAGAAAGCTTTTCATCACAGAGTTCGTATTGGGGATCACATTCATTATTTATACTGCACACCTTTGGTTTAATGCTCAATAAACTGTTGTTTCAGCTCATGTCATTATCCTCCAGTCACTCAGGCTACATTCAGTTTATTAGTATGGATGCAGGTTGTTTCGAGCACCTGAAAATGTTCATCACATGAACACTGAACATGTGCATACCATTTGAATAGAGAGCAGATTTTCTTTTATGCAGTTTGTTTCAGGCAGTACAAAGAGCAAGAAACAATGGTGGGAAAAGCAAGAGCAGGGATTTGTTATGTGGCAAGGTAAAACAGAAAAGAAGTTTTTTTTTTTTTTTTTTTTTTTGCAGTCAGATGAGAACCACGTGCAAAGTGAAAAATCAGCAATATACTTCATCTGAATGTAAGCTGCAAAAATGCAATAATAAACCCTCAAATTAAAAAACTGAATTACATTAAACAGCTGCTTAGCCAAGTCATTTTAATTTTTGTTTCTTTTCTTTGTTTCTTTTTTTTTTTTTTTAAAAAACACATATGGAGGCAATTTCAGCAACTAAAAACAGAAGGAGAGGAGTTTTGCAACACACTGGAGATTACAGACACAGAGAGTTATGTTTTAACAAGGCATTTAAGTCAAAGTACAAATTCAGATTTTTCAGGTCTCTGACACACATCGTGCATTTGACCCAAAACTAGGAAAAAAAACAAACATCTTTAGTCTTCAGATGTATGGCTGTATCTCAAGTGCAGTAAAATTGTTTTATGTAAGTCCTCCCTAAAATAGTCTGCAGGATTTATTTACTTAAGACAAATACCTCCTCAATAATACCCATAGCTGGTGCAAACCTGTTTGCATTAACGAAACCACAAAAAAGGCACATGTAAAATTGTTTATGTTCTTTTTATGTTCTTTATCAAGGTGATGGCATCAATCCATTTGGCTTCTCCTGTTAAAATGGGTTGTTCCTTGATCAGGTTATATTTGTTGTTTTAAATTTTAATAACATAAATCAACAAAAAGTCAAAACACACATAACTCACCCCTGCATTAAGTAGTTGTAACTGCTTTATAAATAATGCTATTAACAAATGAGTCCAACCAGTGCAATGTCTGACAACATGGACTATATGCCTCTCAGCAGTTTTATTTCAGCTGTTCTTTTGTGTCAAAAGTCAAATAGCATAAGAGTTTGAAACTCACAAGAACTCTGAAACTCTGCTGAACAGCCTCTGACATTTCCTGGTCTCAGAAGACACACGAGTACATCTAACCGTGTTTCTGTAAGGCTGCTTCCAGAGAGACAAAGTGCTAGCTGTGAGGTTTTTTTTTTTTTTTTGGTTTTTTTTTGGGGGTTTTTTTTAAGGAGCCCACATTCCTCAGACATGGCAACCTGGTGAATGGACACGGTCTGAAGTCACTATACCCGCTGCTTGTTAATCAACCCTCCCTGGCAAGGTCCCTTGTGGCCACCAAGTCATATGACCATTTTCGCTTGGCAAACTATATGGGGAGGAAAAGCTTTTCAATAAGCCTCGGCATTTACTTTTGTACAACTGTGACTATTGCTGCTGCGTGATTACGCTGCACATCCAGGAAATCAAATTGAAAACAGGTGGAAAGTAAGGACTTCATTCAGCATATTCCCATCAGTCACTGTTTGAAAAATAAAGACAAAAAAATATGAGCAATGCATTTTCTGCCCGTGATGCATTTACACAAAATCTAAATTTTAAACACAATGCTTTCATAAGTTCTGTCTTTGACGAAAGTCACTTTGTTTGTTTTCTTCCATTTTCCTTTTGCCATTTCATAAAGTAGGATTGAGAGTAAAAAGATGCAGTTAATTATATTCAACAAATATGCTTTACTCTTCATCCCCTAGGATTTGATGTTTTCCCTTCTTAAATTATCAGTGCCTTACACAATGCAGCCTTAGTTCTCAAATCTGTCCACAAAAATTACAGCACTGCATATTGATTGGTGACCCAAACTAAGTACATATGAATCCATCGGGATTGTGCATAAAACTTTGTACAAGTAAGAACTCATTTGTCATTTGAAACTGAAAATACCAAACAAGAGAAAAAAAAAATACAACACTGAAAACAAAACAGACACACACAGATTACTTCCTCCACAGGCGTGAAAAAGACAACTGGATAACAATTACCTCAAATTAGCAATTTGCCTGTTCAGAAAAAAAAAGGTGCCTTGTGTTGTTTCCATAAAACAGGTAAAGTGGCAATTTCACATCTGTGCCATAACAATTCACAGTTATAGGCTCTCATTATCTCATAATGTGTCTAATTTCCTAAATATTACATTGTGAATTTAAGCACCAATAGGTTTAATTGGAAAACAAATTCTTCCAAACTCTTGACTCAGCTTTGGAACAGCAAAGGCAAAAATTAGAATCAGCCTCAGGAAATATGGTCTCAATTTCCACTTCTATTAGGCCGGAATTGTACTTTCCACATCCATGATTCCACAGAGGTCCACCAGCTGCACTTGCACCTTTGCGTCACTGTAACACTCAGTGGTGGTCATACCCCGACACTTGGTGCTGAAGGCAGCTATTAGAGTTAAGCAAAACAGTGACTGTCATGACCTGCGAATTAGCTGAGTCGTTTCTGTTTCTGAAATAATTTTGGGAGCACTTTGCAACACAAAAAAAAACATCCATAACAGGATCATTGTGTGAGAGCTCCATTTCAGCTGTGTACTGTTGGAACTAAAAGCGTATATTATCTGATCCGTAAGCACCTGTGTTCGCATAACGTGATTTGATTTGGAATGCACACATGACACTTGGAAAGATGAACAGTGTCATTTCTTCTCTCACAGTATGTTAAATTAATATATTAATTTACTGATCCTTTGTCTACCGCTTTAACCCCCACACGAGGGCCGCAGAGGCCGCTGGAGCCAATCCCAGCTGACTCCAGTTTGCCAGTCCATCGCAGAGCCAACATACAGAGATGAAAAACAATTCACTGTCACATTCACACCTACGGTCAGTTTAGAATGTGTAATAAATCTCTGCATGTTTTTGGACTGTGGGAGGAAACCTGGAGAAAACTGGAGAAACTGTCTGGAGAAAACCCGCATGCACATTGGGAGAACATGCACACTCCATACGAAAATGCCTTCAGTCTGAGTGGGTCACAAAACCTGGTTTAGTTATTGCTCTCTTCCATAAACAGAACAGAACAGTAGTGGGCTGCATAAAATAAATCAAATTAAAGAACGTGATGTACTTTTTTTTTTTTAAATGACAAACCAGATTTATTGATACAGTCACTTGAACAATAGAATGAAAAGTTATTTTAACAGCATTTTTTTTTTTTATTTTTACATTTAATTTGTATGACAGACATACAGTATATCTGTGATTTGGACAAATGTACCCTTAGCACTAGAGGACACAGAGGACAATTTACAGCCTGTTAAGGCTCGCTATGGTCCTTGTGACATGAATATATCATCCACCTGTGTCCACTAGAGTCTGCACAGACCCATGTGCAGCACAATAAGACTGCATGAACTCTAGGTATGAAAACTATACAAAGCCAACGTGAGATCAGCTGCATAAAACACCGGATTACTTCTGACCCAACCATGCAAAAATACGTACGAGAAACAGGGCTATCTCACCTGATGCCTTCGGGACCCAATGGAAACAGACAGATTTGGACAAATGTTTTAAAATTGCAATCGAGATGGGTTCGGTCACACTTGCTGGGCCAGCCTGAGAAGTGTGTAGTGCCATATACTGTAAGTTTTTCATATAATGTATATTTTGAGGGTCACCCCACACATGTCAGTGAGCAGGGAGGAAGAGTAATTGGTAACAGGAAGCATAAACTCACAACAGCTTACATTAATCAGGCTTGGGTCAGGTAGGACTGGACAGAATAAAATAGAATTCCTGTCACTCAGGTCAGGTTCGAACCGTAAAAATGCTACCCAGTCCATGCTGCAAATTCAAGATGTGCACAACTGTCAGCCTACATAAACTTGAAAAGTTGAAGCAAGGTTGAGTGAGGCCCCAACAAGTTCCTGCACGGCATTTAAATTACCACGATTTATTTAACAATTACTTGTTACTTACTTTTTTATTACTCTTATTTATTCAGACATGTTTTTAGTGACTGGCCAGTGATAGGTTTACTGCAGCTTTATGCCACTGGTTCGTGCCAGTCTCGGGGGTCATTCTGGGAAGTGTAGTGAATCACTGAGTGGGGAATCACTGTGAAGAGAACAGGAAAGGTTCAGGAAGAGTGTAAGCCACTGTTTCATGCTGAAAAAGAGACATCAATACATCTTAATGTAAAGTGTGTAAGGGTGAATTGAAGCCTCTTGCTTTAATAACATCTCCCTCTACCGTTGTACCATAGCATTCATTTATAACATTTTAATATCAAACCACTGTACACAGATAGTGACACCGACCTGAACTACCAGCGAGGTGTCTGCTCTGCCCTCATTTTCTGCAGCATGACCTTTTGTGGACTGTGCACCGGGGAGAGACGGACACAAACATGGACATTCTTTCCAATGGCAGCTCTGCCTCTTTTTCCCTACAGATCCCTACTGAATAGCTGTATTCCTGTGATTAGAGAACAGACTCTACCCATCAACAATGATCTCAATGTCTTCAACAAAAGGCTGCATACAACAAGCACACCACGGCTCCCTTACCGCGTCCCCATCCATCTCTGCTCTCTCAGCCACTCACCCAAGAACAGCTGTTGCTCCAAATTTCGATATAGCCAGCTATAATTCTCGTCTTTGGCTGAGACAGACTGATGGAGGAAGGACAAGGACACAATAACCAGACCCCTGAGCATCTCAGCCAAAAGAAAAGAAAAATCTCAAGAGTTTGTGCTACACCCTGGCAACAAAGCAAACAATGTCTTGTCCCAGCCACATACAGAGAGAGTGAGGGGGGCAGCCTGTTAAGACGATAAGGCTGCCTTATTACCAGTGTTTATCTTGAGCTGTATTAATACTTCTTCAAGAAATGCTCTTCTTTCCCTCCCCTGGAAATGAACATGTTCCACTTCCCTTGCTGTTGTTGCAAATCATGGATTAGTGGGAGCTCAGTTTTATGAACCAATATTCTGATTCCTATTAACATGTCTGTAGACATGCACATCAGTGTGAAAGTGGTTTACCTGCTTGTGGAACCTTTTGTAGAAATGAAAAACAAATTGGGTGATAATGACCTATTCTTGGTTATGAATTAGGTTAGATTTAGGCAGAAAGGGCAATTAGTCAGGGCTAGTATTTTTTTTCTTATGTCACAGTGTTAAAAACAAACCAGGATGTCCTCATAATAGGATTAAAACATGCCGTGTCACAGTCAAACAGTAACAGGAACAACCTGGTCTAGAACTATGGTCTGCTGCTTGGCTGATATCATGCTTACTTTGGTTACCTCAACCTCATGGGTCATGTGTCTAAGGGAGTTGTTTTTATCTTTTTTTTTTTTTTTTTTTTTTTACACAGTTTTTATGTTACTTCAAGCAAAAACAAAATTCTGGACCTTACAGGAAACAATGTAACACTATTCACATATTTACATTGCTAGCAAAAAAAAGTATGAACAGTGGCAGAAAAGAAAAAGGTGTTCTTTGTTTGAGCAGAGTAAAGTCTACTGCCTCACCTCACAGGAAACACAGAAAGAAAGAAAGATGAAAATTGTTGATTTTTTCATTGAACCTGTGCTTTTATCAATGGACAATTCTGGCGAATCACGACTGCTTACACGTGTCTGTGCCATCGAACTGGATGGAATCTTCCAGGTTCCTCAGTGAAGTCCCAAAGTCAATAAAGAAAGAAAATCAAAGTGAAACTGAAATGATTTTCATTTAAGACAAACCCTCCTGCCCTCTGTTCAGTGAGCTGATGCAGTCCTACAGCAAACTTAGGCTACAGTTCATCCTCTACAGATGCAAGAAAAAGTGCACGCACGAGTGTTGACTGCTGATCTCAATTCCAGACGCATACTGCTTCCTGCCACAGCAGCTCCACACTAAGCCAGCCAACTATCAGAGTGCTACAACCCGGCCACTTTTACTGTCTCTCTCTATTGCTGCAGATTGTTTTCCTTTGTTCCTGCGATCTGCCCTGCTGTCTGGCTCTGACCTGCAAGGTCTTTTGCATATATGCATTCGAATAAAAGCATATTATTCATATTTTATATATATATATCCAACAGAGTCATAAGTACAAGCTGCATTCATCCAGGTGATGAGGAGCTACTATGACAGCTTCTTTTTATTGAACAGCTACAGCCCTGCATTTTTTAAAGCTCACGACCCATACTTCACAGATAAACCCATAAGGATTCAAAGGATTTGTCACTTGGCAACCAAACAGAACTCATTGATCAATACTTGCAGAACAGGAAAGATTTACATGTCCAAAGCATTTAACATTTTGTCAACACTCATTCAAATATCTAAGTTAAATTTAGAAAATAGGTCACTTTAAGTCATATTAAGACATTTTAAATTCCTCACTTTGCTAAAATGCTGCACCTGTCATGTGAACTACAGGAGTTCATGACATCATTGGTGAGTGATGCTACCGGCCAACATCACACAGCTGACCACCACATGTAGGGGTTTAAAAACCAAACCTCAACCAGAGAGAGGTCAAGCAAACACTGCTGTTCAGCCAGCTGTTACTACTTCTTCCCTCACAATACTGCCAAGCACATGAAAACCATACATCAAATAATTAACCTAATTCCATCATTGATGCACTCAAGGTCAAAAATCGAACTTCTGACCAACAAAGAGAAGGCAGGACCTTGTCCCTCTACTCTTTTAACAGAATATAATGCACTGAACACATAAACATTCTTAAAAAATGTGACCTCTGTGACTTAATTGAAGTGCATTAAATATCTATTTGTGGTTTAAAATAGGGATGGATGATAATATCGGCACTATGTAGGTATCAGCAGATATAGGCTTTAAATGTTGTGTTTTAATCACAACATTAGGCTAAATAGGCTGTTAAATTCACTATATATCACAGTCATCAGCCTAAGCACTCCAGATATATTGGAATATCAGATATTGGCAAAAAGTCCAAAATCGTGCATCCCTAGTTTAAAACAAAAACTAATGGGATTTGATAAGTGACTTTCTGAATATATGCATCCAGACACATGTAAAACCACTGAGCTTAACCCCTTCATCAATTTTCCCTCATGTGTTCTTGGTTTCTGTTATTTTACTGTCAGTACAATATTGATGACTGAAAGTCAATATACAGGTAAAAACTGTTAGTGAGATTCTGAAGTATTATATCACACTATGGTTCTCAAACTGTGGTGCGTTACCACAAGTGGTACACAAACTTCCTCTGGTGCAACTTGGAGGAAATTAGAAAAACAGTTTTACTGTATATACCAGGGTATGAGGAATTTTGACTGGAGTGCATAGAAAATGAAAAAAATAACAATAAAACTTTTAATTTTTATTACTTTGTTTTGGGTCAAGAGAGTGCTGTAAAACCGGAGTCAAATTCCTCGTATGTGAAAACTTACCTGGCCAATAAAGCTGATTCTGAAAAATTCTTTA